>VXBW01004650.1:598246-864964 GCA_013400375.1 Thinocorus orbignyianus
ACTGGGAGCACGTGAGTCCAGGTATATTTAGATAGAGGAAGAGAGAGAGAGAACACCTTTGCAAACCTGGGGTGTAATTGTGCTTTTGCTGCCACTGTGTCAACATAATTTCTGGCTGGACAAAATCAAATTATGAGACTTAAAGAAATCCTACTTTATGGAAATGAAATTTGAAGATGCCTGGAGAATGAACATCTTAACTAGATTGACTAATACAAATTAATGCATTTTACTTATGCGTGCACTTTATTGCCAACTCAGCAGGGATGAAAGCTAATGGTGCCAGCTTTTGTGCTGCTCTAAGACATTTTTCAAACAGGCACACAAGGTTTTAATGGTAAACTGTTTTGAGTTTCTAACACTGTGATTGTGTCCCCGTTCGACTCGAGTTCCTTGCAGTGGCGACTCTTTCATGGTAATCTAATGAAATGATCTCTTGTTACACTGTGTTAGCTATTCCCTGTGACACAGCAGGAAAATACAACCTGTGTGTACTTGTACTGGAGGTGGTTATAAGTTGTCAAGCAAGATGCACTTACAAGCAATTGAATATGACTCACTGATATTAACTGGAAGATGGCACCATAGGCAAAAATGTTTTTTCTTTCCTGTATAGCATATTTTCCCATGTATATATATATGTATGTGCTGAAGAAGTATAACAGAGGATTAATTTTCAGAAAGGGTAGAAGGATGTTGTGTTTAAAACAAAGACAATTTACAAACAAGGCCATAGTACTTTGATCAAAGTAAAAGAATTGCTCAAAGTCTAACTGTGAAGTAAACAGACTCATCCTTCATATAACTTTAGAGTAGCTATGTGAAAGATTTATTTGGCTGGGAGACATCCGTGTAACCTGCTCATCCAGCATAAATAAATAAATAATTGTGATGGAATTAGGCAAGGCTTAAAAAGACATTCACTTTAGTATGATTTTCTGTCACTGCACATGCAGAAAGCTAAGACTACGCATTACAGAAGAAAAAGAAAAAAAAAACAACACCCAAACCCCAACTAACAACAACAACAACAGACAAAACCCAAACCAACAAAACTGCTTTCATTCAATGCAGACAAGTAAAGCAATTTGTTATATTTTGTTGAAGTTGAGTTTGTTGAAGGTTTTGACCTGCACTTTGTAAGTTTTTTGTGGAAAGACAAGTGGAGAAAAGACAAGACATTGTCTAACAGTATAAAACTAATATAAAACACTGCAGTCTTCACTCAGGTCACAGAGTTTANAGGCTGATTATTGGCATCCAGCTCTGAAACCCAGGCAGCTGATGCTGAGGGGAGCCAAAGGGAGCAGTTCTTCTTGGTTTAAAAACAGCAAGACAGTCTCTGCCAAAGATTGCTGTAAACACAGAATAAAGATTTCATTGTGGCTTGGTGTGACTGGAATAATTAGGCAGTTAATTGTTCATTCTGATCTTAAAGTGCAGTAATCAGTAGTGCACAGTAGGAAAAATATGGGGGAAAGGGAGGAAAAATAGCAATAGAAAAATGTATCACTTTTTCCTCTTCCGCAGGTTTTTTCTCTGTTTTGTTTTGTTTTCGTTTTNTCGAGTTCCTTGCAGTGGCGACTCTTTCATGGTAATCTAATGAAATGATCTCTTGTTACACTGTGTTAGCTATTCCCTGTGACACAGCAGGAAAATACAACCTGTGTGTACTTGTACTGGAGGTGGTTATAAGTTGTCAAGCAAGATGCACTTACAAGCAATTGAATATGACTCACTGATATTAACTGGAAGATGGCACCATAGGCAAAAATGTTTTTTCTTTCCTGTATAGCATATTTTCCCATGTATATATATATGTATGTGCTGAAGAAGTATAACAGAGGATTAATTTTCAGAAAGGGTAGAAGGATGTTGTGTTTAAAACAAAGACAATTTACAAACAAGGCCATAGTACTTTGATCAAAGTAAAAGAATTGCTCAAAGTCTAACTGTGAAGTAAACAGACTCATCCTTCATATAACTTTAGAGTAGCTATGTGAAAGATTTATTTGGCTGGGAGACATCCGTGTAACCTGCTCATCCAGCATAAATAAATAAATAATTGTGATGGAATTAGGCAAGGCTTAAAAAGACATTCACTTTAGTATGATTTTCTGTCACTGCACATGCAGAAAGCTAAGACTACGCATTACAGAAGAAAAAGAAAAAAAAAACAACACCCAAACCCCAACTAACAACAACAACAACAGACAAAACCCAAACCAACAAAACTGCTTTCATTCAATGCAGACAAGTAAAGCAATTTGTTATATTTTGTTGAAGTTGAGTTTGTTGAAGGTTTTGACCTGCACTTTGTAAGTTTTTTGTGGAAAGACAAGTGGAGAAAAGACAAGACATTGTCTAACAGTATAAAACTAATATAAAACACTGCAGTCTTCACTCAGGTCACAGAGTTTAGAAGAGCAAGAACAGAATGGTGACTCCAGAGTTTTGTCCAAAGTGCTGGTAAAAACATCACGTAACAACTGAGTATGTAAGGACCAACTTTAAGATCTACTTTACAAGCATTTTTATTAAGCTGTTACATGTGCTTTGTCCCACCAGTGGTACACAGTATTCTCTCTGTGAAGAGTATTCCTGATTTAATGGCAAGATGTATTGAGAGGATGTCTTCGAGGCATTTTACTTACTAGCACAGTCTAGAGGGGGTGTTGCTAACTTCAATTGTACCCACCCAGTTTGAGAAACCTAAGGATGTTCTACTCTTCTTACAGAAATCCAGAAAGTGTAGCCATCAAGAGATCATATAGGACACACTGCTCAAGTTTCTCATTGCCATGTGCTGACAGAGAATGTTTCAAAAAATCTGCACAGTGTACCCCTTACACAAATGTTAAACTCTAGAGTAATTTGAAGACCCAAAACAAGATTTTGAGAGAAGTCTGAAGTGGTTTTTTCCTCAATTTTCCAGTATAAAATTTACAGAGTGGCTCCTCATTTCTACAATTCCTCAAAACCATGTTTGGAGCATGACAGTAAGTTTGGGAAGAGGTCTTTCTTGCATTGTTATAATACATCTAGCAAAATACGCATAGGATTATACACTTTATTCAAGGAAAACGCATGCCATCAAATTGTAGTTGAATCCTGAATACTATCTTATACCTAAAGGTTGTTTGAAATGCACAGTACATCTTCATAATAAAATTGCATTGTCACAGACATAATTGTTATTCATAACAAGTAGTCTTACAAACAGATTCCATCCCTGTAAGTATTGAGCCTCAGTCAGGCCAATTATGACTAAATTACTGCATGTTCTCTGCTGTATCAACTAATTAAAGGGTAATTAATAAAATGATAATTTCATTCCATGGCAATGTCTACATCTGGTTGTCATAGCAGAGATTGTTTGACATATGGTTAAATGGTCAGATACTACATTGTATGAATGCAACATTTGCACAGAACACCTGGCAAGCCAGGGGAATTTTAACCCTTAAGACATGGATTTCAAGAATGTGTGTCAACGTGCTATTAGACTGGTTTGCACTTTCTCTCCACCTAGTCTTCTCATGTGTTTAAGAAGATTTAGTTCTCCGAGTTAATTTAAGTAACTCTCTTGGGTTGAGGGTAGAGTGGGAAGATGACTTGAGATATTAGATTGGAAATGAAAGATGAAATAGTACTGACTTGTCATTGTGGGAAATAAAATAGGTGGGTCTAAATTAATTTCTGATAAGATACTCTCCATTGGTTCTTCTATTACTGGGAGCTTCTCCTTTAAGGAAAATCAGTCTAGAATTAGCATGGAGACAAAAATACCTTTTTTTCCTGGATACAGTTGTATGCCATGATTAAGACTGAGGTTGTGGTCACAACAGCATGGAAAAATCTGCATTGCAGCCTTCCCACACTGTACCTGTCATATGTAGATAAAACAAAACTTAGCTCCTCAAGGACAGTTGCCGTAAAATTCACACATGCCAGAGAAATGAAGCAGTCTTTTATCAAGTCAACAGATGATATGAATAAACAATTCTACTGTAGATACGTGACGCACAAGACAATGTATGCACATACTCTGAAATATCAGTGGCTGAAATTTTCAGGGCTGCCCATACATATTATTTTATGCATATCTTAATGGAATATATCTTAAGCCCCAACATAGCCTTTAAGCCACTTCTCTTTCAAACTATGTGAAAGAGTGTATTTCTGTCTTTTAAAAGCAGGAACTGTAAGTTGTGGTACTTTAACGTGGAGTAAATGGCAGTTTATCTGTTCTGGGTCAAGCTGAATCCCCAATAAAACTAAGAACAAGAAGTGAAGTAAGAGGCATAGTGTTTTCCTTCTCTTTTGGGGGAAAAAAAAAAAAAAAGGCATAAAAAGGGGAAAATAGCTAGTGCTTTTTCACAAATAGAGAAAAGTAAAAAGGATGCAGTAAACTGCAGGAAGACACGAAAGTCTGTCTTTTCCCATGCAAACGATCCTCAATGAACAGTTCTCCCAGTGAATAGTCGGGGTCGCTCATCACCTCGCGCGGTCAGGTGCAGAGCGTGGCCAGTGATGCTTATAAAGCGCTGTTTGTCTGTCTCTCTGAGAGCCTGAGTCCTGCTCCTTGAGAATTTCCAAGCGCACGGATCCATCTCATTTTCATTCTGCTCATGTAACTCATTAACACCTGGAAAATCTTTTATAGCGTTTAACTGTGTCAGATGCACTGTCCGGCACATGTTTTCTTAATAGGGCTTTCACTGTGGTATTGTCAAAGAGCCCTTATGTCACAGCTGGGAACATGAATCTGTCATGTCAGTACTGTACCTTGTTTTAGACAGTAATAGTGTATGAGTGTGTTTTATGGAGGAGCTGAACATGCCCATATACTGCATTAGAAGAGAAGAATGTGAAGCTTGTTCTCCTAAATAAAGATTCAGGCTGGTGGTAGTAGAGTACTTTGTACCATTTAAACACTGCTGCCTCTAAGGCATTGCACTTAAGGAAAGAGAAGTTTGAGGCAAGCGAGACACGTCTTAGTATTTCAGTGGTGTAATGCTGCTAGTTAACGATATGTCATTATTTACATTTCATTGGGAAAAAAATTGCCAGAGGTTCCTAATTCGGCAGGAAAAAAAAAAAAAAACTTAACTAGAAGTTGATATGAAAGTCCTTACCCTGGGAATATTTGGTTTTAAAACAAGTTTGATTTAAATGTATTTGGCAATATAAGAAGAAGGGGAAGAGAAGTAAATGTTTCCTAATTCTGCATGCCTTTTCTGCCTATTAAATCACTGTAAAACCCAGTTTTAAATAGATTACTTTGTAGCTCTGTAATCAGAATGCCTTGGGTAATTAAAAAACGATAGAACTGTGAAAACTAACTGCAATGCATGTATAAGACCTACTTTTTCACAGGAATTTTTAACATAGTTGCATACATTTAATCTGAGAGTTAAATGCTTAAAATTCACCAGCTACAACACTACCAAGCGTGTTACGATGGTATTCCAAGAGACAGAGCCCACCTTTGAAAAGTGTTTGCAGACTTGAGAAGCCGTAACATGTTGTGAAGGGCTCAACTTGGGTCCTCATTTAAAGAATGAATGGATGAAAGAAGCATTTCATGCAGTCACAGGAGGTACCAGATTTAAACTACTTGTTTTACTTTGAAAAGCATTAAGTATCGTTCACATGCTAAGAAATAAATTAGAGGGATTTCAGGTACTCAAGGTGAAGGTAGGCTGTCTGCGTTCTATATGTTTAAAATTTTTTCTCTGTTGTCTTTGTAATAGCTCCTCAAAAGCCTGAGCATGCAAGGGTTGATACCCCAAACTGTAACCAGTCCAAGCTTGAGCTAAAATCAGTGAAACACCAAGGTGTCTACATTACAGGACTACCTTCTGAATTCCTCTCCTGATTTTACTCTTTCGACTACTTGTGTTTTATCCTGGCTTTCCTAACTGTTGACAGCATTGAAGTGCTCTTGTGGGTCCATGCCATTGGTTCATGTCCATGTCCTCACCAAAGAGGGAAGGAATAGGACTAGTTAGGACTGCAGTGGGACCCCTGGGGAGAAGATGTGGATGTGTTACTCAAGAGGGGAGGGTCTTTCTGTAAATTATTTCACTTTTTTCAGAAGGGCTGAAGCCCTTCGTGCTTCTGTGTAGATACCCAATAGAGAAAACACTCACCAAACTGTGCAGGGTTTGCCCTGTTTACTACATAGCACCCAACAACATAGCCCAAGAGGTACTAACAGTTTTCAAGTTGAGAGCACACCGGGGCTGAATTCTCCTACATGATTCCTTTTAGCCTACTACAGAAGCAAATCAGAGGTAAAAAATTAGTCTACGAAATTAAACTCTGTACATACCTAGGTATTGTGAGACACAGTTAAGAGCCCTTGCAATATGTAACTTAAGTTACAGCAAAGCAAGTTAAGGATTGAGTGAAAGGTTTAACTATAAATTTCCTTGCTCATATGAGTTTAATTTAGAATTACAATCACTATGTAACGTAATTTGAAATAGCAATAGTAGATCACTAGTTGGCAAATCTCTTAAGAATAGTATAGGTACCCCACCAGTTTATTATATATGGAGTGCCTTCTGTGTGCTTAGCTTATTGCTGAAACGGACCTATTTTTTAATTTTAAGATACCTTTGAAGAGGAGTGAAGTGCTTTAACAGGTGGACTCTCAGTGAGAATGAGGAGACTGACTTCTGGGAAGGAGAGCTTCCTAAATGAAAAAAAGCACTTCCCTAAAAAAAAAAAAAAAAAAAAAAATTGAAGTTTTGCCCCAGTCATCCTCCAATTCATGCGTAATCTGGAGGGAATTAACCACTAAGTACATATTATGTATTGCTTGACCTGTAGGTACAATATATTAAGGCTTCACAGCAAAAATATGTTTTTTAAGGAACAGAGTGAAAAATAAGGAAATCAGCAAGCCTCATGAAGGGCATGTGAAGGCAGATGAATGCCTCCCCAGATAGAGAGGAGTTTGGGAAGAGTGTATATTAGTGATGCATGACTATTTTAGTTGAACACTCAGTCTCTTTAAGCATCAGAGGAAGGTTGCGTGCCTTTATCTCCTGAGAGGAACCACTGCACTTTCCTGTTCGGTTTGTGCTTCCCATATGGAGTTGCTGTAGTCTTATGTCTCCTCCAGAAAATGACGTGGAGATGGGCAGGCACCATACAAACAATATAGGCTGCCTGCTCCTCATAAACATCTCTCTCTAAGGCAAGGGGGACTGAGCACAGGCTGGTAAATTTATTCTGATAGCAAGCCTAAACATCCTATTTTGGGGCACCCTATGGACACTCAGGGGAGATAGTGTCAAGTAACTTGTGCACATCCTTGATAATGATAAGGAGAAGAGCTACCAGGCCTGTTGGAAAGGCAGCAGTCAACTACCGACATTATCAGACTAGCCTTTGTGGCCCACAGCCCTGCACGCCTTACATCCCTGTGACCCTCCTCTGGAGGAAGGGCTGTGAGGAGCAGACACACCATTGCCCTTGTAGAACAAGCTCCGTGCTAAGCACTGGTAGTGGAGGAGGCACACAGACACAGTGCTGTAAGGAAGAGCTGAAATCAGCCTTCAAGCAGATGACAAGAGAGGATCTGTCAAACTAGCCTTCAAGAGGACAGGGAGCACGTTGAGAGAAAACGATGATAATAGCAACAAAACCTTGCTGAGACTGAGCAGAGCAAGAAGCTACAGGGGGGCAAGGAAACAGAGGATTTGTATAGTGAGGCACAGAGAAGGAAATGACAAATGTCTTCATAAAATAGCAGAGACAAAAAAGGACAGATCTGATCAGTGGCAGGTATAGAATTTGGCTCTGACTTGGAGAGGGACTAGTATAAAAAGAAGACAAATAACTGTTTCACAGGCTTGTGAATGAGCCTGGCAGAAAGCAGAGCAGTTTGTGGTAACAGGTAGAGATTGGAATAGCAGCCTCTGGATCCCACCAGAAGTCTCCAGGGTGAGTACAGGGTACTGGAGGGGTTTTGTAAAAACAACAAAAAAAAGTGCTTCCTAGATTTATATGTGGAGTTTGAGGTTATAGCTTGTCAATATGTCAAGAGAAAGGTGTCTGTCAGCAATGTTTCACATATATTGGGATTATATACATAATGGAATCCTTACATAGAAATGTTGGACTGAATCATGGCTAAATCTTTCTTCTGTAGTAGAGACTTTGGAAAGGTTAATCTTCATTAGGGTGACTTCAGGGGCATTGCTAAAGGAAATGTGTTAAATAAGCTGTGGTTGAGGATCCACTGTTTTAGGTGGGCTAGTTGTACTGGCTTGTGTGCATGAAGTTGAGGACTAAGGAACTGGATGTTAGCTTCACATGTGTAGAAAAGATAATGGTAAAAATAAATAAATAAAGAAAATAATTGTTAGTCTCTGCTGGTCAGTTTTCCTTGCCCATTTACCCCATATAGCATGTTTTCTGTCGTGCTGCTCTGAGGCAATGGAAGGAGCTCCTATTGAGACACATTTGTGTTCAGATGACTGCTAAATACCTGACTATTAGTGAGGCAATGAATGAATCAGGGCTAATAATAGTGATACCCAGTAAAGCTATCAACTCTATCAACTGTTGGGTGTGAACTATTTGCTATCTCCATCCCATTAATTTGTTTCTTACTTTTGGGAGAAGGCTCTTGAGTTCATTGACACTGTAATCCCATACTGGGCTGTATGGGTATTTATGCAGAATAAACATATATAGTGATGTATGGCAGGTAGGTGTTTAATTTTAAATACAACTTCCTAGCCTAGATTTGGTTAAAATCTGTTGCCAAATCAATTCTAACAGTCAACCCTTTGATTACGAGAACCTTGTTCTGTTGAAACATTCATGATGATAATATCAATAACTTATAGGGTGTTCTATTTTTTTTCTTCTTCAGATGTCAATTTAGTAAAACGGTCACAAATAACCATTCCAAATAGCTTTTTATGCAATTTCTTGTCTTTCTTTTCCAAGATACGAGTTCTTCAGTGTTAATGCCTTTGTAGTGGGTTAAAAGGGACTATCCCAGGAACGCATGGCTAAGATTTTTGAAGGTACTGTAGGATCTGGACCCTTCTCATTTTTTTTTAATGATCACTGAGCATCCAAATTTCCCATGTAGTTACAGTTACCTACCAAATTGTCCTTAAAGAGTTGGTGGACCAAAACTGGTTTTAATCTGAGATAAATTAGCTTCTTTCCTCTGGGAACTTACCAAGTTATTTATTGAAGAAGCAATTACCAACTGTCATAACATATTTGACTTCTTAGCTGTAAATACTCAATCTATACATTACATGTATTTAAAAGTGTTTTTAATGTCTATTGGTCTTTCTTTAACCTGTTCAGGAACTATCAATAGGGGATCAAACCACTTAACTTCTATCTTCAAATATCCTATGCTTGTTGGGTGACTGTTTTATTAGAAGACCTCTTGCATTGCAGGGCTCCCAGAGAGTTAGAAGAAAGACTGTTTTCTCACACGTTAATGATTGGTGTTATCTCTGGCTAAAGGGATATCTTTGGTTCTATATGTTCATGGGCTGCTCGGACACATCTGAAATCATTGCTTTGATGAACTTCTTTCTATGATAATTTAGTCATCGGGGCACCATTTCACAATGTCAGTCTGTTACTTGAAGAACATTTACATGACACACTGAAGTCGAATACAAATTAGAGCGATATTTTATACAGAGATTATTATTTTCTGATTTGCTCTGCTGCATGGATGGAAACCACTCAAAAATCATCCCCCTGCTACATAACCCTGCTGCTGATAGTGACTTTAGTAACAGTCACACAATTCTCCTTTAATGCTAGCAATCTCCGTAAGGATAAGACACACAGGGTAGTGTAATACTGCATAATCTGTATGTTTAGCATTAGAAAAATCTCTCATCAATGAAAAAAAAAAAAGGTAGAAAGTGGGTTTTTTTAAAGCCCAATACTAGATGAAAGTATTTGGAACAGAGAAAATATCATCAAACTGCAAAGGAGGATACATTTGAAAGTTCTGGCCATATTGACCAATAAACAATTTATGGAGAGAACACAAACAAACTGTTAGAATATTTTAAGACTGTAGCTTCTGACAACTATACTTTATTTATGACTTTGCAGTACAGTCTTCTCCAGTAATGTTTACAGGAAGTAAAAAAAAAAGATGGAAAGGGGGAAGAGGCAGAATTCCCACTATTTTATCCTCTTGTCCTTTGCTATGTGTGGGGTACTGTCAACATTGGCGAGATAATCTCAATATTTCTGTCTCAAAAAAGCCTGGAACTAGAAAAAAATCACAGATGTGACATGTTAAATATTTAATGAAAAAGAGAGGAAGGAATGGTACTGCTTTATCTAAAATTTGTACAATGCTGGTGCCAATAAATGAGAGCTGCAGCCACAGGCAAGTGAGACTGGGTGAGAAGAGAGGCAGAAACGGAGTGGGAGAAGCGTTCAGCCCTAAAACAGCTTCTGCCACCATTAGGCACCCTACTGGCAAAGCCAAAGGTTCCAAGATTTGATGGGATTATATGTCTAGATATGGGCAGTGTTTGAATTTGGCTCCAGATCTCCTGATACAACAGGGATTTTGTTGCTTTTGAACTCACAGTGGACCTGAGTGCTGGAGGAAATGCATGAGGTTTAGGTTTCTGAGACCAAAGCGCCAAGTAAAGCTAAAGCTATTAATAGTGATAATTTACATTTCAGAGATACCTGCAGGTGCCAGGTATGATGCAGACACCCGTACTGTACAAACACATAGGACATAAGGCTGCATCAAAGTGCTTGCAATCCAGACACCGGAGCTGGAAGATCACAGTTCTGTTTTCCAACTTAGATTTCAAAATCATCATGTTCTAGAAGGAAACTAAAGCCTTTAGAAAATGCTCAGACAGAAGAGCTCTCAGAGCATTCACATTTAGGAATGAATAGGTCAAGATTTTGATTTGTGACTCTCAGAAAGTCACAAGAGAAAGCCCTAATCTGAGAACTCTTTTGCTGGAAAATGCTGAAGTTCATATGTTTCTAGTAAAAAAAAAAAAAATGCTTTTTTCACTTGAAGGAGAATATATCTAGAAAATCAAAATGTTGCTGAACAAGTTCTGACCAGTGGATTGAAAACACAAGGGAGAGTGAAGGTAGGGCAACCCCAGAGAACAGCATGGGCCATCAAGGAGCAAGGTTGGAGGGGGAGAAGCCAAACACTGGGGCTAGTCTCCTGGTTCCCAGTCCCGTACCACCAGTTCACCCTCCCAGTTCACCAGCCATCTTCCTCTTTTCAACCTAGGCCACAGTTTCTGAGCCATGGATTGCAAGCCCTGGAGTTGGGAGGACAGCAGCACTCTTTGGTTTTGACACCCACCAGTAACACCATGTGCGCAAAGTGCTAAGAGGTACCAACATAAACCCTGCTGTAACAGGCATCTCTTTTGATATCTTAATATCTTGGGACAAAGAGGTCACCCCACTCCATAGCCAAGGAGGGTTCCTTTCCTGGGAAAACCCTTTGCCGCCTGAGCACCTCTTCCTAGATCAGCACTGCTTCCAGCCCACCGCTGGAGAAACAGTTGTGTCAAAAATCTGGAGTAGAAAGAAACACTTCAGGAGGGCCTTAACAATATCTTTCTGCTTTAAAAGATACTCTGACAGTTTTGGTTAACTAGGCAAGTGTGCTTCTAACAAACCTATCGAGCTTGATAAATGTTTCTCTATTAATATCCTAATTTTGCTGGATCTGATGAGCAGCTTTCGGAGTTCAGAGGCAGAAAAAGACTGCTTGAAATATGGCTCTTACAAGAATCTAATTGCATGCAGGGTGTTCAGAAGTATTAGGTCAGTTCCTGTTCTAAAGTTGTGTGAGCGTTCTTCTTTAAGGGTGACAAAATTAATTCTTCTGGGCTTCGGGAAAAAAAAGGAATAGTTTGATTTTTACCAGTTGATGTACTGTCGAATCTTACTTCAAATAACATTTTTAAGTTTTAAAAGATTCCACAAAGGAAGGGATATCATTTCAAGGATGAAGGCTAATGTAAAATAATTCCCACAAAATTGATTGTGTTAGAGGCACTATGTTTATATGACTTTTGTAAAATACTGCTTTTCTAATGCTAATATTTCAGCAGTAGAAAAGAAATACTGCATTTGAGTTCTGTTCTGGACACATGCATAAAAATACCATTTACACCAGTACAGCAATGAAAACAATGTGATTTAAGTGGGGAGAGATTTTTTCCCCATAGGCCATATTCTAGTTTTAATTACACCCTATCTATCTTGAAGATCCAGGATTTACAATCTCAGGACAGACTGGTATCTGGGAAAATGGCTCATGTCAGTATTTCAAAGCCAGATGTATAAAATCTTTACAACATGGCATGTCTCTGTTATTCTGCTCTTTAATACAGTAGGGCAAGCTCACTGGTTTCCCTGAGGTAATGCTGGTAAAATTAGAATGAGGATTCAGTGCAAGAGGGTCTGGGTTTTGTTCATAGTAGGCAACTGATCTTTGGTTGCTTGACGGTCTCTACTTTTTTTTTTTTTTAGTTAATTTATTGTTATTGTTGTGTTACAGTGATGACCTCACCCTTTGGTTTGGTCATTCTTATCCATCGTGGTAGACCTTGTATGATTCCCAATGAGGTCTCTACCTTATTAAGAGTTTTATAGAAAAGTGTTTATTTCCAGTGTGTTTCTTGACTCCTAGGTGTAAAATAATTTTGAAAACCAACGTTATTATGAAAGGAATGATGAAAAGGATTGCTTATAAATAGTACTTTTAAAACTTGCAGTTGTGAAGAGAGATTAATCTAAAATGCTTTTCAAAGTCCTTCTTTATCTACACATCACACTGAGACTCTAGCTTGATACTGGTGTTCTTACCTGGTATTCTGCCTTGATAGTCCCATTCAAAGGATTCAAAAGGCAAGCTGTAATAAAACAACTAGGTTTGATCACAAAAGTGTCAAATTAAATATTTTCTTGTTGGACAAGGGAGTTCATTAAACTTGAAAATATTCATAGGGAAAGTGGGCCTTTTGGTAAAATGCTCCACAGAGGAAAATCTGGCTGACATATATATTCTGTATTTGGGATGAGATTTTGAAGTGGTGTGAAGCATCTTGAGAACAGCAGCACCATGGGACTGTCATGACTGACGGGGGTTTAAGCTTGGATGGGGAGAAGGACCCATGGGGTAGATGGAGACAAATGGTCAGCTCCCAGTTGTGGCATTTTAGGTGAAGTCAAGGAGCAATGCCAACTATATCCCTCCTGTCCCTCAACACTAAAATTTCAATTCTGAAACTTCAAGATGATTTATTTAATAACATAGGAGTTAACATTTTTGTCTTTTTAAACTGATTTTTACAAACTTTGTGGAAAGAAATTGCATTATTTTGGCATTTTAGCCTGACATGGGAGAAATGCCAAATACTATAACTTCTCGCAAGATGGAAATTTTGGTTTTCAATCTGGTATAAAAGTTGTACGATCATAGTAAATATTCTATCTTAAATCTCTTGTAAAAAGGAAAAATAATAGATACTGCTACATTTCTTTTCAAGTGATCCTTAGCTAATCTAAACTCTGTAGTTGGAGTGAGGTGCCAGCCATCACTATGTGATTGTGTGTGTGCAAGACTGGAGAAATCTTAGTCACCTGAACCTGTGGTCCAAAGTTTCCTTCATGCAGAAGAATTATCTTCAATATTAAATCCCTCTAATATCAGCATCCTATAAAAGTAAACTCTGGGAAATGTGTGAATTAAAAATACAGTGGAAGAGAGAATGAGTAACCCCCAAGAGAATCTCCCTCGTGAATGCAAGAAGTTTTGAGGGATTGGGAATCAGCCTTTCCCAGTCAGATGAGCCCTTCCAGTGGGCTCCTCAGGGCAGGGAATTCCAAGAATTCCTTGGCTTCAGGAAAGCAAAAGTGACAGTCTTTTAATGCAGGGCAAGAGGTCCTGCCCTGTCCCTTCTATCCACTGAAGGCTCATCAGACTAATGTATTGGTGCTATTTTTTTCTGCTGATTATATGAATTAGGTCTTTACACTGCAGTTCTGCCCTATACCTGTCTTCTTATCATAGTCTTCTGTTTCCCTGGTTTACCTGATATTGACCTTAAAGTGGGCTTCCTATTATGTGTGGTTTTAGCCAGAACTTGTCCATAGTATTGAAATGTACAAGTACTGTTTTGTGCAACCTGTAAGACAAAGACACAAGGCTAGAAAAGTGACATTTACCTTCCTTCGTGTACTCTTAAGCACGCAATATGCTTTAAATGTTTCTTGAATGTACTTGCATCTCTAGCAGCACATTTGCCAGCTTACACATTTCAAAAATTACATTGATATCCTCTTTCCTATCCTTCCGTGGTATCTATTTGGAGATAACCTCAAGATGACACGCCTTGAGTACTGTGTCCAGTTCTGGGCGTCTCAATACAAGAGAGGTATGAGGTGGTGGAGCAAGTGCAGAGGAGGGCAACGAAGCTGGTGAAGGGCCTGGAAAACAAATCATATGAAGAGCAGTTGAAGGAGCTGGGACTGTTTAGTTGGAGAAAGAGGATGCTGAGGGGAGACCTCATCACTCTCTACAACTACTTGAAAGGACACTGTAGAGAGGTTGGTGCTGGTCTCTTCTCACAGGTAATTAGTTATAGAACAAGAGGGAATAGCTTCAAGCTCCAACGGGCTAGGTTTAGACTGAACATTAGAAAATAATTTTTCACAGTAAGAGTGGTCGGGCATTGGAAAAGGCTGCCCAGGGAGGTGGTCACCATCCCTGGATGCGTCAAGAGTCATTTAGATGTGGCATTGGGGGATATGGTGTAGGGGACAACTTTGTAGAGTAGGGTAGATGGTTGGACTCAGTGATCCCAAGGGTCTCTTCCAACCTAGATGATTCTATGATTCTATGACATGATCTTAATCAGTAAAGAAAATTTTCAAAAAGGCTATGATCGATAGAGTAGGTTTTACTATGTATCGTCCCAGGATATAATATAGCAAAGCTCTTTAGAAATGTTGTGGTAAGTAGGCATATGCTCAAAGCTGGACTTGAAGCACTTTCACACACGAAAGAGATGCGATTCTAGTCCATGATCACCTCCAACTCCCTGTGTCAATCTGTGAAGTTTGCATCTTTGTAGCAGCCAGTGGGAAGCTCCGCGTTCTGGGAAAGCAGGATGAGACCTTGGCACTAGCTCCGTCAGAATCTAATGACCATCGCAAACCCCACCACCGTCTCCTTCACAAGCAAGGTGCTTCTTTTTTTCTTTTTTCTTCCTAACATATGGCAGTGTGTAGATTTAAAACAACAAAAACAAAGCCCTGCCAAAACAAAACACTACACCGCATACCCAGTTTTCCCTTGGGAGTAGGATGGGAGGGAGAATGAACCACACATGGCAGATGTTGGTCGTTTAACGCTCTACAGGAAGGCACTCAGATGCTACGGTGATGTATGACCCCATGGGGAGCAGGGCAAAACAAATTCCTTGCCCCCTTCTCAGCAACGTGAGAAACGGGACTGATGTAGGGGTGGAAGCAGTCAACCTAAAAAGATGACCAGGAACAAGTGCCAACACTAAGCAGCTGTGGTGTTTCTGCTAGGTGTAAAATCTTTGCTTTGGGGGATTCAAGTGGGACAGAGCCCTGTGGTGGGGATTTTTCTTTTGGACGTGGGTTCCACTCCTGTGTGCATGTGCCAGCATCACCCAGTCTAACCCAGGCAGTGGTACACTGCAAAAGTTCAAAGCTCTTGGATTCCTCTTCACTGCATTTTTAGGATCTGCCTCTGATCTTTGCTTTTCATCCCTAGATTTATTTGGAAGCATTTCTTCATGTGGCTAGTTGCATGCAAATTCATTTTTCTGGTATTCAGTGACCATCCACATTGCTTTGTACATAGTTTACAGCTTCCCGGGCCATAATGAAACGGAGACTTGAAGGAATAACTGGATAAGCAGGCCTCTCTCTCCAGCTGTCATATTTAGTTGTGGCAGAAAACTGTTGTTTCATTGTAAAAGATGTTAATTTCAATCTGAGCTGTGGCTGTGTTGAGAGGAGCATAAAAGGAATTCTTGATTATCTATATCAGTACCGTTGTCCCCAGGGACAGACTCTGAATCTTCAGATCACATATGGCAAGAGTGCTGTGATAAAATATGCATCAATAAAACTTTGCAATTTATGATAATAAAGGAGCGGAAAGCTTTATACACTGTGATAATTATTCCTGACTGGTATTTTTTTCCTTCCTTTCGTTCTTCTGCACGCCTTTATTTTTAAGCCTTTTCTGAGTGTTGTAGTAGTGATTGCATAAAATTGAAATTGCAGGCTCAGGAACCAGGGGCCTCACCTTGATTCCAGGTCCCCTGACCTTCTGTAGGCATCAGTCCGCTTCTGAAGCAGCAGGAATTTGGCCTCTTTGGGAAGGCTCAGCAATTCTATGACTCCTCACTCATCTTGCTCTTCTGTGCATGCAGACAAACTACATCCAGCACAAATTTCGGAGTAGCTTCCAAAAAGGATAAACTTATATTCCTCTGATCTTTCTGCGCATATCTCATTACTATAATTGATGAGAGATGCATACTTTTGCATGAAGGTAGCATTTATCCCATATTGCATGTCACCTGCATTGTTTAAAATGCATTTCATTTAAATACAGGTTTTTATTCTTTTGAAGTAGGAAAAATAATGATGTTTACAGCCCCAGGAAGTATAAACAGTGGACTATTAAATACAATCAATATATTATCTGTGACCTTATTTTTTTCTTTCCTCAGCTCATTATATCTTTGATGGCCAGAGTATGAGAGACCCTGTCTTCTGCTTCGGCACACTTGATAGCAATTAATCATATAGCTTGAAACGTATGGCCTGACAGTACAAACTGCTTGTGTGCTCGGGTTCTGGCTGACTTCAAAGGGACTTCCATATGTCATGTTTACAGGCAGCTCTCCTTTACTGAACACCCTCACTGACATGTTTGCACAGCGTCTAGCGCAGTGGGATCTCAGGGACATCTAAGCCCTACTGTAACACAAATAGTCATTAGTACCGTCTGTCTCATGTTTTCCTTTTTCTTTTTTTTTTCTCCCTTAGTATTTTACTTCAGTTGGCCTAGCAGAAATAAATCAGCAGCTTTCATCCTTTTCCAGACTTATTTATCTACAATTAAGGATGAGTTGGAAAACTACTTATGGGAAAGGGTTTAGCCATCGTGCTATCTCAAGAATGTTGTCTTTACTCGTCCTCACTTGGCTTAATTGTGTGCTCCTGTACAGTGGTAGCAAAGTACTCATCTTGAAGCACACGCTCATTTCCTACTGACTTCAGTAGTACTTAACCACCTGTCTGAGGTTCAGCATCTGCTGAAGAGCTTTGTGTATTTGGGATCCAAGGTCCCCTTGAGGAAATCCATACCTGTGTGGTCCTGCATGTTCAGGCTTTCCCCAGGAGATCTCTGGTCCTTGGATTTCATCAAAAGCAATGAGATTTAAAATCATTTGTTTAAGTGCATAAGTGGACTTAAATGACTTTAAAAGTTCTGCAGAACATGGGCCTACTTGTTTAAAAAAGGACTTAAGGGTTTAGCAAAAAGAACAGATCAATTTATAATAAGAAGGCCATTGGCAAGGACTTTCCTTTTTTGTATGGCTGCAGTTGAAAAGATGAAATGTAATACTATTAGTTACATTTTGAGGAGTGATGAGAGATTCAGGTTACAAAAATAATTGTGGAGTGGATGATAAGGCCAGCAGTGGAGAGGAAAAAAAGAAAAAAAAAGATCTTGTATGTTTTTTTCCTACCTCTTTGTGTGAATTAATAGGAAATTACAGACTATTAGAAAGCTGATTGAATTTTGTTTCTTAACTTTGTTGTTTTTCATTAGGATGATCCTAAAAGCAGGTGGCTTTCAATGAGTTTTGTTGACAGTGCTGGCTAATGTTGTAATGATCCTTGGGAGGGGGAAAGAAAAGAGATTTATTGTGGTACGGATAAGCTAGGCCAAGCAAAGAGACAGAGTACATAACCACTAATTAAATCATGTAGTCATTAAAAAAAAATAAAAACTAAGAAGAAGAGGAGGAAGTAAAAACAACATGCAACCTGAAAGAGGACTGTAAAGCATTTCTGCACTGCAGATCAGACCCTTGAGCTTTCGTTACACTGTGCATATCATATTAGATGGTATATATGAGCCAATTGCATATAAATCACATTCTCCCAATCTTGCAAGTCCTTGTCACAGAGCATATTTAATTTAACATTGTAATATTTATTTTCTAAAGTTGTAAGTAGGCCAAAACATACCCAGTAAAATGAGCATTCTGCCACAGCACAGAGCCTGACCCACACTGCAGTAGAAAATTAACCCTAATTCATCTTCATAGTGACCCTATGCCAAATAGCTGTTTCAGATGCTCCATTCCTGCCCTTCACTGACTTTGTAAAGTGAAGCTGTAGCAATTTTGCCTAATTCAGTTTGGATTTTTAATTACATCTATTCCATTCATTTGTTTCCAGTTAAAACCATTGTGTTGCGCTTGGGTGACTTGTAAGCAAGCTTTGCTTGGTCTTAGTATCCTTTAGGGACAGGCTTAAGCCAGAATGCGTGTTTGTCTGTTGAAACCATGTAAAATGGGAACTGCTATCTCAGATTTGAACTAGGAGGCTTTGTTTTCTGACACAAAGGGTCAAAGTCTGCCTAGTTATTTCCATGTGTCCCTTCCTTCCCCTTCCCTCACTCCCATCAGGATTATTTTAAATTCACATTATGGATGAGCGTTTGTGTGCATACGCACAATTCACTGAAAAACAGAGGCCCTTTATTGTTCAAAGCTCCTCCAGAAGTGATTTGTTTCAGGCATTCCTCTCACAACTGCTTGCACATCTCTAAGACCAGCAAGATTTCAGTCAATCTGCTAACAAAGTCTGTTTTCAGACACTGTGTTAGAGAAACCTGAGAGGCTTCAAGAGGTTTTATTTTCTGTTTTGTTTTTTTTTTAATTCTTGATAAGAATTAGTAGCAATTGATTAAGAACATGTGTGCTTATTCCGCCTATTATTTGAGCGATAAATACGATGTTTTGCATTGCATCACAATGCAGCTGGCTCTTCTGCTCCTCCCAAGATTAACAGAGATTGTATCTGATTTCTGTAATGTTTCCTACATTGTAGAAATGGGCATATTTGGACTGCAATGAGGATGTAAAGTGAAAAGGCTGCAGAAAGGACGCTGAGATAAGGCAATCTGAGTCTTCTCACTGAACTCCTGCCAGGCACAGATGAAAATGTTTCGTGACAAAGTCTATCAAATTGCATTTATCTTGCGAATGCAAATTATTCCTAAGAAGTTATAGCATGGGAGGAAAAGGTGAAATTTATTTAAATTAAAATTATTTAAAAAAAAAAAATCCTGGATTTATTAAAGTCAGGTGACTTCTGATTTTGACATTACAGGCACGAAAGTAAAGCTTAGCTGTCAGTTCGTAGCTCTAGCAGTACAGCTCTGCTTATGAAGAAAAATTGGACCATATGGGAGCATATGGAAAAACCAGAAGGTTAATATTTGCGGGAAAGTACCTCCTACAGGTGGCATTATAATTAACCTTGTGGGTCCTGAGCACACACGTCAATCAAGCACGCACACGTGCCACATCCCAGCAGGGAACAGGAGCATGGTTCCCATGCCAGGACCACCAGGAGTCCCCCAGCTGCCCCAGGGGCTCAGGGCTGGTCCCAGGCAGGGGGTGAGGCTGCTGCAGTGTCCCAGGCTATCCTTCTCCACCACAGAGACACCAGTGGCAGCGTTCCTCTGTGTCCCTCATGCATCCCTTGGACAAGGTGGAGAACTGGCCACTCAGGGCAGGATGCGGGGCTCCCCAAAGTTGAGGCTGTGCTGTCAGGTAGCCCCATGATCTCCTGCAAACCCTATTGAAATAGCAGTTGGGAAGCTGTTTTCTCACACCCTGCAACTTCCCACTCCTCCTCGTCCTGGCACAGTCCCTGGGCCCCGGGTCTCGCCAACTACAAGAGGACGGGGAAGCTGTGCTGCAATCTGCTCGGCCTCACTTCTCCTTGTTGCCTGGGCTATTATTAAAGGGCTGGTAGGACCTGACTTTTTATGGGATTTTGACAACCTCCTTCCCGTATTTTAGGGCAGGAATTGGGTGTCACTGTGTAAGAGACAACTCTGTGGCCACCCCTCCTCCATCCCCATGGGCAGCTGAAACCATGCTGACTGTGTCCTGGCCATCTTAGTGTAGGGAATGCAAATAAAAATGAGGAGTAGTCACACAGGAGGTCATATATCTGGAACATTGGCATATGGGACTAAATGGTACTAATGCATGTGGGCCCATGAGATGAAGAGGGAAGATGGGGAAAACTGGGGTGAAGATTGTGCAAACAGCTGGACCTATGTTTTTCCCCGTAGAATGTCCGTGCCAAACACACTTGACCAAGAATTACTGGGGAGAATGTAGAAATATGTGTAACTGGATAAGTACATCTTAAATAACAAGAACAAGCGCAATCAAAATGTACTCACCTTGGAAAAGATTTGAAGCTTTTGCATAGCTTAATAAATGCAATTTGCAGAAACAGTGCAGTGTTTTAAAATAAACGATGCTCACAGAGCCACAAGCTATGATTTATCTTTAAGCATCCTCACGCAGTGAGGATGTGGATTAAATTTCAACCTTGGCTCTCAACTGTTCAGTTAATGTAGGTAATTAATTTGATTATCATTCAATCAGGCTGTTTTGTGGCTGACTGAAATGCGCCCATATTGTTTCTACAGATATTTCAGTTAGCTTCTATGGTGAAATCATAAAATTCCCTTTTTTTTTTTTTTTCTTGCTTGCTTTTTTATTTTATTTTAGTTTTATCCTCACTATCTTTCTTTCTGGCAGTAAGTTGTTCTACAGTACATAGTGTGGGATTACTAATGCCTGCCCTAATGCTTTAATGCTTTTTTTGAGCACACAGTCCGTATTCGTTCTTAGCTATGCATGCATCTTCTAGTCACATTAGGTGATCTTATTTTCTTTCCTTATGCAGAAGATAAAGCAGGAGGAAAAGCGTGGACATCCAGTGTATTACATAGTAGTTCTTAATGACTATGCAAGTATTACTTTAAAAAAAAAAATGTACTAATTGTAAAAAGCTGTCTGGCTAGAATATAAGGATGAAAAGTGTTATGCATTAGTACATTAGATTCTATTACACTTCTTGCTTGCAAAATTATATACTAAATGCATTAGTTTAGAATTAGAATAGAATGCAAGTACCTAAGTATAATCGGAGACGTTCTCCCCTATTTACTTCTTGTGACAAAATCAGTGGAGTTTGTTTTTACTAGCATCCATTAGATATATTCTACTGTAAAATTTCAGCCGAGTTGTTGAGATGGAGGTAATTTTATGTGGTGTCATTTCATCCAGCATTGTAAGCAGTCTGCATACCACACATTACACCTAGTCCTGCTTCTTACTGGAAGGAACTAGCAAAGGGACCTATGGAAGAAGAGGTGGTGACCATTGTTGGGTGAGATGGCAAAGCTGGGCAAGCTTTTGGACCCATAACTTTGATTCAGCTGTATCAGCCTATCTAATGAAGGACATTAATTCTGCTCACAAGACTTGTTGCATGAGACCAGTACTACTCTCTCTTACTATACACTGCACTCTTCTGACGAGTTCCTGCAACAACACTGAAATTCCTCTCTGGGGAGCTGGTACGGATATGTCAAGGTTAGGAAGGCAAAGCAACAAGAAAATAAAAATAGGGCTTTTTTAATTAATGCAGTCCTTATTCCCTTCCAAGAGCAACTGCAGACTTTGAATCTAGGATGTTCAAAATAATTTTTTTCCAAGATAGAAATTCCACCTTGAAATTCTAATAATAGCTTAGCATGGATTGTTGATTTGACTTATGAAAAAGGTCTCTAAAATTGTGTTCAGTCTTGCTTCAAGCCTCCAGGAGTATTTCTTCCCAATTTATGGAGTGCATTGCAGTGGATACTAGTAAAACCAATTATTTTATGAAAGTGACTGGTAGACTACAAGGAAAAGAAAGTCCTTTCTCAACTGGCTTAATGATATAGGTAGATACCCTGATTTGTTCATTCTACTAGCACAGGTAACCTCTTGCATTTCAGCCCAATGGGCAATGTTTGCTGCAGAAGGATAACCATGGGAGCCAGTAGCAATCGCGTTTCTTCTTCACAGTGTCCTTTGCCCCTCCCCTGGTCTGGTCTGGGAATGTCTTGAAAAGGTTATGGGGAAAGATTGTGATAGTGGGCATGCAGAGCTGTCTCTTCTGACAGCAGTCTTCAATCATTGCTGATGCCAGTCATCAAACAAGAAATACTTGCTTATAAAAGTAGAATTGAAAATTATCAAACATATCTTAAACATCAGACCTAGATTCAACTCCGCTGAATTTAATTAGAATTTTAGGACTGAATTCCATTGAAATACTAGGCTCATTAATGCCTCTAGGAAAGAGTAGACAATATCAGTTGACCTTGGAGGAAAAAGCTACCCTACACTACTGTTATGATGTATTATTAAGGGCTATCTCCCAGGACATGCCAGGTACTGGGATGATGCACTCCACAAAAGCATATAGGAAGACTCAACCCCTGTAGGAAAGAGCTTCAAACTCTAAAGTATAAGGTCTAGGTCCCTGTGGAAAGCTTTTTTAAGGAATTATGAGCTTTTATTTTTTCCCCTTGTATTTGACCTGGCCAACAAATAGTCATAGATCCTCTTGTCAGGTTCTGTGTGTCACAGAGTGGATTAAGTGCATGCTTTTTCCCAAAAGCTATGTATCCCACATATAGAGTAGACAATAGGTAGTATTTTTTCCTCCACATTTTTTTTTTCGCTGACAGAAGATTTTTTTAAAGTGTCATTAAAGTATTATGCATTATGGTTTTTTGTTTTTAATAAAGACATAGGAACTGTTCTTAATAAGTACTGTGGATCAATTTAAAATAGCACTGCTTTTGAATTGCTGCAGAGGACACAATCTTATTCATGCGTCTTCACTTAGTTTTTCATTGTGGTGCCATATTACTGTTGTTATTAAATTCAGATAGCATTCAGATTGTTGTGGGTGCTGGAGGAACAAATAAAAAAAGCAACGTTGATGTTCCTGTGACTTGAGAACCTGAGTAGATGCCTCGTTCAGACAAGGTATACTGGAAAGAGACGAGTTAAGGCAGCAATAGGTCACAGTAATGGTATTGTAATATTGGTAATGTAGTTCTTGATAACATAATGGCTCTTCTCTTGAAGGTAGGCATCTGAGAATAAATAGATTACAGTTATTTGCCTGTTAACCTCAGTGTTATTAGCTATCAATGAGCAGTTGGAATTGAGCCTTCAGGAGTTATCGGACTGTAAACTAGAGGATATCTTAGGAAGGCATTTCTTGTACAAGCCATGGGGACAGCTTTGGGAGAACAGAGCTCATGCAGTCCCAGGCTAGCTGAGAAATAGGAGCAATGCAATTGCAGAAAATGGGAATTTATATAGGAAAGTGAAACTGTTTAGGATCTTTAAAGCAAAAGATTACTCTTGATCCCAATGTACCTCGAGTGTTGGTACTTTTGCCTAGTAAAATATGTTGTTAACTGAGACCAAAATGTTTGATTTTGGGGCTGAACTGAAGCCCCTATATCACAGGCAGATTTTCAAGAGAAATAGAAGATGTGGCTACTTGTCCTGATAACTACAATCAGCCTTTATACACTCTGCTTGTTACTGCAGAATTAATGGGCATGCACATATCTTGCTAAGCTACTTTGAACTATATTGAAAGACAGATGTTTTATTAATCTAATTCCGGTTAGACCACTTTGAACAAAGTTGTAAAGGCAATACTAAAATATTTTTGCTGATATTATAATAATTTACTTGAGTAACATTAGTAAAGCAGTAGATAATGGTGAAAAATTGCCATGGAATATTTTAGGCAGTAGAGATGAGGCTGACAGGAATACTGAATGAAGTCACTAGGGACTGCAAAAGTCAAATGAATTCCTGCCCCTTAGATGCTGAGGTCTATCCCATAGTGAGATGTGAGAGCTCATCAGGGATTTGTTTTCATATAAATTCTAAGTGAGAAGTAAGCAGAGAAACAGTTGGTATCATGAAAATTAACATATTGTTCCAGCAGCAGTGCAATTAAAGAACCCTAGAGTCCTACAGATTTGTTTCTTATACCCATAGATGCCTGTCTCTCCTCTGGAGTAGCCTTATTACCCCTGTTCTGCCTCTGTGTCCCATGAGTGTCTGTGTAAAACTCCAGGCTCTTTCAGGGCCTCAGGGATCTGCTCCATGACAAAGTCCAAGCCACCCATGTGTTAGTTAGGCAACCACATCCACAAGCTGCCCAGCAAGGGCCAAACCTAAACCCACAATTAGCTGGGTTGAACTTGCTATAGGTTTTCTCTTCATGGGACATTCATTTGGGTCTTTCTTTACCTTGTTGTAATTTTATATAATATGTATAGGGCCCTAATGATTTCTGGTGCTGTCAGCTCTGAATTAAGCCAGCTGAAGCTGGATAAAAATAACTGAAACTGAAATAAACCAACAGGTTTCAAACCAATTATGGACCGTCTGGGTGGACAGGCATAGATAGAGAGCCCTATCTTAAGGAGTAGCCTCTGAGTGCCTGAGCTCCCAGGGCCTCAACTTTGAAAAGCCATTGGAGACCCATCAGTCAGTGCTGGGATTGTGCTTGATAATAGACATGATCCCATATTATGCAGTTTTGTATAGATGATCAAATCCCAGATCTCAAATGGGAAAACCTTTTGAGGGGACAGGTTTTTTCTGTATTTTTGTGGCAACAAGAAGCTCAGCACCCTGGGCTGCTGCATGTCCAGAAGCTGACTGCTGTTTGCTTGCAGATAAGTCAGGCGTAGGCTGTAAATCTGATGTACTGGACTGCATCTGCAGGGAGACTCTACCTCTCATGGGCAGTGTGCCTGCCCAGGCCCTGCTTCACAGGCACCGGGGTGTCATTCTCTTCATGTAACACATATTTATCCAAAATCCTCAAGGTTCCCAGTCCACGCTGTACTTTAACATTCATATGGTGGCTCTGCCACAGACAGAGGGGTGGCAAAATTGTGTCCTTTCTGTATGAGACTGTGCTTCAAATGGTGCAGTCACTGAAAAGGGTTATATTCCCAGAAGGATGAGAGAGCAGAGAGACAGCAGCAAGGCAGGAGAAACCCTGCCTAAACTGCAGATTAACTAACATTCCCCTTTTTTGTTGTAAAATGGAGTGAATTCAGGACTGGTCAGTTTAAAAATGTGACTCTCCTGTATGCGGTAAAACTGAGACATCAGCCTGACCCTCTTTTTCAGTAGCACCCCATCGTCTGGCACCGTCTTGATTCAGTTAAGGACATGCTTAAGAAAAGATGCACGTTTCTGCCTTGTTGAATTTAATAGTGCTGAAGTCCATCCCACTGCAGGACAGCAGTTAAGTACCTGCTTAACTTTCAGAAAGTCCGTAAGTATCTGCTGTAATCCACCCCTGCAGCAGATGATATCTCAGTACAAAGTCATCTGGCTAGAAATGAACGTGCGTTGAACTCTTCAGTTCACTACAGGTATTTAGGAGGTTTAATTGTTGTGCAGTTAACAGCATAATACGCTATTATTTAAAAAATTATTAATAGGTGTTGGATAACAATATAACTGACACTTGCCTGCAATTAAAAGCTGTGTTGATTAGGGTAACACTATACATTGGTGCTGCTGGAAAAGCTTTTATAATGAGATGAGTGTGTTGCCAAAACTTCAACAATCCTGCAGTCTGTTATCCCTCTTTCCAAAACTGGCACAATAGTAAACAGGAAAGCAAACCCCCTCTATTGGACTCATTCAGTTATGAAATACTGTGGAGGAGGTGCAGGAGAAGAAGAAATTCTTTCTAACCCTTGCAAGTAATTAGTTGTTTGGTCCAGAAATGAAACCCAAAGTCCCTGACTTTGATTTAATGCCTATTTAAATAGCAATTGCTTTTGTGTCCTAGAAATTATGCAACCCACATAATGCCCATAATCTAAAACCAATAGAAAAATTTTCAGATTTCTCACCTTAGCCTCTCCCTTTTAGTGACCACGGCTTTCATTTTTAAGAACTTGCCTTATCCCTAAAATGAACAGCCAAGTTCTGTCTCCAGAAAACATAGAGCTGAGTCATTAACTTCTTGGAGTCAATGACTGAATGCTCCCTTGCTTCAGTGGGATGAGGCTCACAATGAGCTAATGAACAAAGCTTTTCCATTTATGCACTAAAGTCAAAGAATAGGGTATTCAGCTGATCTAATTACCTGTCCAAACAGGGCAAACCAAGTAGAAAATAAAAGACCACAGGTCAGATTTGGCTCTGTGTTACACTGCTGAAAACTTCAGGGTAATCAGTAATGCTACTTCATATTTAAATTTGGCTCTGTGTCCACTTTGCGCATTAATCCAAGTCTCTGAATCTGTAATCAGCAACCTGCAATTAACTCACTGTGTTTGTACCCTTCTGATTAATCATAACACTCCATATTATTATTAATGCAAACAGTTACCATAAAATATTTCTTCATTAGTTCTGGCTGGTCGACTTTTTGGTTTTTCTCTTTCCTACTGGAAAAAAATAATTAGCCAGGAATAATACAATTAAGAATGTTTTAAATCAGTTCTATTAACTTGCTTTGTCTAATCAGTCCTGTGTTCCTCAGTCTCCTTTATCAGAGGAGCTTCTTCTGCACCAGTGCTTCTTCAAGGACCATCATGTGAGGTGACTGTCCTCCCCTGGTGACTGTTCGATGTACATATCAGTGGGGGCAGTGCCACGTAAGGCCTTGACCTTTAATTGGGATGAGCAAGGTAGCTGGACAGTGCTTCCGTATGAATCACGGCCAACACTATTAGGCAACCCCAACCTGAGCTACATCCTCCTCTCGTAATGCTTCCATCTGGCATCATCAAGCAACACTGCTTTGCAAAATTCCACAGTGTTACAGACCCAGTGTGAGATGGCAGGGGCAGCCAGTTTGAAAGACAAAGAATTGTCCTTCTCCTTCCCCTTCCTTATGGAAGGGCTACCAGGGCAGAGAGATGGATTTCACTGGAGATGGGTGCAGTTCTGGTACTGGGATGGGCACTAAGCCCCAAGCTACAGCTTTTCCAGAATGGTATTGTAAATGCCAACAAAGATGATAGCATGAAATCATCATATTCCAGTATCTATATTTGCAGAATGCAGACTCCATCCAGCAAACTTTAACTTGGCTAGTTTTAATTACTTCCCTTCCCTCTCCCCTTCTCCTTTTACCTTTGCCTCTTCACTCCTCCTTTTACCTTTCCCTCTTTCCTCCCTTCTCCTTATCTTATATTTTCCTTTTTATCTGCTATAGGACAAAACCAACTGTTCGGTGCATCTATATGGATAACCACATTATTTTAGAGATTGCTATAAAAAAATAAAGCCAGGGGTTCAAACACAGACTACACAAAGGTCAGGAAATTGTGATAGCATTTGTGTAATGTGTTTTGTCACTAGTTTTCTTCATTAATGAAGAGTTAACTGGTGAAATCTACTGGCCAAACTGCTTTCTCAGTCACTGTGAGGATGAAGGGTGCTGGCAGGACCATGTAGATGGGCACAACCATCTTCTGTAGAGTCATGGAAAACATCAGTCTCAAGGAGAGAACCCAAGACCCACTTGCCAGCTTCTCAGTGATCCTGGACAAGTCTGTCTCCTCCTCAATCCAGAAGGAAAAGGTCAAAAGGAAAGGCATGGGTCACTCTCTGTGATAGGGAGTATGATGTATAAGGGGACAAAAACAAGAATGGGATTTGTTTGATACCTTCTCTTGCCACCTTTTGGCAAGATTTACATTGGAGAGCATTCAGTAATTCTTCAGACCAATTCTGGGGCAACAGCCATGCACTAGGAAGTATTTTCTTCATAGGTAGGCAGTCATTTTGTTATTGCTCTTCTGGGCTCCCAGGATTTAAATGCGACATTGCCTTTGGGTATTATTTGAATATGAACAAAACTAGCATTTGATTTCCAGAAACTGACACTCTGTTACTGCTCAAGCAGCCTGCTGTCTCTTGCCTCTACAATTTCTAAGTAGGGAAAAATCCTAGCTCTGTTAATGTCTGGAAAAACCTAGGGGAGAGCTGTGATCTGAGCCTGTGCAATACCTTGAAAGCTTAGGGGGAAGTATTGTTCTCATTAAACTAAGCTAAAGCCAGGTTGCTTTAAATTTGTGGTTGTTACCAGTTTATTTCCTTGTACTTCGGTTCTTTCAGTCCTCTCCTTACATAGGTCAGACATCTCTTGATGGAAAAGCAGGGGGCTAAAAGGTCAGCCCTGGCTTCTCTTACACCTCCCCAAAACAAGGTATCAGTTTGGTAGAAGGCATCAGAGGAGGGAGATTTAAGAATTAATTGTGTTATTGAAATGAAATAGGTTAAGGCTTTCTTTCTGAGAAAAAAATGCTCAAAAGTATAAACTTTCCATATCACAGCAGTAGACAGAGGCATTATTAATGTCAATGTCATGTTAGGATGGGAAGTTTGTAACTGGAGGGTTGCTGCAGCCGAGCTAAAAATGTAGTTACTTAAGCTGTTGCCAGTGGAGAGAGAACCAGAAGTAAGCAGTAACATTTTCAGCCAAGGCAAATTAGCCCTTGTGGTACCTGAACATGAGAATATTTGCTCTACTTCAGCTCTGTCGTGATCTCCTGCAGGGAGGCAGACACCGATGCAACAGAGGTAAATCCTTGTTAGGGATATGACGGGAGATGGCCAAAAGCTTTGGGTGTAGTGAAACAGCCACCATTAACACTTCCGATTTCCTCTGAAAATACCTTTGTCTTTTTATTCCAGACAGAGTTCTTGACCCTGAAATGCCCTGCTGGCCCTCATGGTAAACTTCATTGCAGAAGACCAGCTAAGCTGAACAGATATTAGGCTGCCTACGTAGTCACTTGGCTCTCTTTCATTATATTCTGTGCTTTAGTGTTTCCTGCCTTAATTTTTGTCTTCAGTAGCTTTAAGCTTATTAATTTCTGACTTGAGACTCAATATTTTCTGCCTCTTTCACTTCAACTGTGGCTTTTTTTTTTTTCTCTTTGCTTCAGGGCTGAGTAGTTCTATAGAATCATAGAACGGCTAGAGTTGGAAGGGACCTTAAAGACCATTGAGTTCTAACCCGCCTGCCATGGGCAGGGACACCTCCCACCAGACCAGGTTGCTCCAATCCCCATCCAGCCTGGCCTTGAACACTTCCAGGGTCGCGGCATCTACAGCTTCTCTGGGCAACCTGTTCCAGTGCCTTGCCACCCTCACAGGAAAGAATTTCTTCCTAAGATCTAATCTAAATGTATCCTCTTTCAGTGTGTTCTTTTAAAATTTTCTTTAACAGTTCACTCCTGAAGGCAGGTTTGCCAGACACTCATGGGTGCAGTGTAAGTTGGGGGTGGTGATTTCACAGTGTTTGCCACTATTTTTGTGTCTGTTTCCTATCCCTGAATCTTCCATCACTGCTGCTCGCTGTTCCTCACTTCTTCAGACTGTGCTCAGTGTCCTACCATTCTCTTTTGCTGTCCTGCAGCAGTTGGTCCCAGCTTTCCCAGTAGAAGGGCTCACAGGCAGTGTCCTCCTGCTGCAGGGGTGGAGTGGCTCTTCTCCAGAGTCTTGAAAATGCACAAAGCTGACTGAAAGCAGCTTCTCCATTCCAGCCACGCTCATTTATCACCAAAGGCAGAACTTCCTTGTTTGGGGCAGGGAAAGGATTGTGAGACCCATTAACCCCACTGCCTATGGAAAATAACTTCTGCTCTTTAATTCTGCACTTTATTTTGGTATTTTCCATAGCAATGTTAATGATTCGGTTTTCTCCTGCAGCAACAGTCCCCTCTCCCACTTTGTCTCTGTGGGATCTGCTCCTCCTTGCTGCCGCAGCTTTTTCGTTTTGGCTTTCAGCCCAGTTTCTCCATAGCAGACACCTGTAAAAGGAGATATTATTTATTTGTTATCACTTTAACATTCTTTGACCTGCTTGGTTTTTCTCTTGTCCCCTTTCTGATTTAGAGCTTTTCTTTTCTTTGCAACCATTCTTTTAGCATGTTTTTTGCTCTTTTGTCCTCTTTTACACTTGCAGCTGGCAGGAAACAGTCTGCAGTTTAGGGTGAGGTGTAACTCCTCTTCTTCTAGACTTAAGTTTTAGGTAGTTTGGAGACCATCTCAGTCATGCTGAGGAAATAGGAGCTTGGAGAAACAGGGCAGCTTTGCTAGTTTTAGGGGTTCTGTTAATAATAACCCAAAAATGACACAGAAAAGCAGCAGATTTGAGAGCAAGATTCTCCAATGTTCTGCACTTCTGCACTTCTGTATATGATATCAGAAATAAAACCAGTTTTAAGTACGTTCTCTTTACAGTAACTCCGTAGTAATTTAAATGGTTGCCCAAAGAAAAGCAAGGGAGAGCCCTTTTACTGCTTCTCTGAGGAGGTGCACCTGGCTACAGCTCTCCTCCTTGCCCTCACAGATTTGTCCCCTGAAAGTCCAGGCATCTCCAGTGGCCCATCCTCACCAATACCTGTGAAAGTGCTACCACTGCCTTTGGTATTTGCCATGTCCTTCCCTAAATTGTCCTGTCAGGTGGGCATAGATGGTCTCACTGATTTCCGTGCTGCAGCGAAAATCACAAGGGAAAATCTTCTATTCTTAGCCCAAAAAGAGTTAGCTTCTTAATTGTGTCTCTGATTTAGGGGAAAAGACTGCCTAGTTCTGCTTTTTTCCTACCCTTCCTCCTTTTCTTTTATTCCTCTTTTAGGAGTGCCCTTTATTGCGAGAGTGACTTGTATCAGCAATGTAATTCCTCCAGCAAACTAACTATGCTAATTTCAGGAGTCTGTTGGTGCTGTTTTATTCGAGTCATGTCAGATGCAGCAATCCAGTTTGCACTCACGATTAGATTAGGAAAGACATGAAATACCTGCATTTGCAAAATTAGTGTGGATATTTACCAGTTGGCAACTTGTTCTCTTACTTTCTCCCCACCTCACTGCTGGAAGCCCTTAATCCACTACTCAGGTGTATAAGGTGATGCCATGCAGTGAATGAAGAAAATGTCTTTCTGCGTTGTTAATTTCTGTGGCATAATCTTACCTCATGTTGGCTTCATAGACATGTGCCATGGCATAACTTGATGAGATGTAACCTGTACTCTAATAGGCAGCAGGGAGTCAGTACACTGACGATGCCTCCCAGCAGCCTGTCTTCAGAAAGCCTTGCAAAAGGGTAAAAAAAATAAAGAAAAATGACAGGTTGGCTCACCTAGCTCCTACGGAAAGGTATACAAACCCAACACTACCTCTGATGAGATGTGTGTCATTAAAAGCCTAATGCTCTCTGTAGAAAGTAGTTGCCAGGGACCACTTTTGGTTTGTTCACCCCCCTTAGGGTGTCCCCAGGACCTACTGGGCAGTGAACAGAGAAAGAACACAAGGCAACTTCTGAGCCTGCAGCTGCCCACAGCCCCTTTCCAGAGCAGTGAGTGTTAACTGGGTGTTGGAGGCAATCAATGATTTGGAGGTTCAGAGGCCCCCTAAAGCCAGCACTCAAACTCCACCTGGGTTTCAACTGACTCTTTTCCCTTTTTATATAAACAGAGTTCTCTGAACCTTGCTCCCTGTGTGTCAACTCTCTGCTGAAACCAATCCACGAGTTAGCCATTTTCCCTATTAAAATGTAGGTACCTTTTCACTTTCCAGCACTTTTGTAGCACCTTCTGCAATAGAAATGAGGATGCTTAGCCGTGAAACTCCACTTTATACCAGGAGCTAATTCCTGCAGCTTAATTTGTTGCTCCCATTTTCCCCACGCATGATCTTTCCTTCCTCCAACTTGTAAAACTCTCAGCTCAAATTTAGATCTCCTCCCTGGCTAGACAAGAATCCAAAAGCAAAAAGAAGAAATAAAGGCATGCCCCAAATCCAGACCTCAGCTTTGTTTGCAGTCAGCCAAGGATGAATAGATGGGCCACACAGCATTAGCCAAGGGCTGCTGAGGTGTTTGTTCTTCAGCACCAGCCAGGGACATGTATTTCTAAAGCAGTAAGTTCCTTGTGAGAAAACACTGCTGGTAACTCTTTTATGTTTAATCTGCTGGGATGCCAATCTGAGCCCCATGACGTATTATGACAGTATCATCCCAGATTTACAAACCGGTATGCTGTTCTGCCAAGGAAATGTTTTTCCAAATATGCTGAAAGCTGCCAACTAGCTGTTTGTGCAGCTTAGTAAATTCTAGGTAATTTGTTCTTAGAAAAGCAGAAAGAGAGTAGGGGAAAACAATATCGAAAAATAATCTGCAATTCCCCAGAAATTACTAGAATCATCCATTAGGAAGAATGTCAGGGGATGCATCAGGGGATACTCTTTCCTGCCTGCAAAGTTGTTCACGTGCTGCTGCTGCTTTTGCCCTTTGCCCCAACCTCTGAGCCTCCCTCTCTTCTCACTCTCTCCCCTCATCCTTTCCTCATGTAGAGCTCTCCCTGCACGCAGGCTGCACTTTCCAAAGGAGCAGGCTGGTCCTCTCCGACTGCCAGAAGCTGCCTCTCCTACCTCTTGCCCCTGCTGCCACCCCCAGATCGGCTGCCTGGAGAGATGCACTTCCAGCCTGCCAGGGGCTGGACAGTCTCAGGAACAGGCAGCCTGCCACACCATTTCATGGGCAGCATCGGGAAAGGAGAGCAGCCTTTCCTCGGGGCAAGGCTTTTCCCAGCCAAGGATTCATCTGGCCAGATCAGGGCAGTTTCCAGTATCTCCCAGGGCAAAAACTTTGATCCCTCAAGCAGGCAGGAAGCTAGACGTTAAAATGTCAGCAGTTGTGTCAACTCCCTGGTGCGTGCTGGCGTGGAGAAGGAAAAAGAGGGTGTTTTCCTCCCTGTGATGGCCTTGCCAGGGACAAGAGCTGGTGTAAGGTGTGGAGATGAAGTGTAGTGATAGGACAAGGGGTAATGGTTTTAAATTGGAAGAGGGGAGATTTAGATTAGATACTAGGAAGAAATTCTTCACTCTCAGGGTGGTGAGGCACTGGAACAGGTTGCCCAGAGAAGCTGTGGCTGCCCCATCCCTGGAAGTGTTCAAGGCCAGGCTGGATGGGGCTTGGAATAACCTGCTCTGGTGGGAGGTGTCCCTGCCCATGGCAGGGGGGTTGGAACTCGATGATCTTTAAGGTCCCTTCCAACTCTCATCATTCTATGATTCTATGAGGGCTGCAGTGCTCAGGGCCCCACAAGTCACTTGCTATCTCACAGGGTGTGAGATGAGCCCTGATTTGGGGTGAGGCAGGATGCTGATGGGATCCTGGGCACCCGTGGCTGTCCTTTGCTTGAAAGGAGCCAAGCAGCCAGACTGCAGCCACCTTCCTTACAGGCAGTGCATGTGTTCTCTTCCCAAAAATTTCCCCTGCAAGGAGACACCGCTTCCCTCCGAGTTTCCAGAATTGCTCTGGGTCCCCCCGTCCTCATGCAAGGTGCCACCCCGCTACTACTGGGCCATCCAGAACAGAAAGATTTGGAGATGGAGGAGTCCAGCTCAAGCTGTGGCTGAACTGAGAGGGTGAGGGAGTGATGAAGTTTAAGCAAAACCAAAAATGAAAGCCTCTTTCAATTTTCATATAACTGTTGACATGCGAAAGCTTAGCGATGGTTTATTTAAAGTGACTCTGTTACCTATTAAATTGCAAAAGACCAAGTCCTTTGGTATTCATGAAGAAGAATTCATGAATTCCGTAACAGTTAACTTTAAAAATGCAGCAATATGCTGAATACTGATTACTGAGCTGTGTAAAAAAAGGGCAAAAAGAAAAAAAAAAATCCAGAGCAATATTTTATTCTGTTATTTTCATTCCAGGTTGATTTCATTAATTCAGCCGGTGCAGTAACCCTATACTGCTCTCATGAACTGCCTTTCTCTGGCTCCAAAGTCCCCTTCTTTCTCTGCCATTTGCCCACGACACCGCTAAAGAGCATACTCCGTTGCTGAGAAAGGCTTGCAAGAGCTAAGGATGGGGAAAAAAAAGCAAGGCGGGAGGGGGAGTGCCAGGCATAAAGTTAGGCGTTAAAGTGTGCATTTGTAGTGTATCGGTGGTGCATCAGATTATTCACGCTCCTGCTCCACAGCTTGAAATTGAGGGTGGTAAAAACAAGATGTTCAAAACCCATCTAGATGATTTCTCAGAGGGTGCTGTATAAATGCGATAACCGTCACCAGTGAGAATAAAGCAAACAGCAGGGAAAAAAAGTAAGCAGCCTGCTCTTTGGTGAATTCACTTTGAGTCTTATGTGTCAGGAACCATTGTACTTATCATCTGAAATCCGACTCCCAGCCTTACCCCGGCTCTCCATCAGCCCTTGGACTGCAGTGAGCAAACTTCTTCTGAAGGATTGTCGGTTTGTAGCCAGCGCAGGCAGCGCGTCTCTGTCAGGAACAGTAATGCGTGTCGACAAGTGCACATTAATTTTAGATTATTCATCCTGACAAGGCTGTTGATTTGGAGGTTTGCTGCAACTGTTGGTTTAAACAGGCACAGAAGGAAGCTAGAGGCATGAACAAAACCCAAAAGGGGACTTCTGGGAGGGGAGCTAATATCCTGACGAAAAGTCTTCCTAAATTTGTCTAGAGCTCGGTACTGAGCCCGGAAAGCTGAAGTGAAATAGAGATGTATTTCAAGGTCTAGTAGCACAGGAGAGGTAACCATGGCAATTTAACCTATTCAGGCTGAGATAGGAAGAAGCAGGATGGAGTTCCTTCAGTCCTTTTATACAGAAAACATTTCATGCACAATAAAGGATGAAGGAAAGGTGGTCAATAAATGAATAAAGGAGATAAAATGAAATTTATGCAGCAAGAGGCTGTCATGTGCTCCAGAACTGCTGGGGAGGTGTCTGACTCAGCCAGTCCTCACAGCTAAAGCTGACAAAATGCCGCAACAAATTTTACCCCCAGTAAAATTAATGGTCATACACACACCTCCCAACTCAACAGAAGAAAGAATTTCACTTTGTACCACCAAGATGAGCTCTATGATGCAAAGTATCCACATCTGCTCTCTGCTGTGCAAAACAGGGGTAACTGTCTGGCTGCCCACTGGGCTGCCTGTACCCCTGCACACCCAGGGCCAGGGAGCACTCCAGTGAGTTGCTGTGGTGTCCAGTGATGCAAATGCATTCATATGACTCTGGGAGCAACTTCGCGGAGCATCCATTTTCATGGATCATGGATTATTTGGGGGGGAAAAAAAACAAAAAACCCCAAAAAAACAATACTAAGAAGCAGTTGATGAAATTATTAAGCTCCTATTCACACTCCTGAATATTTTTCTTTCTGAGTTGTTAACCTGAAACAAATAAAACTGAGTGAATGAACTCTGGTCACCTTTCGAGGGACATGCAATATGTCACAGTAAAACTGTCTGCCATCCTCATGGGCAAGAGGAGAATTGATATAAGAAAAGGAATGGTAGATCTTGCCTGCTCAGGTTCCTTTACTACATTTTTAAAAGATGAAGGCAAACATCAAAAATATATGTGAGCGTGATATCATTGGTGTGCCTTGCTTTACAGGGAGGGAGGAGTTTCACAGCTATGGGTCAGGAGGTCGATTGTGTACCTCCTGCCATCAGGCATCAGTGTTTGCTCGCCTCTAAAGACTACATTTTTCATGGACATTGCACAACACAGGCAACACTTCTTTAACATTATCTTTTGATAACCACAGCTTAATGGTCTTCAAATTCACGTAGTCAGACAATAGTTTTTGTCATACACATGCTTTTTCTATTATTAAAATAAAATTCCAGTGAAAAATTACTTCTGTTATTTATCTACACAGCGAGTACAAAGAGCTAAAACTCCCATCATCTTTGAAACTTCAGCAGCTGGCAGACTCCATTCCAGAGGTCTAAGTGTTTGATGTTCTCCTTAAGGAACTATTTAGCCTATGGACTGTCAGTATTTGCAATAATGATTATTTTAGTGAATATGGTCCTGAGCATTCCGTGTGTTCAAGATTTTGGACCCAGGTTTCATTCATTCCTACAGAAGCGCAGCCTTCTTGTACTGGGGGTGGCAGGGAGAGTTGTTGAGGTGGTGTATGAGCTTTGCTTTTGAAGTTAGTAGATGGCAGCACTGGGAAGGAGAGCAGAAATGTCAACCAGGTCTCAAGACATGCATCCTTCTGTAATTTTGGATGTGAGCACCAAAACTCACAGCAGTGACAGGTTAGTGGTATTAGGTAATGATTACAAGGTGTTCTCCCAGAGGGTGTGTCGCTGCCTGTTCCCCATACTCCTCACCTGGAACACCTGTGCTATTTTAGCTCTGCACTTCACTGCAGTAGGACCAGTAGTAGGTAGTGAGGTGGAGAAAGGGGACAACTTTGCAGTTAAAATGGTTAAGCAATAGTTATCTCCCTCTGGCTGGGGAATTAATAATCAAAAGCAAAATACAAGCTGGTTGATGAACCTTGATGTAGCTCTGGCTTGTTGGACGGATTGTGAAGGAAGGCTTAGGCTTCAGGTGTATGTAGATTGCTACTGGGGTACATCAGCAGCTCACAGTCACACGCAGCTGAACCCTCTGCAAGAGGAATGGGTGTCTCTGGCCACGTGGACTTTCAGAGACGCACAGAGCAAAGTGGGTGCAGCTTTCCTAACAGAGGATGAGCAGCCCAAGTGAGTAATTGACTAAATAGCATGAAATCTGGTCATACTCAGTCATCTGAATTGAGGTGAAAAATGTAGGTTGAGTTGCTGAACCTGCTGCTGCTGGGAGGCTGTTAATGCACTTTCCCTCGTGCCAGCCTTACCAGCCACTTGCAGCTGGATGAGTACAAAGCAGAGGCACCTAATTTAGTCTGACTTCTTAACCTAAGGAAATTGCTGATGGCAGAATGTGAGGAATTTTTCACCTGAGCACAGTTGCCCCACTGCCTGAACTTTGTTTTCCTTTGATGCATGGAACTTTGCACCCTACTGCTGTTTTGCTTTCCTTCTGTCCCCGCATCCCCAGGTATAGGCAAGAGATGACTAAGGCTGTGCTTATGACCTGCTGTTTATTCTCTACTTGGGAAGGGGGGTGGAAGGGGCAGGCAATTCCTGCTCGGATTGCAGCAGACTCTGGAGAAGGGTTATGTGGTCCCTTTGATTATACGAAGGAAACCTTGTTTCAAGTCCCAATCAATTACAGCTAACTCATTTCTAAAGATTATGGCTTGTGAGTGCAGTGGCATTACAGGGAGGAAGGGGGAGGTTTGTGGGCCTTTCCTCTGCTCCCAAGGAAAGCTAAAGGGAAAAAAAAAATCCCAAAACAGACTAGAGCTGTGATTTTGTAGGATAGCCCTTGAAATCAGACAGACACCGAGTAAGAAACTCCTTACTTATCACCATCCTGTGCTCTCAAATGCCTTTCTAATTCTTTTACATACTGATGCTAGCAGGACTTTTCCTTTTCCTTTAGCCATAGCTGTTTCACTAAGATTAAATAACAAACTCTAGGATTTTCTAATATTTGAGTGTGTTGTAATTTTAGTGGTCATCCTTAATCTTTTTCCCTAGCACAGCTCTTTCTCTCATCAGCTTAATATTTAAACTGGATTCATTTTTAATGCCTTAATATGCAAACACATTTATGTCAAAATTGATTCAATATTTAAACTTGTTCAGTTTCAAACACATTTTATGCTTCAGCTGCTTCAACTTGTAGATTATTTCAAACGTGGAATTGATTCCAAAATTAGGCAGGTTTAAATGTTCAGTCAATTTATTTTAAACTCTGTGTGTGTTTTAGAGACCTGTATTGAGAAATGATTTTTATTTTTTTTTGCTGGTACTTTTGCAGTTCATAGTGTGTCAGCAGTTTGAAAATAAGTCTCTGCACATATGGCTATTCGTGGCTTGCCTAAAGTGTAACCAAGCCTACTATATGACTTAGAAAATAGTAAATATCTACCCTGTGGTGAATACATTATATAAACACATATTTTTATGTGGCTTCAAAGATGTTTGTAGAAAATTAAGCTGAAAATCTATATACCTGTATGTCTATGTATTTAAATATATAAGATAAAACCTTTCCAAAATGTGCCATTTCCAAGCACGACTGTGAATCTAGGTTGTATTTGTGGAAGAGCTTGGATAGACAGAAATGGGATGTGGTGGTGCATTAGCTAGAAGGGAAGGGGGATCTCCAATTGCCCCTGACATTCATTGAGAGGATCCTGGCAACATCAGTCACTTCTCTCCTCCATATGAGAACCTGCATAATCTGAGCCCTGAAAAAGGATAGTGGGTATTTCAGGAAACAGCATCTTTGCTCTGCATCCTAACACTGTTGTTCCACTGTGTAAAACAGACAGCTATTATTTGGAGTAGAAATTGAAAGCAGGTTTCCAGATTCTCAGGTGTGTATCCTCACCACAGAGCTGTAAAGTCCCTCTCATTTTTCTTTTGTACTTATGGGTGCTTAATTATTTATGCAAACTGGCAGAAAATAAGCATGAGAGATTAAAGGTAATGCATAACCAAATTTTGTGTGACCCTCTGGCTTTGGAAGTCCAATCTGAAATCCCTTCTTTCCCTGTTTTAAAACAGAAAGTTGAAGCCTATTTTTCTACTTTCCAAGTACACGTAGAGTGCTCCAAAGTGTATTATTAGAGCTTTAATTTTTATTGAATGCTTGCTTTCTTCTTCTTTCACTTCAGTGAAAGTGAAGAAAACCAGAGGAGTAAGAGTGAAGTGCAATGTTTTGATTGATTTTGTCCATTTCAGTGGTGAGGAGTGGGAAAATAAATGTAGCTTGAAGTAGTTCTCTTTTTGGTTTGGTTTGGCTGTACAGAAAAAAACCCTCTCAGGAAGACTTAATGTTTTGTAGCTGATTTTTTATTTTTTTAATATATATATATAATAGTAGAAGAACACAATCTCCTGGTTTTCAGCTGGCATGACTTTCGTCACAGTCTTGTAAGAGAGGAAAATTACTGAATGGTTGCAAAGATCTATGCAATTTGTTGCACAGGTGATGTGTTTTTATGGTAGATGGGGGAAGACTTTGTTCTGTTTTGTATAAATGACCAGATGTGCCCTGCTTCTGTTGTTATTGATCTGGTATTTTTAATGAGTATTAAAAGAAAAAAAGGTTAGTTTATTGTCAGACAAGTGCTTACTATGTTGTTGATGCTTTTTAGTAAGATCTCTCCTCCTGGCAGTTATTTCCTGTCCTTCAGAGAGTGGTAATTCTGCACATGCTGTTAAATCATTGCTATACAGAGGTGGGGGGAAGCTTAGGTAAACTATTTCTCAGGCAAGTTATAATGTGTGAAAGTAGAAATTACTTAGAGTTTTGGCTCTCTTTCAAGACTCCTATAATTCATAAATAGTTCTGTTCTTCAAAAAGAAATGTTGTGTAACATCGGTTAATGATGCAGATGAGCTCTTTTTGTTTGATTGTTTGTTTGTTTTCTTCAAATTAAAATTTCTGATTTCTGAACATCTGAGTGTTGGCTAGAGCACACATATCACTGTTTTCGTTTCAGAAACGTTTAATACACACCAAAGTATTATCACCACAATGGCTTTATATTAAGAACCGACAGGTTATATACACCTGCCAACATCATCTGTAAAAACAAGAAGTAAGTTTCACATTTGCATAACTTTCTAGATGTACATAAACTCAGATTTACAATAGCACTCTCATTTTATTTGAAGCTGTCTTTTAGCAAAACCATAGGTAGCAAAAGATGATTGCACAGGTTTATCAAGAGCTTAGGGAGGTTCAGAAAACACTAAACAGATTAAGTTACTGTGTCATATCTGCAGATTTCTTTCTATCAGTTTGTAATTTTTGGTCAGTTCAGGTACTGCTAAGTCAGGTTGGTTGTTTGGTTTTTTCCTATGAGGGACAGCAGCAGTAAGCCAATTAAAATAGTCAGGTGCTCAGCAGTAGCAGAATCTGGGAGGAGAGTGCGAAATGCAGCCAGTCAGGATCTGGGCAGATGATAAAAGTAACCTGAGGCTGCATCTATCCTAGTTAAACATGGCCAGGGTGGCTCTCTGGCTCTAAGACCAGCAGAAACAGCTCATGGAAATAGGGACTATTCTGACAGCTTTGAAAGACAAATGACCACCATCCACTGCCCAGGCATCATTATTTAATTTACTAAGATAAAGTGAACCTAGCAGCTCACATCCAAAGCTGACTTTCTCAGGGCATACCCAAAACTGCAAGAGTGGTACGTGGCGCTATGCAGACTTGACTGCTTGTTTCTGGAAGGGATACAAAGGATCTTGGATTTGTAGCTGCTGGTCCCCCTGCAGCTGCTTTCTGAGTCGATGTGGCAGTGCTGCCCTGGGATGCAGCTGGACCATGCCCAGAATCCCTGCACTGCACTGTCCTGCACTGCAGCTTTCCTGAGCATCACTTGCAAAAGCAGCGAAGCTCATCCAGGGTGCAGGCATGGCCTTATTTTCAGTTTCAGCTCCCCATGTTGGAGGTTGATGGGGAGCCAGCTCTACAGTAGACAAAGCTTCCACGTGCAGCGAGGAAAAGGAGGAGCAGAGCATGGTCCAGGAATGAGTGGGTGGACTTGAATTCTAAAGTTAAGACCTCTCATTCTGGCAGAACAGGCAGCCATTGGAAAGCTCTGCCTGGGACCTGAGAAGGTCTGCCTGGTGAGGAGGCATAGCCTTAGTATCATGTCTGGAGTTTGCTGTACTGGAGACAAAGATAGTAACACTCAGCGCACCAGGAAGACACAATCTGAAGGGAGATTGGGAAAGTTATCTAGGTGTAAGCACTATGAAAGATTCAGGAGCAGAAAATTTGCGAATCAACCACTGACTGGTTTTAGGTGAAATACCCTCTGTGCCTCTTGGGACACAGCCTGGCATGAAGGGAAAAACAAGTGAGTTCTGTGTTGGTTTCAATGGGTTAACAGGTCCAGAGGCTCAGTGTTGTTAACATGACCTTGTCACTGGAGAATACCAGACAATTAAATACATTCACGGTTTTGACAGAGAAATCTCAGTCTGCTTAATACCATGGTAAATAGCTAGCTTAAAAATCTATCATCCTTTATTAAAGATGCAGAATCAGAGAAGAAAAAGATTAATGCATCTGACATATAAACAGCAAAGTAACTTCTTTTTAGCAATATACCACGTTTCCTTAGACTTCAGTTGTGGAGAGAACATTTGGCAACCATTAGGCTGATATTAGATATGATAGTAGTAGTTCTCATTAAAGAAAACACAAAATGTCACCTGAGTTGCGTTGAAGCTGCTTTGTCACGTCTTGGTTCCCTGAAGACAAGACCAAAAAGACAAAATGTGCACCAAAGAAGGGACAAAGTATATTAAGGACAGAAAAAGTTGGCTTTGGTCTTCAAGACTAGCTCTTGCTTGAAACAGTGTTTCTAGAGAATGGCAGGCAACCACACATACCCTTCTTGGTTCTTCCAAGAGCTGGTGTCTTTGGACTGACGTTGGGCTGACTTGCTGGTAGCTCCCTTTTTGATGGTATGCTCAATGTAGCAACAAAAGCTGCCGTCTTTGCCAAGCACACCAGATTCACACAAAAAGACAGGCACATCAAAACACACACAACTGTATCTAAGAACATCCAAATAACTCAAAAAGCAAAAAGAGAGTATGGGAAAAGAACAAATAGGGATGCAGATGGAAAAGAGCATAAAAAGAAGAGAGAGAACTAGGAATTCATTCATTACAAAACAGATCTTCACCAGAAGTTGTCCTGAGGCGGAAGAGCTGTTGATGTCCTCTAGTTCCCCCCTGACACTTTCATGGTTCAAGTAAGGCGCTACAGTCACAGAGTTCATCTTGTGATCAGAGCAGGTGTCCTGATCAGACATACTAACTACTTAGTTGTTTTACAGTAATTATACTTCCTCCCAAACAGCTTTCCAAATACAGCCCTAACAAAAGAAATGCTAAGTGAAGTAGCATGTCTTTATTTTATTTTGTTAGCTTATTTCCCAGCACTCTGGTATTATACCATTGCTTTCTGGTCTTATTTTCTTGTGCCTGTTTCTCAGACTTCAGCAGAATTCCCAGTCTTATCAGTTGAAGACCTCTTTGTTCTCCATGATTTTTGACGACTCTTATGGTCAGTTTAGTGCAACGGGCTGAATTGGATTCATGTTACTTCTGAAAAAGTAGTTTCTTACTTACAGCTGCTCAGTTACTGTAAAAAAGACTGTAAAGTGAAGAAAAACAGCCCTACTAGATCTGAATATTCACAAGTTGCAATCCAACATGCATACAGTCATTGTGGATCTATAGAGGTTTAGAAGCAGCAGCCAGTGATATGTGAATCTGTTCTGAACTGTAGTTTGATACATGAATTACCAAGTAAATAAAACATGTACTTCCAGTACTCAAAGGTTGGGAGCTCTGAGTCTGTGTACTGTCTTTAGGGATGATCTGCATTTGATGTAATATCCAAAAGGCAGATCAGCTGCAACACTGTGCCTATATTTCTCAAAGAAATCCGCCATGACCCAGTGGATCTCAAAGAATTAGATTGAGATGAGCACAGGAAATGTTAAAAGCTATCTGTCCTAACTTGCAATATATATTTATGAAATGCACGATTCATTAGGTGATAGGGGCTGCTATTTCATTAACTACACGTTTTGAAAAGAGATTTTTCTTTTTCTTTTAAATAGCTCTTGTATGAATAAAGCCTATCATTACATCAAAGGAAATATTCATATAACCCAAAAAATCTGACATAAGCCCGCAAATGCCAGGCAACCCATAGATGATACTAGAATTCTATATCTACCTCTAGCCGTAATGCAAATCAGTAAAAATTTCCAACAAAATGTCATCTTTTATGCTATAATTCTGTGACAAAAGGACCTGAAGGCAGACAAAGTGAGTATGCCCAGCCAATCACTTTTCACAATGGTAACATTGTCATTGAAATATTTTTTAAATGCCATGATTTGTTACCTCGTATTGGCAGGGTTTGATATCTCTGAGACACATTGACACAGTAATAACACCTAAGATTCACTTTCCCCTCAAAGATGGCCTTAGGGTGTTCTGCCCTGTGGGAACTTTCTTCACCTCCTTGACGTTTCCAAACTCTCCTGCCACTATTACTTCTGCTGATGGGGGCAGTTTTGTACTTCTAACATTGTCAGTCAGCTCTTCTAGCAAGGGTATGGAGGTGGCATTGGGTTTGGGATGAGGTCATGTCTTCTTAGCCGCTGTCTGGCTGTGTTAGGAGTCAAGACTGTCCTTATGCTAGCAATTTGCTTCGGAGCAGAAGTACAGTGTTGAAGCAAATGTGCAAATTATCACCACATGCCACATACTGCTTGAAAAATCTACACAATTCGTAAAAAGACAGGGCAAGAACAAGAAATACAAGGCTCCTAATCATATACAGTGAACAAGCAGAAGAGAGAGTGTAGTACTTTGGATGCTGTTCCTTAGTTCTTTACATTTATTTAGGTTAACTTTTAATTCTATGAGAGAAAAGAATAATATTTAATACTTTTTTTGCTCGTCTTTTAAAATGGAAGAACACATACCACCTCTAATAGAAATTCTAATAAGCTAATAATAAGTTATCAGGATTTTTCCTAACCACCAGATTTTATGGGCTTGAGAGTTAAGTAATGAAGAAGGATCAATACGGACAAAGAAATCAATATGCCTTGCATGCACTGTTTCCTAAGTTCAGAACTCTCAGAACTGTCTGTAATTCCTCCTCTGCAGCCATATATTTGAACAGCTGTGTAAAATCAGCCATACAAAAAATGTTCTAGAAACAGACAAGAACACAAAATTATCTCTCCCCCCCCCAAAAAAAAAAAAAAACCCTGCATTTGCTCCCTTGCTTCATTCAGAAAAAAAGATGTTTGCATATACTGCTTATTCCAGCAGAGGTGATTCAGGGACCAGTGATGAAAACTACTACAGACACAAGAAGACTTCCATATGAAGAGATGGTGAATGTCTTGAAGCTGTTTAGTCTGAGGATTAAATAAATAGTGTGAAGCATGATAAAGCTATGCCAAGTAACACATATTATAGAGGAGGCAACTTGGGAACTCCTAATTACCTTTTCTGTATAACATATAACTAACCACTAAGATAAGATATATTTTACCCAAAAGCACAGTTAAATGTGGTATTCATCGCCACTAGCTATCACTGAGGCTAAAAGTCTAGTGAAAAATGTTAAAAGGTTAGAAATACATATGTACATTGAGACTGTCTATTGTTACCCTGGGTCAGCTAAAAGATATAGCACATCGTAAAGCCATATCCTTCCAAGAGGAAGCCAAACGCTAACATGTTTTTTGTCATCTAATTTGTTCTGCTGTTACATGTTCTGAGTTTTTGCACATTCTCTGAAACCTCTATTACTAGCCGTGGACAGGGTCAGCAGCCCGGGAGAGGGGTGCTGGTGCTCTGTGCTGGCTTAGCACTGTTTGTACACCTCTGTAATGGAAATAAAGCAGGGCTGCAGGGTCAAGAGGCCACACTTGCCTGAACACAGGATCAGTCATACCTCCAGTTTAGCCTGGGTTTAAAGATGTTTGAGAACAGAGGTACAAGAGCCTCCCCATGCAACCTGCCGCAATGCTTGATGAGCCTTGTTCTTAGCCTCCCTCATGTCTGATCCAATCCTTCCTTCCTAGCAGGGAGGGTCTCCTTTGTTGGTTGTCCACCATGGAAGCTGAGAGCAGGTTGTGCCTTTCTTCTTCACAACACACTTTTATGTGTTTGACTGTTATTATGCTACCACCTTAATTCATTCTTTCTTCCAGCTAATTAACTGCAGGCTTTCCTCTGAAGTCATGTTTTCCAGACCTCTAATCTGCCTTGGTGCTTGTCTATGACCCTCTCTCTAGTTGGGCCACACGATGGTTGAAGCATGTTGGATCTTGTTGGATGTTGCCCCCACCTATATGTAACACATGAAGCCTTTTCAGTGCCAAGTGTAATGAGAAGGGCCGCTTCAGATGTCTTATTTTTTTCTCTGTTCGTACACCCTACTATGGCATTTCCTTTTCTTGTATCTGCATGACATTTTTGAGTCTTGTGCAGTGTGCGAGCCATTGCAACCTCTGACTCTTTTACCTAGAACTCTAAGTTGCCAATTATTGTCCCCTGGACATGTGGGCCCAATTAACCCAAAGAAAAGTATACGCCTTACTTTCCAGCTCTCAGATTCTATCCAGTGTAAAGAAATGTGGTACCCATTTTGAATGACTAAGGTTCATAACATACCAAGTTAACAGGATAATGTAAGGATGAGAACAGGTCACTTAAAGAACTCTTGTTCGTTTGTTTGCTAAGTGTAATTTAACTTTCATTATTTCTTACAATAGCAAATCAGCTACTTAGAACATCCCGTGCCAGAGTCTGAGCTCTCTATGACTGAGAATCTCATGGCAATACAGAATAGTATTGAAAAGCTTTGTCATCTGTAGATTTACAAAACAGAAGCCCTTTTGCAGTTTTCACTGAAATCAGCAATAATCTTGTGGAAATATATGATCTGACTAGTTAACTCCCCTCAGGAGCTGATGATTATTGATCCTCTAGGAAAGAGAACCTATGGAAATGTATCAAATCAAGTGAGTGTTTTGACCCAAATATGACCAGAGGCGTTGTCACTGATATTAGTGATGTATAGAACATTAAATGGAAATTCTTAGATATATTAATCTCTTGAGAGATGCTAAAATTAAAAACAGATATTCAAGACGTAATGAAGGGACTATTGAGAGAATAATTTAGTAATTATTAGTTTAAGATCTTGAACTAAAATTTTCAGAACTTACACCATTCATTTATTTTTTTATAATTTCCAAATTTGATTATTGTTTTTTGCTAATTCTGTGGGGAGAAGTTTCCAGGTATCTATAAAGAAGAGATGCCTAAATTGCACCTTTGCTTTCCAAAGGACACAACTGTGTAAGCCATGAAGAGTGTGAGACTTTCTTAGGTAGAGAAGCTGGCAACATTTCTGGTGTAGCCACCACTGTATTTCCCTTAACTGCCTATGTAAGAAACTTGTTTTCCTTTTTATGTGGAAGCTTTCATACAGACGTGCCAGCAGAAGGACAGGTGTTTGTACAATCTTTTCTAGGTTGTGAGGGTTAAAGCTCTCCAACCCCAATAAAGAGATAAGCCCAAAGATAACCCACACACTGACTGACTTTCAGTGCTAATTAATCTGGTAATTAACTCCCAGAACCCCCTTCAAAACTCCCAATCTCCATGTCTGTTCTTCTCTGTCACTTCTGATCGCTTTCTCTCTCCAGCCTGGGAGGAAGAGCAGGAGCTCCCGCGTTGGGTACAGGTGAAGCAGCTGGGTTTGGGCAGCTATTCTCTAGCCAAGAAAAAACAGAAAGCCAACCTCTCTCAAGCTGGTTTAGCTTATTCTTCCCAGAAAGAGAAGGGGGGAGGCAAAGAGGAGCTGTATACTTTTCCCAGTCATTCACGCATTCACCTGCTCTTAAGTCAGTACAGATAGTGTGCCTCCTCAGTGAAGGCAAATGGCTACATTTCTGTTTAGGTTTTAAATTTGAGGAAATTTTTTATTGGATCTTAAAATCTGGAGACATATTTGGTAGGATGTGGTGTTGCTGCTGTTCGTAGCTGGGGATTGTGTTCAGCAGTGGAGGTGTGATGAGGCAGGTGTTCTTCTCTTTTTTGCTTTATTCTCAGTTTCTGCTAATCTAGTGGCATTGATCTGCTGCTAATAATAAAAGCAATTGTTTACCTCTTATCTGCAGACTCCTAATATCCTTGCAAACACAACAGTGCTGTTTGCTTTATTTTCTATGAAAGCATTTTCCCTCTCCATACTCCCACTCACGTACAGATGAAGGCTATTAACATACCACAGTTATCTGATCACAATCAGGACCTTGCAACTTGATTTTACTTAATGGATCTTTAAGCACAGGAAAGTGTTATTATTTATTGAAAGTGAGTCAAGCCTCTTGTTTTGAACAAACAGGTTCTTTCTATTCCTGCAGTTCTATCTTTGTTTATTTAAAGTTTGAAAGGAGGAGAGAAAAAAAGAAAGACAAAACAAAGCAAACCTAATCCTTACTTTCCTTTGTATTTAAAGCAATACAACTTGCCAAACAAAAATCCCTGCAAAACCAGACCTGGTACATTACTTAGTCAGAGGTTAGGCCTGCACTTAAAGAAAATGTCTATGATTCACTGGGCTAGACTTCAGAAGTAACGCATCCTGGCTATTAAAGTCAGGTGCCATTCCACCATTTCCTAGGTGGAGAAAGATTGGCATGTGCCAGCACTGAAATATGCACTCTGGAGAAGTAGCACAGAGGTCTGTAGTGTCCTGTTATCCAAACTGTTGGCAAGTCTGGGGTGTATTTGTCTTCACAGCCTCCTTAGGAGTATGGATGATACCCTTACCTCCACTTTCTGCCTTCATATAAGGAAAGTAGCAAATGTTAGCCGTAAGCAACTTGAAGAGAAGGCACATTATTTTCCGAATGTCTCTCTGACCATGTTTTGTTCTTATCGTCAGCATGTGTATGATCCTCTGAACATGCAGGCATGGAAGGGAATGGACTCCAAGTGCTTACATTTAATTTTAATCCGCAGTTCCCTTAAAATTCGTCCTGGCCTGGTTTATGAGAAAAGAACTGGTGAACATTTGGAGTGAAGAACCCAAATTATCATTCCAGAGGTTGATATCCCTCTGTCAGGGATTCCTCTTACACTGGGAGAAAAGCATCTAATAAGGCATTCAGTAGCCCAAAGGTGGAGGAGGAGGGGATTTTTTTTCCACCTATATGTAACTTTACTCTGAAAAATTACCACATAAAAAGAGCATCTTCTTGCTCAGGGGGGTCTAACAAAACTCTGAGTTTCTTCTGCTGCTTTTCCCTTTATTTTGCCCTGTGGATTTGAGGCAGATAGGCAGACAGAAGCTGATGTTTCTATTCTATTATATGCATCATCCTCAAGTGTTTACAGAGAGCTAATTAGTCGCAACTTCCCTAATTGCAGTGAGACCAATTGAACTGCATGAGGTTCAACCACGGTACAGTTTGGCCAATTAACCATCCATGCTTGGTAGCTGTGTAAAAGACATTGCCTGTCCAGATCTACATACAGTTTGCATACATAAGGTCTGCAATCAGGAAAAATGTATGTACTTTACTGTCAAGCTGAATATATTTTATGCAGAAAATCAACATGAAATAATAAATATAGATGCCCACTGTGTGATTTTTGCTGTAACAGAATCTCTAAGGATAGTGCTGCATTTTAACACTCCCAATTATGCTGTGGGACATAGAGGTCTTGGAGGTCTTCACGTGTAGATGCCTTTTAATATTTTTTTTTTGCTGAATTTAATCATGGAATTATATCTTGCATAGTATATGTAGGCTTAATGTTTAATTCATTAGGTCCCCAAGGAAATTTGCAGGTTCTACACAAAGCTGTGAAAATCTGCCTTTTCCTTCCTGACACCCTATTGTCAGGCCCACCTCAACACCTCTCCACAGCTAACATGTCTTGATTAGAGGAAAACAATATTAGGCCACAGCTGTGATGTGGCCATTGAGCTGTTTAAAACTCCTCACTTCGGCAATTCAAAGTAATATTAAAATGTACAATTCCTAGTAATTGAGACCAGAATTAAAAGCAGACTGGCAAAGCCAAGGCAACTTGGGAATAGCAGTAATAATTATGAGTCCCTCCACTGCTCTGAAACATCAGCTATTGAATGGCCAGTGGTGACATAGGCAAGGAGAGGGAGAGAAAAGAGAATATTTGGGCAAAAGCAATCTGGATCTATCTCGATATGAGAGACTTGGCACTTCTGGCCGAAGCTGAGGAGCAGAAATAGTGCTTGGCATCCCTTGTCTTCCCAATGGGATGAGTGCCAGAACTGTCTCCAGCACCTGTCCCTTTGACTTCCACTTCAGGGCTCAGTTTAGCCCAGGATGGACATGGTTGTGCCTGAACCTTCACCCCACTCTGGGTATTCAGCTGGCCTCCAGAGGGGTCACACAGCACCCAAGGTACCTGGAGGGCTCTATGTCACTGAGTTTGCACACCCAGGCCATGACAAACACAACCCACCAGGACCTCACCAAAATTCTGAGGAAAAAGAGAGGCTACTAAAAAAACTCAGAGTAATGGAGAGATAAACAACAAGGAAAAAGAGGAACCATGGGCACAATGGGTCAGGAGAAGAGGCAAAGGAACTGACCATGAATGGCTACCCTAGACCTGTTTCTCGTTTTGCCAGCACGTTCTTGCATCTGCAACCCACTGAAATCATTTGCAGCTCTGTTCCTTCACAGATACACCATAGCTAAATCTCTTTAAGCCTGAACCACTCTGTAAGACTTCAGAAAAAAAAAAAAAAAANGTTCCCCATCACTGCTTTGCTTTAAAAAGCATCTACAATGACTTCAGTCTTGTGACAGTCACTCCTTCCTCAGCTGGCTTCTTCGAGTTATTTTCTAACCCATTCTGTTCCCGTTTCTGCTTCTTTTATGTGATATTTTTGGTAGGGAGGCACTGAAAAGGAAAGGCAACAAATACAGTGAGTTCAATTATTGCCAAAAGCTGGAGTCACTCCACAGAAACGGAGGGGTCTAGGGCTTACTGTGTAGTCCTGAACACGTGAAAACTGAAACAGATCATTGTGGAGATCAGATCACAGGATGCACTGCTGTGGTTTGTTTGGGTTTTCTCAAAAGAAAACTATTACGTTATGCTTAATTTAAAAAAAAAATAATGATAATAACAGAATGTCATGTCGTAATAATCTAGCGTACTGGATTGGAAGCAAATTGATTTCGTTGCTCAGCACCAATTTATAGTAGTCTTAAATAAGCTTTCTTTAACAGCTGTTGCTGCTGTAAATTATATGCCTCAGTTTACTCGCTAAAGAATAGAAGTAAGCCAACACCAAGCTGGTTGTGACTCATATAACTAAATGAAAACAGTATCATTATCATTAAATAGCAAATAAAGCTATTAATTCCTTGCATTATGCTGTCAGGTTTAATTCAATTGCATTTCTTTTTCCTTTCAGCCCTTAATTACACCATTCATGCTGAATCCTCATTTTCACGCACAGAATGGAATGATGCCTTACCTTCTCACCCTAGCAGCTAAAACACAGACTTACTGAGCTCCAACATGTATCATGAGACTTAATTGCAACAAAATATTCACAGATTCTGAAAAGGCATGTATTTCAGTCCTGAGACCATGGACCAGCTTCATGCACGATGTTGGACTTTGGCTGGGCTCCTTCTGCCCATCCCTAGCTGAATGCACCACCAGCACGTTCCATTTAGCTTGTAAAGGTAAACCAAGCTGGTAACAAATGCTCTGTAGAGCTGGAGCAAAGGAGAAGGGGGAAGATAAACCGTGTAGCTGTTAAAACATGAAAGAAAAATTCCTGAACATTTTTCTGATCTGGTGAAGGGAGCAGTGGGGATCAGGGTGTGAAGGATGGAGAGGTGAGAGAGGGAAAGGTGCAGCTCCTCCGAGTCCTTCATATCAATACCAGGTGCAGACGGCATTGAAAGGGAGTACGCCAGCGTTGGGAGTCCTTCACTGGAGGACATGCAGTGTCCCACACGTAGTCAGCGTGGGTTGGGCTGTGAGCTGGTTACAATGGCAGGGACATATTGTACCATTTCTGATGAACAGAGCAATCTGAATAGCAGGAAGAGAGGGGGAGGTTTTGTTGATGTTTTTTTAAACAACAACCATACAGATCAGCTGAATAGCATATTCACTGGATATCGTTCAAGCAGCACTTTTCCCTGCTTGTGGCCAGTTTGCAATACGTGCATTCATGCTGAGGGCTACCTTATTCTGTGAGCTATTCATGAGGTGCTTTCTTAATATGCATCAGTGGGAAATTTGATCCTGGTTGAGTAGCTGTGTTAGGAACGGTCTAGACTGATGCTTCTTTTTTTCCACTTCTGACTTCATGATGAATATGGCCCATGACTTATAGACCGGTTCTGCTCTCTTGTCTCAGACCTTCCAAAGTGATCTCCTTCATCTCCAGCTATTGTAACACTTAGTGCCATCAGACCCCTCGCTGCCTTCATTCCTGCTTGCTGCAAGACAAGGAGTCAGAACGCACAGCAGAGAGTGAGCACTGGTTATTTTAGAGGTGACACATCTGAGTGATGTTTCTCTTCTGCCCATGTTCACCAGGATTTCCAACACAATTATGGCAGTATGTGAGTCCCTATCATAAAAGGAGAATAGAATAAATCCTTCAGCATAAATTCAAGCAAACCACATCTGCCAACATCCTAATTAAAGACAGAAGGTACCAGACCAAATGGATTTGTGAAAATATTGACTGTGGGCAAAAAGTGTCAGGAAAGAACCTTGTGGTGTTCATTTCCTTATGAGGTCCTGAAGTCTGTTCTTCCCACATTCTCTGCAACAGCTGCTTAGATCTTGGGGGGGGAAGCCCTTTTTTGCTTCTGCGCCCTGTATCTCATTGGTCCTCACAAGAAAGAGACAATTGAAATATCAGGAAAAGAGATGTTGAAGTACTGTTCTTGCTCAGGGTGTTTTATTTAAGAGTATTCCAACTTTCAGGAAAGCTATGATCGTCTGATTACTGCTTAGGTTTATTTTTTGATGTGCCCTACATCTCTTTACGTAGGGACCCTCAAAACAGTGCAGCCGTTTTCATCTACTTAGAGAATTGACTGATAATATTTAGCCATGAGCAAAGACTGATTGAGACTCCTTCAGGCTTCTGAGGATGCCACCTCTGATTCTCACAAAACTAAGTTTCAGCCTCAGCTTCATAGTGATCTGAGGTTACTTTTCCCTGAAAGGATGAATATTGATATTTGTCATCAGTCGTCACCGCTGTTGTTTTAAGCTTCACCAACAGGCTAAAAGGATGTGGCATAAAATGCTTCCAAATTCCATTTTATACCCTGTACAGGTCTGTGTAGGCACCGTGGAACCTGTTTCCATTCTCTAAACTTATTTATATTTTTTCTGTCTATTGTGCTGAAAATGCAAAACAGAAAATAAATGCTGATTTGGGTTCAGCCTTTTGATTGAAGGGGGTTTAGATCTATGTAGGCTTAACTTTCCTTCAGGATAATAATGTAGAAGAGTTTGATGAAATTAATACAAGTGGGTCCATAACCTCAGTGATTTCCTGCAAAAGTACACGGGTATAATTAAGCTTATATTCCTCTCCTATGAAGGCAGGGTATTTCTTTCTCTGTAGATATTTTCTTGAACATATGTGAGAAAAAAAGAAAACAACTGTAACAACAACAACAAAAAAACCCTAATGTTTCAAGCTGCTTTATAGGTTTAAGGTCTCTCCTTTTACTTGTCACACAGTCTTCTTTTTGCCAGTCTTCATCTCCCCTCTCCTCTCCCATTTTGTTTTTATGTTGCAGTATGCTATATGCTAAATTAAATAAAAACAATTATTTGCAAACTTATAGATGTAGACAATAAAGCCAGCAGCATGCGATGGGAATTTGCCTAAGTAGGTTTATTTCCAGCTTGTTTACTGCTGTTTGCAGCTGTTTCAGGATATCTTTCCCCATCGGTTGCCTGGGAATGGTTGCAGTGGGGTGAGACAGTCGTGTGAGTGGTGGAGCCCCCCAGATTTCCTGTCCCATCACCCACCGTGACTGCAGAGAATGCTCAGATGGTTGTGAGGCAGACCCTCCTTCAGTAGCATTGGAAGCAGCAAATTGTTTTGGGTGGGGGTTTTGTGGTGTTGTGTTTTTGTTTTTTTTTCCCACCTGATTGTCCAACTCAGTGAATCATTAATATGGTTTAGAATGGAAATGAAAATGCCACAAAAGAGCATCTCATTGCAGGATGTCTGTAAAGATATATAAAAGGATCTTTTCATGGGTAATTATTCAAACCACTTCATATAACTGTCACCATTAAAAGGTCACTAACTTTTACCACACAGGGATTACTGAAGATGCAGCGTTGGCACCACCTTCTAAAGCTAGGGAACGTATTCCAGTGTCACTCATGGTCATCTGTGATACTGCCTGGTTTTAGCTTCTCTTAACTTACTCAACTCAACTTTATTAGGCAAAGAGGATCGAGGTGACCACCGTGACTGGCAGAGGACAACCTCGTAACAAACAGTAATTCTTTCCCCAAAGAACTTTCACTCACAAAATGATAGACAGACTGTATGTCAGGCATGTCATCTTTTTACTTTAATAATTGTGATTACAGCCTACAATGTTCTGGCTATATTTCATTTCAGATTTTAATTGCATACTATCATTCTCATTCCGAATTAACATCCCAGTGTGTATTTTTAACTGTCTGTAAACACACATTAAAAAGATGACATCCATTACACAACCATACAAGCAGCATATATGGGGCACATTAAAGAAGCAGATAAACTTGTAGAAGAACTTGCTCTTAATCCAAATGCATGCATGTACAGAGTTTCTGTGAAAAATAAGTCCTTTGGGTATATTGCACATAATCCTCTTCCTTATACACTATAACATCTCCTCTGTGAAATAGGGTTGAAATTGGCTAAATGGATTCCAGTTTTATTAGATGAGGACTGACAGGCAGAAAGAAACTACTGTGCACCCATTTCTTTTGGAAATCCAGCTAAAAATCCTTTCTTCTCAAAGTTGATGATACCAGTGGTATTACTCCCAGCAATGTGATATGCAGCTGTATTTTGAGGCTGCAAAAAAAAATGTCAGGCTACACAGATGCTGTCTAACAGAGGCTGTTTTCCTGCTGGCTGGCTAAGTCCTGGACACCCTCGAGCTCTTTGAACATCTGCAGAGACCAGGGAGGTTGTATAGGGGCATAGTAGGTTCCAGCAAACATTGCATGCCATCATTGTAGTCAGACATCAGTGCCCCCATCGCACTCTAAGTCAAGTGAACTCTGAGGCTCATAAAAGGGGGAAAAAAACAAACAAACAAACATTTATATCTGCACTGAAGGGGTGCTGAAGGTTTGGGAGTCCAGAGGAGGGTGCAAAATTCGTATTGAAACCTTGTCTTACTAGGAGTAAGAATTCAAGGGAGATTTGGAAAATCTCAAGGACAAGATGCAAGAACCCACATTAGTGAGATAGTAAGCAGGGTAGAAGTAGTCCCCAGAGAGGAAGGAAGCTCCACGCTAATCTTCCACCTAGTCAAAGAGAGAAATTTTCAAATGTTAGCTCTTAAGAGCAGTGACTGTGTGATTGCACAGACCAGAGTAGGCTGTGTGTAGTGTTTGCAAGGCAGCCCGAAAAACCTGCTAGTCTTTAGCCTTTCCTTGTTCTTGCCCTCTGTTTATCCTGCCGATTTCCCCAAGAGCCAACAGTTAAGAAGGAAAGGAAAGGAAAAGAAAAAAATCTTGAAGATTATACTGCTTGCCATTATAGGGAAGCCTGGAGGAAAGTGTTTGCTTCAACTGAAAATTGCTCCCACAAGTATTTGTTAGATTATGGGAAAGTTATGTTTTTCAATTACATTAGCTGGAAATTAAAATGCCCTAAGAAGCAGGCTAACATTTTTACCATCAAGTTGTCTGCTAGTGTACCATCCTAAGCATGTCACAGCCTAAACGTGGTCAGTGAATGTATCTCTGAATACTTCATTTGGGAGCTGCCAGTGCTGAGAGCCCTTAGATGCACAATTATTAATCCAAATATCTAATTACAAACATCATTTGGTGATAGTGCTCCAGTTTCAGTAGCATTGGAGACAGGTATTTTGGTCCTGTAGCCTATGTTTCAACAGATAATGTAGAAATTAGGGCAGTGTTCATTATTAGTGATTATTCCTTACTGGGAACGCTGGTTGAATGATTTTTTTCTCCTGCACTTGTAATGGGTGGCTGATTGGTGCTGATTTAATGATGTATAGCTTCTTATCTCCTGATGAGACTAGAGTTCACAAGAAGTGCCAGGGACGTGCCTTTTGAGAAGATGGCATGGACTGCATATTTCATGTACTGCTGTGAGAGTGCAGGCAGGCTGTGCAGGCATCAAACCCCAGAAGATTCACATATCTACAATTTTCCTGTGTAACAAAAGCCCTGTCATCTGTTGACATAAAAGATATAAGATAACAGGTCTGTGACCCTACATAGTTCTTCAGTCTGGACAGATGAGACAAATCTAAATAATTGAGGATGAGCACCTCTGATTTTCTTCATGTCAATGCAGTGCCACATCCAAAACAAAACGGTTTTGAACTTCCCCCACTCATCTCCCACTTACAGTGTTCATTGTGTTCTCCAGTCACTGTTAATGAGAAGGCCAGCAAGGTAAATGTTGTATTTATATGGGGTGCTATAGGTAAGGCTTCCCCGCTGGCCAGCAGCAACTTCTTGCTCTGCGTTTTCTGTCATGCCTCTCTGGGAAAAGATGTTAAGGTAGCTAAAAATATATACCCACGTACCTCTAGGTACATAAATACACACACATTTCCATCTAGCAATAGGATTGCATCCATCACCCTTTCTCACCTCACTGCTCACAGTCTATAGTCCATCATTTCAATTCAACCTTGGGCTTTGCCAGGCTTGCAATAGAAGAGAATCTCAGATTTAATACCCCTTTATTGAGTGGAAAGCTCCTAGCTACTTCCCATTTGAAACTGGGAAAAGGTAGTCATTTAGTCTGCCATGATTACCACTGTAGAAGATTCCTTTTTATGACTTAATCTTATTTCCTTTTAATAGTGACTGTTGGTAGAACTTAGAAAAGGTGAAACAACAGCAGAACGTTCACCAGCACATTCATAGCAACCTAATACCAATGCTTCTTACTGCTGTCCTTATTTAAAATAGCTGCAGTTTGTATTGAATTTACCTGAGATTCAGAACATGATTTCCAACTTACTAGCTGATTTTGAGTACCTTTTTTCTTTAAAGCTTTATTTGTTAACACATTTTTCTATAATTATACCATGATTACTTCTAAGGACATAGTCTACATTGACCAGAGCCATTAAACATTATTACTGGTAGTTTTTTCAGCTGGTAGAAAATCTACAATCTGCTGCTGGTAGATTGTTTCACACAGTTGCACAGGGATCTTCGTGTTTAGACCAAAACCAGCTTTATAGGGCAAAAATATATTTAGCTGCAGGAATTTCCAGTCACCGTTTCTGTTGATGTCAGTAGCTGATCAGGCTGGACAACCTGCAGGGTAATTGTGAAGCTGGTGTTAAGCAGTTCTGTGCTCAGTAGTGATCTCAGCATCCTTGCTGTGCATACAGTGATGTGCTTTAGTGTCTGGCATTGAATTGTGCTCTGATGCAAAGATTTCATGGCACACTAGAAGCTATCAATGATGCATATTTTTGAAGTCTGCTGCTTCCTTCTCTAAACTCATCTCTAGGTGAGGAGTCTGATCTTGATCCTACCTCTTTGGTGAAATTCATTTGAGTTCTGTGCCACATTTAACTGAAAAACTACAGCTCTTTAACATGTTTATGGCTCAGTGGGGTACACTATAGTTTGAGGAAAACATTAGTATGTGTAATACTAGTAGTGATGAATAATTAACATACAGTTATAACACCTTTCATCTTTATAGATTTTATATGTGCAAGTATCATATAATTTTTCCCCAGATCACATCTGAAATAAAACAGAACAGCAGTTAAAGAGGGTGTATAGCCTCAAATAATCCAAGGTAGAAGCTGAAGTTGACTGCTACAACACAGGTGAAACAACAGGGGGAAGTTAGGTAGAAAGTATGAACAGGAATCAAGCACCTAGTGATGGAGCTGCATGCAGTGCCTTACACATGTAATTAGTTGAGTTGGAATTTGGAAAGGACACAGAAGACTTCACCACTGCCCTTGATGAAAGGACTACTGCATCTTTTAATAGCCTCACGTAAGCAAGAGCTTATGTTAATGTCCTGCTCAGAAGAAAGAACATGCCATCTGCAGAATTAGCAAGAAGTATCCATGGCAAGTGGGTGTTCCTTAGGGATTTCCCACTTGCAACAGTTTCCAGCCCTTCCCTAGCTTTTAAAAGCCCTGGGAATCATAATGCAGAGTGACATGAGTGCTTAAAAGCTACTGCAGGATGCCTCTATTCGGGCACTGTGGGTTTGCTGAATCAGGAAAAAAATTATGTATGTATGAAAAGAAAACCTGAGCAGCCACAGTGGCCTTCGGAGAGCTCGGTTCTCAGAGCACAAGGTAAGAGCGAGGGCTGTCGAGATCAGCCGGGTGCCATTTCTGCCCCAGTACATCAAACAGCAAAACAGGAGGTCCTCAACAGATGGGAGAGGGGTTGAAGTTGTCCAGTCAAGGGAAAGCCGAGCCTTTTTGGTCTGGTGTTCAAAAATAATTAATTTAAAGCTGCGGAGGGGAAGGAGATTTTGGATCTGTTTGCAAACAAGGCCAGCCCAAAGTGCTGATAAATTAAGTAGTTGCATGGAGCAGCTGACTGAGAGAAAGGGCATAAATATAGGGACAGGATAGCGCCCACCCTTGGGCACCACACTGCCCTGGCTTGCACCAAAGGAAGAAGCTCTCTGGCTGATCAGGATCCCCTGCTTTAATCCAGAGACCCATTTACCTGCGCTCACCATTGCCTGCAGTTTTTGAAGGGAGAGACCATGCAGGAAATTATCTGGGTGCCATCAGTAATGAGGAGAAGGGGGAAAGGGATAAGCTAGGCACTGGCTCCTCTCTCCCTCATCTACTCTGGCATGGGGGGTGATGCTGCAGGGTTGCAGGGGCACACCACATGTCCTCCCAGGACTTGCCAGGATGGAGGAAAGTCTCTAACCAGGGAGTCCACTGGTAGGACCATCTATATGCAAGGATGGGGAACCGCAGGGCAACCGCTGCCCCAGCAGCACAAGCCTGTGCTGGCTACTATTGGCTACTATGAATGCAGCAAGGCTTTTTAAGTCTTTAGCAGCAACCACAGTGAGATGATAAAGGACTAGCAGACTTCAGTCCTGCAAGGTAAACATTGCTGGTTTGGCAAAGTTTTGTTCTCCACCCAGCTACATGGCCGGTTGGCAAGGCACCCCCATGCCTTTTGAAGTGACTGGTTTTGTTCCTCTTAGGAAGGTAGCAGGCCAGGCCAGTTCAGTGCCACAATGAGCAAAGTCAGTCCTCTGTTCCTGGGGTTCTAAAGAAATGTCTTCAGTGAGCAGTCACATGGGTGCTAATTCCTCCCATGAGTGCTGCCTCTCCTTTGCTTTATATTGGTGATTGCGTCAGAGGTCATCCCTAACTTCATCCCAACATTCGATTGCTTTCCAATCTTTATCTTTCTGCAAAAGATTGTTTTCTAGTTTCACATTTGTCTATTTACAAAGAGAAAGGACATTTTTATCCCCTGTTCAGATTTCTCCCACATGGCATTAATTAAAGCCAATGACGGTCTAGCCCATTTTATGACATGGTATCATCTTTACTGATGCCTCCTAAAAGAGATTTTTAAACTAAATAATGACTGAAATTGGTGTTACTTTCTTTGCAGGAATGTAGGTTTTATTGACTTCGCTGTGTTTTCAAGACAGAAAGATAAGTTGAATTCTGTTTGGGCTCTAAAAATACCCTTTTCCAGTGTGCACATTTGTCCATCAAGCAGTGATGAGCCTATACTTGTCTCAACGAAAAAGAATAGTGAGAAGTGAGAACGTATGGAACTAAAATACTGCAGAGTCTCTGAAACGCATGCTTTTGAAAAAGTTGAACTCATAGGCTTACGACTATAAAAAACTCAACTCAGAATGGATTTGCCATTCCAGTTTTGCTGACTGTTCACAATTTTTAGAACTGAAGATCACACTGTAAATCTTGCACTTTGGTAATTTTTTTCTTGAGTACTTAATGGAAAATGAACCTATTATGAATTTTGCATAGCTTCCTTCGGAGACATTTAAAAATGATATAAAATTATAGCATATCTTTAGGTAATTAGTTTAGTTATGGGCTGTTTGAGAAACACAATTGCTTATTTAAGGTTTACAAGTTACAGAAGTTATTAAGGTCAAAGGGCTGTTCTCGGGATTTGCATTACAAATTGAAAATGTGACTTTGCATTTTACTTCTTTTCAATCTTTCCTGCTTTTCCCTAGTGTTTTCACTTCTTTTAGTATGTTTTTATTTCTAGTGAGTGGTGTTAAAATGAACTCATCTGTATAAAAGACAAAAGCAAGATCACAGCACTTTCTTGTGGCGGGCTATCACTTGTCCCAAGTTCTACAGCAAATATTCTACACCTTGACATTGGCATGGCCTCACCTCAAGTGCAGTGTACAGTGTTGGCTCCACAATATAAGATGGATATGAAAATATTAGAAAGTGTCTGAAGGAGGGCAGCAAAGATGGTGAGAGGACTGCAGGGCATGACATATAAGGAGCAGCTGAGGATACTAGGTTTGTTCACCTTGGAGGAGACTAAAGGGTGACCTCCTTGCAGGCTACAACTTCCTGATGAGGGGAAGTGGAGAGGGAGGTGCTGATCTCCTCTCTGGTGTACAGTGAGAGGTCACAAGAAGGACTGTACTCGTAGATGTTGCATCCAGTTCCAGTAACCTGAAGTTACGTCCTCTGGTCTTCATTCATGACTGTATCACAGCTTCCTTCTTGGTTTTCTGATATGAAGCAGAAACATAAGAGTTTCAGAGAAAAAAAAAAAAAAAAAGAAGAAAAGCTGACAGCACTAAGTACTGCCAAAATTTTTTTCACTGTTAGTTTGTCACTGACTGTGAGGCTGGGAGAGCCTGACTGAGGCAGAGTGGTAATTGAGAAGATAGTTACAGTGAATGATGGCTTTTTAGAGCTTGACTGACAACAGTATGTTGAAAGGTGTTTGACGTATTCTCGTTTGATAGCAGTAATCATGTTGGTCAAGAGAAGATCCTAATATTTCTTATTGGCATTCAGCAGCCCCAAGAATTAAGGGTCCCTATCAAATCTGATTGTTCACATTTGTCTGTCACACTGTCAAAGAATTCATTTCCTTTGCTTGGTTTCGAATTTGTCTTTGCCTGGAGAAAGCACTTTGAACTCTCTTTATCTCATCTGCAAAGGAAGATCACAGCTCTTTGCTATAGAAAATATGTGTCTGATAACTATGTTATCTCTTAAAACACTCTTTGCAGCCCCAGACTGTCGCAGCAAAGACAGGGCAGGACTCTCCCCATCACTCCGTCGAAGGTTAAGGCTGTACTTTGTGATACTTGCCCATAGGCTAAGGCACAAGCTGTACACTGTAGGGGACGAGGAGGGGAAAGGAGCAATGTATGTGTGTGGGGAATATCGGAGATCCAATGTACACTTCATTTCTGTTTTTCAAAATATGGCACATCTCTCCTTTTTACACACTGCAGTCTTCTCCACTTTTCTGGGCTACCCAATCCACTCCAGTATGATCATAAATATTCCTTTATCCATTTTGTGCCTGTGACAATGATGACTTAGATGGACTGCTCTTAACCTCCCAACTCGTATTTTTATATTCTTTGTCGTATCAGAAGGATTGGCCAAGTCCATGTAGCACAGCACCACCTCACTCCTCAAAGCCATGTCCTGCTGCTGCCGTCTACAACACAACTTCACACAAGCTGTATCCAATCTATTTCTACGCTGCATTGTCACCAGTTAAAATTGGTCTTGTTCCTCCATTTTCAGGCTGAAAAGAGAGAGGAACAGATAAGCCCCAGTTTAATTTGTTCTGGCAATTATTGGAAATCTCCCACAGAGAGAGGAGCCCTTGCCTATCGGTGCGGAATGACATACAGCCATACGGCCCAGACAAAAGGAGACCCCGCTTTTCTGCAAGTCTATTCAGGCATATATAGACATATTGGATGAGGTACCAGCCCATTCGCATCTTAATGGGGAAAAAAGAGAGACGAGGACCTAAAAAAAAAAAAAAAGAAAGAAAAAAAAAAGAATAAAAACTATCAAGTGAGAACTGGCATTGAAGGCTTGAAAACAAACTGTGCACTAGTGAAGAGAGGGGGAGGAAACTCTTTTGACTATCTAGTCCAGTAGATAGCTAAACTGCTGCTGTATGTTTATTAGAAGTATCAGAATAATTATGTTATTACAGATAAAGGTTACTGGAAGATTGATTTGGAAATGCAAATTGAAGATAAGTGTGTTTTGGAGCTGGGATACAAGCTAAGCTTCTTCCCCCCCCCCCACTTTCTCTCCCTCTCTTCCTCCCCCTCTATTTCTGCAAATCAGGATTCAACAAAACACCTCTGAGAAGCATTTTAAAATATAATTTCCTGCAAAATGAGTGTGTAAGTTTATTTAAAAAACCAAAGTACTAGTCAAAAGGTGAAAGAAATATATTACATGATTATGGAGGAAGAAAGAGGTTATTTAAGAAACAGCTGAAATGGCAGTTCTTTTTAAATTGTCATGTGGGTGCTTTTAAAATGCAATGACAATGGCATCTATTCTTTAAGGCTTTTTCCTTGTAGTCAGCTCCTGAGCCAGGGGGAAAAGCATTTGTGGAGCAAATCACTTAAATTCCAGGTAGATTTTTTTTTTCCTCTGCCTCTGGATTAATTTTCTCAATTTATCCCTTTATCAATACTTAATAATAATTTTTATGGCCACCTAACTTGTCTTCACTGAAAACAACCAACAGGAATAAATGTCAAAGTTTGATCACTGACATCCCAGAAATGATTTCTCATTGCATTAATAACACGTAAAAGAGGAAACATCGTGATGTAAACTTAGAAAATGACAAGAGTTTCTCTCCCTCACCAGCGTTGTTTTTAGAGAAACTGTCAGGGACTGATCTGATCCAAAGCTGATTGCATTGATTGCAAATGCTTTCCTGAGTTTGGAGCTGATGCATTGTTTATAGGGATTATAACCTCTGCTGTTGTTGTTGTCTGCAACAAAGATTTAATAATTTACAAAGCTAACAAAAATCATCATTCCTTTTGTTAATGATGATTTCTGTGTGGCGTTATTAGAGAATAGTTTTCTGACTGACCAATGCTCTAGTTAGAGAAGTTAAAAACCAGTTCTTAAAAACAAAAAATATGCCACCAGATAGTTTTAAAAATGTGTATGTAATTCCAGGAAAATTAGTTCTTATTGCAACTAGGGCCCATTGTGTTTGAGCATTAATACCCTGGGGCAAACATAATAAACCAGTTCCAAACTGTTGGTAATGACAGAATTCTCAGGGATTATTACTTAATTAACAATAATTTGAAAGGGCGATTCAGCTGAGATGAAGTATTCATTTATACGGCATATCTAAACAATGCCAGATCAAAAGAACATGTAGCCTGCTAACATTTCTCTGGGTCCTTTGGTTTCATTTACGTATGTCTGCCTGCCTGCCTACGTAAAATATTAGCTTTGCATCCAAGCTGCTTTTTTTTGTGGGTCCATATACTGGTAACTGGCTCCCCTTTGGGCATTTGCACATTGTCTTCCTGTAATGCAGCCTCTTCTGGATCTATGCAGATGATGATATTCATTAGAAATGCTAACTTGATCAGGAAAGTACCTCCCACCATTCTTTCCACCCCCTCCACACCAGAATGGGGCAACTGTTTCCCCAACACATGCATTATTCATTCCCAGCCCAGTGTGAAATGTTTGCTATTGTTCCTACCATCCGCCCATGTAGCTTATGTTCTTCCAGCGTCCTGAATGGCATCTGTAAACCTCACCTCATGGGTTACTGGACCCGTTCACGTACTGGTGCATCAGTTGGGAAAGCGGCTTGATCATCAGACTATGAATGTTCTCATTGGTTTGGGACGGTGTCTTTTCCTTTTTTTTTTTTTTTCCTGGAAGTTGCCGCATACTGTAATACAAAAGAAACTTTTTCTTTAGAGTGGGTTGTGTTAAAAAGAAGACAGAGATGTTGAAGTGCCTGTTGCACATACTGCCCAGAAGCGCACGAGAGAAAGGCAGGATGTAAACTGAGCTACTGTAGCAAATAATGAGAGCAGAGAAGTACAAACGTATTGAAAGGTACGTTGTGACACTGCCATTTTTTTTCTCAGTGGCATAAAGTATATTTTCTATATTGCTTCTTGCTGAATACAGTGGAATGCTTTCAGGAAAGATTTAGAAAGTACTGTATTTTTGTGTTGGTAAGAGAAAAAATGAATATGCTGTGTTCTCTAAGATGTGGACAAGCTGTCTGAAACATTTCTTCAGAAATATTAGGTAACTGTCTGTTGCAGTCATTGGTATCCATATAAAAGGCTCTGAAGTAATTCCCTTGTTTCTTCCACAAAGTCTGTTCAAGGAGGCTGTAAGTTTAAAGCCATGCATTATTTAAGAGCGACAGGGATATGGATGTGTTATTCTTAAACGAGTTGTAAAACTCTTCTAATTGAAAAGTTGATTTGTAAAATAGGCATTAAGCACATACATTTCTATTTTGCTTTCAGAAAACTCCTGTTCAAAGAGCTAATCTGCACGTCTTGACTGTCTAGTTGGAAGCTTATATTTGGAAGTAGATTAGAATGGCACTTGTGCAGAGCCCAGATTTCGACAATGGATCAAGACTGATTACAGTGACAGAGAATTTCACTTTTATTTCAGTAGAATTTAAAGATTTCTTTAGTTCACACAACATCAAAGGTGTCCTTCTAAATAAATATCTGTGCTGCGCTCTATCTCAGGGCATATCTTATTATGTACAACATAATCAGATTGATATGATACTGCATCAGAAACAGCACATGTTGTTTTGAAATGTGCCTTGTGGGAAAACAAAATGGGACATATATAACAATATATATGTGTTTCTTTGAAGAGAAAGAAAAGTTACACTGAATTAAGCTCATGCTAATTAATAATGTTGGAGAGCCACTGCAGCTTTTCTTGAAATAGCGAATGAATGTTAAACCAGAAATCAAAAGTTTTATTGTCCTTGACTTATTACTCTCCAAGTCACTGTTCACATTTTTCTAGTTGATTCAGTTTTTCCTCATAGCAAAATGACTAGGAACTACTGCTCCAGAGTCCACCCTCTGAAATTAATGGTGTGTGGATATTATCATTAAAGAACAAACTCCCAGATGTTTTTTAACAAAAGCTACAGAGATGTGTAAATGTTAAAACCCTCTGCAAGCAGAGCAGGCCAGCGCCCGTGCACAGGGAAATACTCACTTTCGTCCTCCTGCCTCTCATGCAGCACAAGGAACAGTGTTTCTTTTGCTGCTCCATCAGGGACATCCCTCTGGATTCCCAGCCAGCTATGTTCACCATGTGGTGGGGTGACACTATCACATGGAAGCTATGAGACCCACTTGTGCCAGGGCAGGTAGGGACCTGCAGCCCTTGGGGCAGCTCCTGGAGAGGAAAGCTTTCCTCTGCCCAAGTTTTAAGTGTACAAACTTCTCAGGGTGCCCAGGGTTTTTAATCTCTTTTGGTTTCAAAATTGTTGGAGAAGGGTGTAACTCAGGTGCCCACAGGTTGTCCATGGCCATTTGTAGGCACTTCTCAAAGCTTGGGTCCCAGGTACCACCTCTGTCCTCTGGGGCAGGAAGGAGCTGCAGGTGGGCAGAGCAGGTGTAATGGACAAATGGCAGGACAAGAGGTCCAGCCATGGCCAACACTGCTTGAGACGTCCTCTGTGCAAAACCAGGACAGCCCAGCCCTCCACATCTCCCTGTCACTCCAGCAGTCTGCAATGCTCTCCCTATTCAAATCCTCCTGAAAATGCAACTCTTTTCTGGGGCTTCCTGAGTAAGTCACGTTCACTGGTTTGTTACTCTACCTTCAATATTTAACTAGAAATTAGCAGCAACTGTCTTTAATCGAATCTGTTCACTTTCCAGTGCATCTCAAACTGTGGGCTAAATGGTGGCTCGTACCCCTGTGCCTCAGAGCTGCCCAGATTCTTATGGATGTGAGCTGCATGTGTGTTGGGTTTGCCTTCCTGGTACTACCAAGTGATGTTTATTCATGAGCATGTCATATCTTCTAGGGAAAATGGACACTGTGCTTTCCATGTGTGTCATATTATATTGCATTATATTATATCACTTCATAGTATATTATATCAATTATATTGTACTACTTTATTTTACATGAGTGAAATATTGATTAAGAAACCCAGTCCCCTCATATTATGCAAGTGGAGATCATTCTGACATTAAAAAGCAGAAAATTCATTTAAGCTGTATTTTGCTTCTTATCATGTGATTGGCAGGAAAAATACTTCTTGAAGGAAAGATATATTCTGGTGGCTGAAGAAAAGGTGATAGATTTTTGACAGGTAATACTATGAATTTATATTGCACTTCCATCCCAAGGAATGTCATAGTAATATAAATAGTATCTGTATAAAATTTTAGTTTCTTCAGGCATATTTTGTGCCTGCAGTTATTCATTGTTGCTGAGACGATTAATAGGCTAATGGGCACAGATGATATAATATAGGCATTTAATTCTGCCATCTGAATACCAAAGCTACATTTGGACCTACATAGTGTATAGTTAGGTGTTGTAATTCTTTTATGTGTCTTTTATGCGCCTCTGCAGAACTGCAGGTTATTTCTTCGTGGCTCTGTTCACCTGAATATTCTTATTGAAGTCAACTTGGAAGGTGTGAATGAGTAAAGCAAGTAAGATTTGCCTTGTGCAAAATCAGTACAAATCTAGAGACTAAGCCAGAAGCTTTTTTTTGGAAAAACTTGTCGTTATGCACATTGAAACACTTCGCTTCACGTTGAAACATGGCAAATCCGAGATCAAATGCAATAATGTAGAGCATTGCTGTAAGACTGCATAGGCCAAGTGAGAGAATCAATGCCAGCTTCAAGGGCTTAGGTAAACAGAAAAGTAAGTTTATAGAACATGAAAAAGAACACTTCTACTCTTACAGTAAGCATTGATCAATTTTTAAAAGGCAGAAATAGCTAGACTTTCTTTTACATCTTAATTGACTAATCCAAAGAAGAGTGTCTTACTGCGCCCCATGGTGTTGTACAGGAAATTATGATGGAGTCACCAAGGTTCAAACTTTTTTTAATTGGAAATATGTTGTAATTAATAGGAAGAGTTAGTTAATTATTTTGCTTGGATACATAGCCTATGAACCTATACATAGACAGTAAACTTATACTCTAAGGCAGAAATCAATGAGAAAAATGGGTAGGTAGGTTGTCCTTATTTTCTCATATAGGGATTTGGAAGGCAATGGGGAATAATGATCTTTTACAAAGCTGCAGGGAGCACCACAAAAGTTCTTACACTGGGATCAAGAGTACAGCATCCTGCTTGAAGGGATAATCTAAAAGAACACCACTTAAGCATATACGGCTCTGAAACTGGTTTACCTGTCATGAAACTATTGCTGTCATAGAACTGGGGACTCACAAGGGCAATCAAAACACAACTGGATGAATGCTTTATTCCCAGTTAGCCCCATGGTATGGCAATCACAGCCAAGCACATTCTGATCATCTTTCCTGGAAAGACCAAATACTTACGATGATCAAGAAAAGCATGAGGTTTTTCTTCATATTTGTGCTTGATTGTTATGACAAGCACTGATCATTCTAGGATTCATTTGGTATGTTCACGTAACCTTAAAAATATTCTCCATGCCTGATAAGATTTCTCTCTACCACCTAGTAAAACTGACTGTAAGCTGACTCAGTACTTACATAGTAGAGGTAAATCACAGCACATGTAGGTTCAACACAACGGAGGAGAAGGGGAAGAGGTGAAAAGATCCAAACGAATAATAGAGGAAGACTAGACATAAAGAGCACTCAAATCTTTTGTTTTACATTGTAAGATGTCATTTTTTACGCATTTCAGAGTTATACAAATGTAGGACACTTCTGAATTCCTTCTGTCTTTTGCTTCTTTTACAAGATTAGAGGTCGCCTGAACAATTTCCAAAAGACTACTCTCTAACCTGTTCTTAAAAGCTAAAAGAAATGAGATTGCATGGTTTTTATCAGTCATCTGTTCCAATATTTCACCCACCTTATCACTAGAGGTTCAGTTTACTTCTAATGTAAATTCCTCTTGCTTCAAATTAGGTTTATTGCACCTTCACCTGTCCCTGAAAACTAAGAAGAACAGTAGATCACCACCCTTACATACTAACAGGTAGAATAGGATTACACTTTTTTGAAGTATGCTTTTATGCCTTCCCTCAAATCTTGATTTTACAGACTCACCAAATACAAATTTTTTTACCTTCACACATGACCGGTTTTTCCAGACCTCTGCTGAAATTTCTTGCCATCTTCCTGGCAGCAGTTCGGGAGTCTGTCCGTATCTCCTTTAAGCTGTGATGCGCTGCCTTTTTGTGCTGAGGATGCCAGTAAAAGCATTTCAGATCCGTGACAGGAGCAACTTGCCCAACGTCCTGTTGACACAGCTCAAGGTGGCATTTGCTCCTTTGCAACAACCCATGCATCAAAGTGTTGGCTCCTATTCTGTTCATGGTCAGCTCCATTTCTACAATGCTGACTCCTAGGCCATTATTCACCTGTCTGTGCCTGGGCATTTGATTTTCCCGTTCCAAGGTTTGTTCTTTCCACTTGTCCTTATTGAATTTTCTGGTATTGATTTCCTAATATTTCTCCAATTTATCAAGATAATTTTGAATTCTATCCCCATTTACTCAATTGCTTACGATTTCTTCCAGCCTGATGTCATCCTCACATTTTGTAACTGTACTGCAGCATTCAAACTGTTAGCATAAACACCAAATAGTACTGGTCATGAAGCAAAATTCTGCAGAACCACTTGATGTTAATTTCCTGTTTGACACTGAGTTACTGATAGTGGTTCTTTAAGTTGTTTTCCAGTCTTTCTTACTCTCGATTCACCTGGGCCACATTGCTCTATGTTGGCTTTGGCAATGACTTGTGGAATTGTGTGAAACATTTTACAAACGTCAAGATAGATTGCATTTTTCTCATCCTGCATATGCTAGGTCAGTTATTTCACCGATGAGAGGAAAATCAGGCTATTTTGTTGTCAGCTTGTTCTTCACAAATCTATGTTGGCTATTTCTTAGGACCTCATTATCCCCTAGAAACTGAAAAATGGGTTGGTTGTTCCAATAGCTTTCCATGTATTGGAGCTGGAATGAAGGCTCTGTAATTCAGTTCCTCTTCCCCGCTGCCCCCTCCCCCTTTAAATGTAGGTATAATGGTTTTCCTCTGCCAGTCCTCTAGGAACTCATCCATCTTCTATAAGCTCATGAAGATAATCACTAAAGTTTTGGCTATTACTTTAGCTGGTTTCTCAAGTACCTGAGGGCAAACTCTGTATGGAATGATTAATTTGGCAAGAGATTTCAAAAATGTAGGTTATATGGCTTGAGAGAAAACAGAACATAGTATTTAAATATCCCATCAGTTTTCACTGGGCACTAGATCAGACTTTTGACTGAGATCAAGCTAAGTTGATGAAGTAAAAATGGATCTACCTTATTTCTTCATGCTTCTCCCAATTTTAAAAAGAGAAGCTGTAGTAGAAGGCTGAAAATCTGGGAGAACTTGAAGGTGATATTTATACTGCTAGATTTTTTAAAGAGGCAAAATGATTCTTCAGTCAAAAGGAAGAAACTAAAATTCATGCTTCAGTGCATAAACCAATCACAAGGATCAGCAAGAAATTCTCACCTTTCCCAGCATCTCACAACAGTACAGGCTTACTTTTTATGATGAACTAAAGATTAGGGATCAAGCAGTATCACATTTTTGACCTGAGCATTGAGCACTAGTGCTTATTCCCATCATTCTTTATTTTCCACTTCTCCTTCCCCTCTCTGAAACTTCAAATACAAAATATTTAATTAAACAAATTTCTCCTATGAAGAGAAAGAAATAAAGTTACATCAAGGCTGGGTTTCTCAGCTTCACATGGAAGCAAAGTTTCTTTGAGCAATCATTTTCTGGCAGATTCCTTAAGTTTGCAAGCGCATGTCTTTAAGTCTCATTTTCCCAGCAACCCGTAGCTCAGTATCTCAGAAAAATACCACTTTTTCTTCTTCTTTTTTTTATACCTTCTCTGGTTAGATTTTGTTCGTATCTGGCTAGAAACAGCACTCCATTTCCACTTGGGATGTACTGTCTTTCCAGCCTGGTATGATCCTCTGCTGCTATTAATCACAGCTATTCTGATGTCAAGTTTCTTTTGTCAGAATTTCCTTCATTTCTGAGCTATCACCTCCAAAACATACTGAGAGGGATTTTAACTATTTCGAAGTACTAGAACTACTTGGAAGAACTATTGGCAGTTTCCAAAGGCAAAAATCTCGACATTAGAGCAGAGATCTGATCTGGCATGGCAATTCTGATATCTCAAAAAGATACAGTGCAGAACTTGTTAATAAAACTGCAGATCTCCAAGTAAGAAAGAACAGATTTAGCAAGTATATAAGAAAAATCTTTCTGCTGCAGTGCATACACGGATGTGCTGACAGCAAAGCTGCAACCTCATTTGAAAAGTTCTTCTGCAATGTACTTTTATTTGCTTTCCTTTAAGTCCTCTTGCATTTTCTGTATTTCTTTACTGTCTTTTAATTGAGTATTTGCAATTCTGTGCCTGAATTCTTGAGAATTAAGAAAGGATCCTCAAACTGTTTCAGGGATTATATGAAGTGCCTCCTGACAGTGGGGGCAATGAGCCTGGATGTTGCACGCAGTTGCTGTCAGTAGGGTCTTCCTGTGTTTATGTGCTGTGGCCAGGATCGTTGATTCTTCATACACTGGCTGATGTCTCCCCACCTAAAGTGAAGGCACACTTAGATATTAAAGAGATCCCAAATGACCTGCTGGTGATCACCAGTGAAGAACAGTGAGTAGGAGTATCTTACTCTCAAGTGCATACCCAAGAGTTTGCACTAGTGAGCACCACTGGGTCACTAAGACGGCTTTTAGCAGTGGAGTGGTCCCTGGGATTTATATATGGATAAAATTTTCCTATAAGGCTACAAACAAACAACCAAAGAGAAGCAGAACTACAAAACCTGGTTGATTATGGTTATGTATTTTCCCCATAACCCTTCATGCACACAATAATTCCAGCTCTTTCCTGCTCCCTTAGCATACCAGCTAAAACACCTCAGTTGCTACTCTGGAATGACATGCAATCTGGCCAAAGAGATTGTAGAACAGCCTATCCTCTCCTCAGTGTGGACATCAATCTGGGTCTCTCTCCCTACTATACCTGCTAATTCCCAGGGAGCAGATAGAAAGACAGTAATCCTTGGGATCTCTATCTGTCTTTCACAATAGTAATGGAATATCAGTGCAATTATTGCACTGCAGGAACTAATTTTCCTGGGAAATCAATCTCAAAACAGCTGCAAAAGATCCTCCCCTGTGAAGAAGGACAGCAAGCAGATGGCTCATAGCAGATAATGGAAGGATGGGAATTTTGGCCAAGAATACCTCAGCTCTTACAAAAGCTGCTGTTAAATCACCTTTACATATTGAATACTAAGACAGATGGAGCACCAGGTTTTGGAGTCTCCTCTGAAAGGGTCACCTGTAACAAATTGCCAAGCCAATAGTTTGCCAGCAAGACAAAGCCAAAGAAATCTTTTATATTATAGTAGATGCTAGTTCTTCTTAGCTATCAAGTAATCCAGGCAGAGGAACTGCTTCATCCAGAATACACATCTGAAACGGAAGGGGGCTGGGAAAGCAGGGAACATGTTCTGGTAGTGGATTATGAAGAAGATGGAAATTAGATAATAGATTCCTCTTCATGAGGGGTATTGTTAGTGCATGTCACATTTATGGAGGACAATTAGATGAGACCTCACATACACTCCCTGACTGCAACAGTGGAGTTTGAACACCAAAATCTAGAGGCTGGCATGCAAAGCATCTGTTTTTCAGGCTTTACAAACCTTATTCTTGCTGTATTAGAACAGTGCTGGGACATATGAGGTCAGCACATCTTTATTCCTTCTTCCTTTATTTTTTCAGCTTGAAAGCGTCCCATGAAGGCCAAGCACTTATATTCTGTATTTCTAGAAACACTTTGAAGCTAGGTGGTAAGAACAAGGTAGACTCCAGCAGTTCAGATAGAGAGAAATGCTGTAAATGTTTCTTTTGCTGATTTAATTTCATAGACAACAGTTTGAAGCTGGCTTGAAAAGGTTCATATTGTTGGTCTTCATGCTCAGTCAAGGCAATCAGTGAGGTGACAGCAAGGTACAGATGCCAGTGTTGTGCAGTTGAATCGAAATCAACTCAAGAAATATGAATTAGAGGAAAGATTTTCAGCCCCTAGAGTACCTACATCTATTTTGTAGGTTAAAGATAATCTCTGTGAATACAGGTACAATTTTAAGAAAAAAGAAAAAAAAAAACACAAATGCGAAACAGAAAAAAAACCCACTATGTGCCAGTGGGTGCATACAGTTATTATGAGATGGCCAAATACTGTTTTGTGGTTAGAAAAAGAAATTCCCCGCTCCTTTTTGTCTTCAACAACCGCTTTTGGAAGTGGGTTATTTTGGGTGCATTTCTCATGTGTCGAAACACTGTATGAAATGCCATGTTAACCAGGAGCACACTTGTAATGAAACTAGGAAGTTGTCTTCACCAGTGACAACACATAGGCCCTTACCTGTCGTTATTTCTGATCTTCATGAATGGGAAGAAGTATTACCTCTATCTGCTCTAGGCAGACAGATGCTTCTCATATCTATCTCCACAGAGGAGAGAACACTTTTTCCATCTTTAGTGTTTAGAGGGTATCAGAGAGCTTTATCATCTATCTGGCAGCCATGGGATAAGTACGAGTCCAGTTTTCACTGCTACATAGAAATATGTGATATTCTGGGGATAAATGTACCGAAAATGCAATGTTTAGTAGGTAAAGAATGTGATTTCCTACCGTAGCCACCACGCAGCACAGACAGGAACACCTCAGGTTCAAAATGCATCCCAGGTGTGCAACAGGAACAGGTTTTGTGCCCTTGCAGTGGAGTGGCAGATCAGGCAAGGCATCTGCTCAGGACCTGGAAGAGGGGACAAGGACAGAAGGAAGCAATTGAAAAATAGAGGGAAGGTGTTAGTACATTTTTCTCAAAGAGGATTGTGACTTTTGTGAGTAGGTCTTGTTCAGGGAATAAGTACCTGAGCGTTGTCCCTGCTGGCCTCTCCTCTTGCAGTGCTTAGGTGGTCACAGCAGTATTCACCATCTCATCTTCTCTTTGCCTTCACATAAATCTTGGTTCTGGCAGGCACCAGCACTTCACCCCACACCTGACCCAGCCTTCTCCTTCCTTTTTTATAGTGTAGGTAATTTCACCCTTCCCATCCAACCCTCTCATTCTTGGCAGGAAACTGCAGATTTTGCCCAGTCGGCTTAGATGCCTTGAGACAAGTCTGAGCAAAGGCTCCTGGTGCAGCTGCAAAGCAAGCAAGAAAGGTCACGTTATGAGGGAGAGAAGGGAGTTTATACTTTTATTAAAAGATACATGCCCGAGAGGGTTATCACAGTTTACATGAACACCATGTCCCAATTTAGAGTCACTTGTACAGTACGGGTTTTTTCTTTCCATGGTGGCAAAAGCAGTCAGAAAACTGAGAGAGCTAGAAGGACTTTTCCCTTAATAACAGAAGTTTAATTAGTATGATTTTCATATGTATCATATATTTTTTTCACATCCTGATTGGATATGGGTTGTTTTATCTGTCATTTGTTTGGATTTTCCAATGTATTTGGAGGCTGACTTGATTCCAATCTTGAGGCTGGCTTCAGCAGCATTAGTTAGACTGGCATGAAGCTTTTTGGAACCTTCTTGTCCTTCTGTCCTACTTTTCTGTGGTAGTACTTACAGTACCTCACACTGAGTAAAAGCTGGGGATCAGCTCGTCACTTGACGTAAGTTACCAGCATCATTTCACTTGGAAATGTTTACTTTGTGATTGTATTTCATTTTTTCTGATCTTTTTATGCATCTATAAACATAGGGCTGGGATTTATACAATGGGACTCCCTCTGTCGTTCTGTGGGAATTTTTGCTCTGCAGGCATTCTGTAGCTCTGAAGGACTTCAGATCTTGAGTAATATGGGTTCACTGATGTGTCCCAGGAGAGATTGTTGACTGGTCTGTAGTAGTACTTTTATGACAATGGATTGTATTCTGAGTTAATGTTTATGCACCATATGGCGTGTTGTCAAGTTTCATTGTATTTACGAAGACCTCAATAAAATGAAGTAAAAATAAAAATACACGTTCAGGCACAGTCTATTTTATAGAACAGTAACAAATGCCTCTAGATTTTCTTTTTAATTTAAACTTGGCCAATAAGTATAAGTATAAGTGATAATAACAGTAGGACTCTCTTGGGCCAGAGATTAAATGTCTGAAGTTCTGGAAGTAGTATACAAATATTTAGGACTATAATCAGACAGCCTGCTTTAAAAGTACCAAACTTAGGTACTGCAAACATGAGGATTTCTAAAGTGAGATGAGGATTACATAAATTGCTGAAGAGATTTTAGATCCTGGCTTAGCGGAGCCTCCATCCCTGGAGGCTGGTAGTTAGGCACCTATTGCGGGTGGTCTGCCTCATGCAGAATACAGCCTACAGTTTCTTACAGGATCGGTGATCCTGTGAGGTTTTGCAAAAGCATTTTATGACAAAGCTGTGAAGAACTACCTAAGAAGTAATCTGTGAAAACATAAAAGAATAATCCATTTAATGGGGGGTAAAAAACTGTGCGATATTCACACCCCCACCTTGGGTTTAAAATAGCACAAGAAATTCAAGGAACAAAGCTCTCTTGGAGAATTCTTTTCACTCAAATTTAATCTCTTCCTACTATGTTCATTACTGAGTTGTTTCGTTTCTTTTGGCAAATTAGTGGGGAAAACTCTTTAAATGTGTCATTAAACAGAGAAATCATTTTCCATTAACGTATTTCTAGTACAGCGTATGTGCTGCTAAGAAACATTTGCACATATATATATATATATTAGAAGTATCACATGTATTTTTGCATTTATGTACAGAGAAAGCGGAGGAGGAAGTTTAAAAGTGATTGCCTCTTTCTTCCTCGCTTTCTCAATGTAATACATCTGCAAACAAGTTGCCTCTGCTCAGGATATGTGCCTGCATGGGATGTACTGAGGTCTGTAGCATTCTGCCTGAGTGCTGGATCCACACAGAAAAATAAACATCGGAAGGATCAGGCATAAAAGATGTAAGTGTGTAATAAGTTTTATGAATGCAAATAGTCCACTGACTTTCTGGGAGACTACTTGCTCAAAATGACAAATACACTAAGTGTGTGTACACGAACCTTTTCAAGTCTGAGCTTTTTGACTATAAAATCCTTGGTGTTTATGTAAATATGTAATGAGTACAATGCAATTCATTCCCAGTAGAATTCTCTGTGTGCCCATATGGTCAACCAAACTTAATATTTTTATCCTTTCTTTGGAAGTGCTGTTCTCTTCAGAATTAACAAGATAAAGGGTCACTTGCGAGAAATGCTAGAAGTTGGTTCTGGCAGATATTTCTTTCTCCTTTTCATCTTTTCCCAGAATTAGCTATTCAATTAAGAACAGCTTAATTACAGTACAAATATGTGTTGGGAGGGAAGTCTTTAAAATTGGAGCATGAAGAGTAGCTCATACTTGGAATGTGCCTACTCTAATTCATAATGTTGGCTAAAAGAAAAATTTGTATTTGCAAGGGTGGAAAGTGCATTACTGTGACTTGTGTAAAACAATTAGGTAATTCCTTTGTACTGTGTATAGACCACCAGTTGCACAGAGTTCAATCAGATCTTCACAGGTCTTTAGGAAGCCAAAAGCCATATTTGTAACTGTTGAGTGACAAGAAAAAGGATTTTCAGCAATTTCTGTAAGGCAAAAACAGAGAAAGAAACCTAAACCACTGAGCTGGTAATCAAATATTCATCACAAAAGCAGGGGCAAGAAGAGCATTCACTTTGGGTCAGGGATCTAAACTGCACAGATGTAACTAAGCCTATTACAATGAGGTTCTCAATTGTGGGTAACAAACTGCATTCTGAAACATTTAAATTGTTTTTAAAAATAAAATACTCCCTGCAGACATCCCATGGGTTTTGATCATGCAGTCTCCCTGGGCTCAATAACTTTTTTTTTTGTATGGGCAAGGAAAACAAGATTTCCCCCCCTTTACTGCTTTTAAATGCTTTGCACGTCCCCATGAAACAGGTTTCTATAATGTATTTCATATGATTAGCATATGTCCATAAGAAACATTTTTGGAAGGCTCCAAAAAAACAACTTGCATTAAGCAAACATTAAAGGTTCAGATCTTCCTCACTCAGTCATGCCAACAAGTGCCTTCTTGTGTGACTGTTCCCCCAGTCTCCCTGCAGGGAACTACCCTGCCTGAGGCAGAAGGAAAGACTCTGTCTCAAAGCCTGTGTCATCTGTCTGCAGCAAAAACTCCTAAGGCCCACGTGAGGCTAGAGATCCCACCAAGCTAGCACAATCAAAGCACGTGGCTATCATCCTAACCAACTGTTGTGTCTACAGTCTAAATGACCCCATACTCATCCATCACACTCAGCTGGTGAAGAAGCCCTCTGCATGAATTCTCTAAAAGGCTTGGTCACCCATGACCTTAACTGTATCTCAGCCATCACTTGTGCTATTCAAACCCTAAATGTACAGAAGTGCTGGGAAATACCTCGCTTGACCAATGGGCCTTGCAGATCCAGTGGCCAAAAGTATGTTTGGAGTGAGGCTGCAGGAAAGGAGCCCCAGAGATCCCTCAGGCTAGAAGTTAACAGAGCTGGTTTTCGTTCTTTTAATATCAGCCAAGAATCTGAGACAGGAAAAAAAAAAAAAGAAATCATTCTCTTCAGCCTCAGAGACAGAGGAACCCACTTTTATTAAACACCGTTATTAATAGTAGTAATTTGCCTTTAGACGAGAAGCAAAACATGACAAATCTGAGCCTGTTTGCTCTGAGTTTTTGAAAAGCCTGAGACACCATAAATCCTGTTATTAACATTTAAAGAAAATTTGTGTGCACCTCACTACTCATGCTTTCATCCATTCTTACAACAATATATGGGCGTGTCACTGCAGACTGATGTTAAATAGAGAACTTACTGGTATTCAGGGAAGGAACATCCTTTTACAAGGTTTTACTTAATGGCAGGTTTCCCAGTAGTTGAGATACCCCGAAACAAGATCTGATTGTACTGGGAATAGGAAATGCTCTTAGGGATGTTGTTCCCGGGGGTGACTGAGTTCTATCTACATTATTTCCAAGAAAGCTTGGTCATGGAACTGAATGGCAATGATGAGTGACATTCAAATGACAAAAGGTGCTATCACAGAAAGCCTGAAGCAAGTATGTCCCTATTCTTGACCTTTATTTCACTGCTTCTACTTACTTTGCTTTCTGCTGATATCTCATGTGCAGAAAAAACATCCTGATAATCAGATTTCTTTTGCTGTTGCCTCATTACAGGTATGCTGGTAAGTCTGCCAGTTTATTTAACCATGTCTTGATGCTATCTTGCCTAAGCTCTATCGATCCTTCTTGTTTGAACTTAATTGCAGGAGACATCTGGTACCATTAGTTCTGAATTCGTGGTTTGGGAGTTCACCTACAAACACAATTCCCATTGCCACAGGAATTGGTCCATCATGTTGTACCGTATCTTTTGTCACATGGATAAAAGTGTCACTTAGTTGTACAGTAGATGGCATTTCTTAAAGTAAAATATCCAGAGCAAGGTGGGCATACCTTGTATGAAGAGCGCTTCAATCTCCTTTCCCCAGTATAAATGTATATTGGATAGCAGGACGTAAGGACTGATGGGACAGGGAGAGGCAAGCACTGCACACACAGCTCTTGGACTCCTTTGACTGTCAGTAGTCAGCAAGCTGAGCCTCATCTTTGCCTCTGACAAACAGCTGCCAGCTTCTTCATGAAGTGACAAACACACAGAGATTACCATGGTCCTTCCAGGCTCATACTGCTTAGATAAATCCTTATTCTTTGGCTTTGCAGACAAGACCTACCACATTATGCAGCCAGTGTCTAAACAGCCAGCAGTTCTGTACATTGCTTCACTTAGGTCTGTCATACATACAGTTTGTCATTTCTTTGTTTCATCTGTGGAGCCCTAGGCTGTAAACTTTTCAAGGCAAAGGACCTGTTGTTTTCTATATTTCACAACTGTATAGACTAACAACACTGTGTAGTCATACTCCTTCTGGGCTTTGTACTTGGAAACATTATTTTGTGTAGAAGTTAGTCTAAGAGACATACTTATTTTGTCTTTACTTCCCCTGTGGACTTTTATTCCAGACTTAAGCTGCTTTTTTCAGATGTCAGCCAACTTTTGGATTAAATTCTGAATTTCTATTTCGGTAGATTTCGAAATGTACCCAGTCCTCCAGTTGTACCAGCATGGATGCTGGGGAAATTTTAAACTCTCTCTTCTTCTTTGTTGAAAATATTGCATTGTCTCACTTTTCACTTCAAAATGTTATCATGAAACTCTTTAAAATATTTTTTATTATTTTGGAATCTTTCGAGAATTTCAATTAGAAATACTTGACAGGCATCTCCTGCCACATTTTATTTCCACAGGATAAAATGATTAATTAAGTCTTAAGTATAGCACAGTAATAAAATTACCTGTTAACTACTTGCATAAGCCTGAGCCCCATATATATTTCCTAGTGAGCCTGTTTGTCCTGAAAAAAGAAGAGTCCTTAAAAAGAACAGCAAAAATGCTAGGCCCACAGAGGATGTATGGAATACTTTGACAGAATAACTTGGGTGCAGCACCACATCATTAAACTCAGCAAAACTGTGAAGGAAAGGCTTGCTACTATCCATAGCCTAGAGTGAGGTCACCAACTAAACTACTTCATGACAACAGAAGTGAGATGAGAAAGTGTCCTCTGCTAGAGGTCAGCATTCCTCTGCCTAAGCAGGTCTTTCAGGCCTGTGGAGGAAAAAATTTGTTAGCTTGACTTAGTTGGATGTATCACACAATAGCATGTGACCCTAAGTGCTGTGAAACCTTTTGTGGTTATAAAATGATTAATTGACCATTCAAATTGAAGAAATGCTGCATTCGTAGCAGCAATCAGCTCCTCAGAGAGGAGGCAGCAGAGTGTGAAACCTGAATTCAAGAAATAGGGAGGTTAAAAGAATAATTAAAATTAGAAATAACTTGGAGCTTCTAGAAATTATATTCAAGGTTTGCAATATAGCAATAATATCTGTATTTATGTAGACGTGTGCATGCACATGTTTGTAATGATAACGACATGGTTTCCAAACAGGAGAAATATGGTTGCCAAAAAGTGTTCACCAGCAATTATAATTTTCCAGAGTGAACTGCTTTTAAATATTCTCTAGGGACTTTTGGTCATAAATATTTCTAAAGAGTATGCTCTTAACTCATGCCAATCAATACTATAATGCAATACTACAGCTAGACTAGCAAAGTAGAGAACTCTTACTTATTGACTAAATCCTGATTATTCTTGTATCTAAGGCTCCAATTCTGCATCTTACACGGTAATAGTATTCCTAGTTTCAGAAGGTATGCATCCTGATATTATATTTTTATACAGAAGATTGAATATTTTATAGCATATTTGCCTACTGAGGAAACTCTTTTACCTCAGGGGAAAAAAACATCCTCCTATGACTTTCCTTTAACTTTACAGGAGACTGCCATTCTCAGAACCAGGATCTCGCTTGGATATTTCAAAGGACTACACACAGGACCTACTTTCCTCACAAGGGACGTAAGGTAGTCTGTTTTGACTTTTAAGTCAGTCCTAGTATACGGATGTGGACTTCAGGTAGAATGAGCAATGCAAAGAACTTGCTTGGACTTGGCATCTCCTTGTATTTTTGGGGACTGATGGACCTTACTACAACTGTGCTGTCGGGAAGTGCCAGACCCCTGACTGAAGGGCAAGAAGACAACCTGTCAGACAAGCTGCACCAGCGTATGAAGCGGAGCTGGGTGTGGAACCAGTTCTTTGTTCTGGAGGAGTACACAGGAACCGACCCACTCTACGTTGGGAAGGTAAGACCCACACCAGGATGATGTCTGTCAGAGTGTATACATCTGTGTCTCTGTAGTCTGCTTAATACACAGGAAGATTCCCTAATTGCCTTTACCCTCTTTCTGGCAGTGGCTTTGTCCACATTCCCCAGGGCGTTTGACTAGTATCACCTTTCCTTGGGAAGAATTTCTGTTTCAAGGGGCTGTCAATATATTTGCCTGTTTCAAGAAGATCTGCTGCACCAGTCATCATCTGTAACTGAGGTAGTGTTAGAAAACCTGCAGTGATCTTTCCAGGGACTCCTACAACGTGAAGGTAAAGCAAGGTTATATTGACATATGAGGATTAGGAAAGAAAGGAAGAGTTTGTGATCACATTGTCCGTGATCAAGTAAGCTGGAAGCTGATATTCACAATAAAATTAAATAGCCAATTTATCTTGAAAACTAAGATTTCCAGTTTTGTTTTATGCAAATCTCTAGGATCAGAGTAGCTTCTTGCTTACCACAGCTTGACTATAAATTAATTCTGTGAACTACAGAGAAATTGCTTCAGATCTAGAAGGCTAGAGGGACAGCTGATTAAATCCAACCAAAAAGGGTCCTATTTTTGGATCCCTTATGCCCCAAGAACCTACACATGAGTACAGATAAGTGTAAAATGGATCCCTAAGCACTTTTTTGGAACTCCTTGAGGAATAAGCTGAGATGGAAATGAGATCAGTGATGTTTGCCATTGCAATCTGCCTCACTGTCCCCATCCTCCTTTTTCTGCTTTTAAAGGCTCTGAATTCTTTGAAGTGATGACCCTGGTATTCAAAGGGTTATGGTCAGCACCAAGTTTGCTTCTCATCTACACCAACATGACAGATCTGTAAAAAGAGAGGAGGGGGAGAGTGAGTGTGCCTCAATGTTTGAACAACGCAGTTAAGATTTTACATGCCTAGAATATCAGATACCACTAGGATGAGTGCAGACTACATATGGAAAATTAGGAGCTAAGAAAGGATGTCAGAAAACAGTTCCTTCAGATTTAATTGCTTATTTTTACATGATCCAGGCTGCTTCTTTCCTTCCAAGCTGCCCATCTGCAGAAATAAAAAAAAAAATAAAAAATAAAAAAATCATATATGTAGAGGCCCATTTTGGACTTGTATTTATCGTTCTACAGCCCCATAGACCTAAACTGTGCCCACAGTCACACCAGTATAAATCAAAATTAATCCACAGGCTTCAAAAGACCTCCTCCTGATTTATCCCTGTGTGAGTGACAGCAAGATGTGCTTTCCTTCCTCCCACAGCAATGGCATTACTAGTGATTGCTGCCAAATGAGACCTCATTAGTCTTCATTCATCTTTGCACCTAGCTTTTCAGCTCTTGATATCTCTATTGAATAAGGAAATTAATATTTGGTTTCATGCAATTCCCAGCTTTGGAACAAGGGCCAGACATATTATTTCACATACTCAGTTTCATCTGAAACGGCTCCATACTTGCACTGTGAGCTGAATTTCAGCTGAAACAAGTACTGGAAGAAACCGACTCATTTTTGGTTTAGACTTGTTTGTGTCATTAGGGGCACAAAAACTTGGTGCAGTCAGCACTGCTCTTGAGCTTGCTGCCGCTCAGTTCTGCTGAATAGAGTAAGGCAGGGATGACTCCTCATGATCTGTGTACACCACACAAAGACCCAAGGGGCCACGAATGAGCTCTCTGCAGCCAGCCAAGCAGTGGGATCAATGCAGTGGGGGCTTCCATGAGGTAAAGGCTTCCCCTTGTCTCATCCAGCCAAAGGCAGAGACTCTCAAAGGAGTCTGCAGCCCACCACCATTTGTTACCTGCGTTCATGTTGTCTGTGTCTTAGGGATCCTTAAGAAAAGGGTCAGCAGGGAATAGAATGTGGGTTGAATTAATTGTTCTGGCAGGACAGAAATTTTTCAGCCCAAGTCACCCCAGGCTGGCTCAGAAATAGCTCTGGAAGGGTTTGTGCAGAGCACGGTGGAGGTGCAGAAGGGCTGCCAGCCTACTGCTTACAGCAGCCACCTAAACAGCCCTGGGTCCCACACCTGGTCAGACGGAGCCTCCTCTAACTGACACCACCCACGATATCCTGAAACATCCTGCTAGCCAGGCCTTGCTTTTATCCATCAGCTCTCTCCAAGTCCATGTAAGAAGGAGAAAGTGCACACAGCATAGATCTATCTGTATTTACTTTAAAGGCTTCCCATGAGAAAGGCACTTGTACAGCTGTTCCAGGCTAGCTATGTACAACTGGAGCAACCCAAAAAGCACCTTGACTTGAACCGTGGGTCCAGGCTTGCCCATTGTGATTTTCAAGGTTGCTATGCAAAATGTACTTTCCTACATAACTGTAAGGTAAAATATCTTCTGGACAGGAAAATGAAAAGAAAGTTCCTGAGGTGAAGTCAGTATAATTTTGCTTTTCCCCAGTGCTCATTTAAAGTGTTTAAATTTAATTTAAAGTATTTTAGCTTCAGAGGGTTCCTGGTCCCGTCACAGATAAATACAAAGCTTTAACTTTCCTAGAGGTAGCCGTTATCAGCTAACAGGATGAACTAGGGAAACCAAAGCTCCCATGTTTGCTGCAGCAGGTATTTTCCACATTTTCTAAAATGCACCAGAAATTGAACTGGGTACAGACTTCATCTCTTTGGCATATCGGAGACTCCCTAACCCTGTTTCAAAGGAAAGAGGTATCTGAACCAGAGCAGCTAAATGAGTGAAGAAAATGCATCCTTTCTACAGGCCATCACTGCAGATCAACCAAACTCACTCATACATCTTCACAAAAATGCCCTGCAGGTGTTACCTCCCTGGAAGCAGAGAAAGGAAAGCATGTCAAGGATGGAGTCACAGCCCAGTTAGCAGAGCTGCTCGAGTCCTTCCCTGAGATGTCCCTGGTAGCACCACCCTCTTCCACACACCCTTTGCCTGGAAATGTGTCACTCAGATGCAGATATAGCCTCTTTTGTACTATCCTCATCAAAAGAAGCAACCCAGGTTGACACAGTTAACAATTTCTCAGGGGTTATCAGTTTCATTCCTACCATAGTCCATTCATTTAATATGGAGGAGAAAGTACCAATTAATTCCTTCTACTCCTGTGTCAGCCACACAGCAGCACAATTTATTGCACCACCCATAAAATGGAGCCAACTGAAAACTGGATCACCTTTCCAACACAGTGACTTCTGCATGCACCCCAACCCGCAGCATCCAGACATTGGGTTTGTAATTGTGATGGTGTGAGCTTCAGTCCCTTCAGACACCAAATTCTTTCAGATTTATTACAGTCTGGAAGTATTAAATCTTTTATGCTCTTTTTTGCTTTGTCTAGAAAGAGCAGATTACACGAGAAGCAGCAAAAGTGCTGCTGGCATTTCATACTGCCCAGCCTTGGTTGAGACCCAATGCTTTAAAGAAATAAGTTAGACAGAGATCCTCTTGTGCTCCCTAATTCTTATTATTTTGCCATGTTCATTCCTTGTTTGCTCCCTACACAACAGCATTCATTCCAAATAGGACTTCAGGAAGAAGGTGTAATTTAACCCATGAATTTGATTCAGTATCTTCTTTTAAATCTCTTGAAATTTTCAGAATGCCTCCTGCTATTTCAAAAGATTCCTTCTTCTTTCTTCTTTCTTCTTTCTTTTTTGTTTTTGGGTCTGGGGTTTTTGTTTGTTTGTGGGGTTTTGTTTTTTTAAAATTTTTATTTTCTTTTTATTTTTTCTTTTTTAATGCCTTTTTCTTCTTTTTCAATGTTGGTTTTCTTTGCCCTTGCCACTTCCTTCCTTATTTTCCTTTGTCTTTTTTTTGACTTTGGATTTGACTTTGACTTCTTGCTTCTTTTTCTTTCCTTTTTTCCTATTTAATGAAGACTTGTTGGTGTTCCAAAACACATATTCTTCCATCAGGCCCAGCTCTCAGTCCCAAAGTATCTGTCGTAACAGCTGCACTAATTCACTGATGCACTAAAACAAATGCCCAAGATGTAGCTTAGTGGTTCTGAACCAAATCAAAGAGCTGTAAGTGTCCCCCTTCTGGAAGCATCCTGTTTTCCAGCTCCAACAGGGAAAATTTCTGATTTATGGGTGTTTAGATTTAATAATGACAACCACTGTCTTTTTTTTTAAATTAATCACAAGATGGTGTTTCCTCAAGATACACCATTTTCAGTCCTGGCTCCCGCACGTGAATTAATACACATGGCAGTCATCTAAATTTAATTGCTTGCCACTGCCAAATTTCTCTGCGCTGGTTCTTCCTCAATTTAGCTGATACATTGCCTGAGAACTGCCAGCATTCCTCCAAAGGGCCAGTGTCTCTCAGATGCAGTAGCTGATACAGGGACCGGTGGCAAAGCAATGAAGTATCAGTGACTTGACCAGAAAGTGGTCACAATCTGCACCTTTAGCTCCCGCAGGCACTTTGCAGTGGCCTTAACGTTCACTGTCCCAGCAGTCATTAAGGCTCAATGAGCCACCCACGTACAGACCTGTCTGCAGGCTGGGACTTACCATGGAAAACAATATAGATGCCACCTCAGCTGGAATCAGTCTTACCTTAAAATCAGGAACAGGCACAAGTTTTGTGTAGGTCATATGCTATGCTCTGAGAGGCTAGTAAGGAACCTCCAGAGAGGGAGCATTTTCAACCACACCCTTCACCGTGGAAAATGGTCTTTCAACTCACAAGTCAATGGACAATGTGCCCTAAAACAACTGGTCCATTGGCATTAGAAATTATTATGTCACATAAGAAAATTTGTTCACACCCCTATAAAAGTTTTTCCTGTGTGATAAATTTTTGTACACTTTTCTGTATGTTTTTAAATAGAGATTTCTTCTTTCTTTATTAAGAGAGCAGTCTGTAATCAAAATCATCAGATTGACTTCTGCTTTTCTACACGTATTATCCATTTCTATTTGGATTCTGTCTTCAAATCCTACCAATCCTGTGTTCATCTATCCAGTTTATTTTTCCTAGATTTTTCTCTCCAGTACAAATATTTACCTATGATTGGCTCCATCCTTCACAATTATTCCCATAAGTCCTTTGAGCTCACCAAAGCATTAAACACACAATTCTGACCATATTTCTTGAGATAATTAGCTTATATATGCATTTTTAAATGTGCTTACCTGAATCCAGCCCACTTTGATGACTTTTTTTTATTATTATTATTCTTTATTCATCTCTCAAAATGATAATCACACTGGAAAATGGTATTCACACCTGAGTCATTCTTGAAAATCCCATCTTGATTACTGCACCTCAATTCTATTGCCTTCTTGTCTTTTGGGACTGAACCAATACCATCTCTGGGCATTGGTCTTCATACCCTATTTTCAAAAGCATAGAAATATGAGCATAGTGTTAAGGATCTTCATATTGTGAGTGAAATTTAGTGATTTGTTTGTCTTTTGATAGTCATTCCAGCATTTCATGGGAACCAGGTGTTTAACAGAACAGTAGTCTCCAGGATGATTTGTTTCTCTGTTTTAGATCATAATTAGCACTGCATTTACATTTCTTCTGTTCTGTTGAATTCCGAGCTATCTGTGGCTGCTCAGAACTAATTAGTAGTCATGCAATAAATCCGTTTGCTAATTCCCTAGAAAATCTGGGATGCCTCTCATCTCTATAGTCTGCCATGGACACAATCAAATGCTCCTCACTGCTTACCTTACCTACTGCTTGACAATAATTCTTTCCTGAAGATGTAAAGGTATAGCCTAATTTTTATTGCTAAAATTTTGATGGAAGGAAAAATATTTCTGAATCATGTCAGCTACCAAGTAGCTCTCCCATCCTGCTTTCCTTTTCATCCCAAACAGATTTACCTCATCTGCCCCAACATCGTGCTACCCCTGGAATATCTGACTCCTCTTGAGCCAGGTGAGCAGGCACAGTCTGCAGCTTTGCTGACCTCACCTTATCCCAAGCCTGGCAGCAAGTCCTTTTCAACAGCCATAACAACCAAGCAAATCTAAATTCTTGTGTTGACGTTTCAAAAAGACAAAGAGCCTGTTCCTGTTTGGGTGTCTCTCTCTTTTCTTCTCGTAGCGCTGTGGATGCAGAAGTGGGAATACAGGAGAGGGCTTTTAATTGTAACTTTGTGATACAGACTTTACTAAGTATTTGCCTCTTTAAGCAAAACAAATTCATTAAAACCAGCTTGTGAGTCCCAACAGTGAGACCAAGTGCTCAGGATGCTCGTGTGGTTTGTGTCTCAGCAGCTGCTTGCTAGCTTATGGTCTACTTGAACCCCGTTCCTTTCCACAGCTCCACTCTGACATGGACAGGGGAGATGGTTCGATCAAATACATCCTCTCAGGAGAAGGAGCTGGCATTGTGTTTACAATTGATGATACCACAGGGGATATCCATGCCATTCAGCGACTGGACCGGGAAGAAAGGTCACAGTACACCCTGAGGGCACAGGCTCTGGACAGACGAACGGGCCGGCCGATGGAACCAGAGTCGGAGTTCATCATCAAAATCCAAGACATCAATGACAATGAACCCAAGTTCCTGGATGGACCTTACGTAGCCTCTGTTCCAGAAATGTCACCTGTGGGTAAGGCAGATTTTGTGGAGTGTCTTCCTTCTAAATGCAAGTTGGAGATGGTCGCTAGAACATCAGTTCCCTGACTCCTTGAACTGAGCTTTAGCCCCTTGTGCAGGAGCTGCAGGGCAGGAGAGCTTCCCCTGGGGTGCCTGACTGCTGCAGAAGAGGGATAGCAGGCTTTTCACCGCTGTTAACTGGGTCCCACTGAAATAAAACATCCCAAGGGAAGCAGAAGAGCTGAAAAAGGTGTAATTAAAATGTACCATCCTCAAACAACTTGCAGTAACTTGGTACCCCTTCTCTCCTGCCATCAGATGTTAGCAACAGTAATGACCATTAGACATCCATTACCATCCAGAAAAATAACAGTTTTTGGAATCTATTCTAGTTTGTACTGAGAGATTAAATACTGTCTAGGAGCCCTTGAAATCTTGGAGACATGACAAAAATGATTAGGAGCTTTGCTTCTCCTAAATCTGTTTAAGTCTGCACTAAACACAGTTCAGTGGATCCTAAAGTTCTGGTACCATTTGCTCTCCAGTTACAGGGAATGAGATCATGTCAAACACAGTCCTATTACTGCAGTGCAGCCAGAAGACAAACAGCAGCCTTTCTACCTGTGCAAGTCAGGAGAAACCACTTCCATAAAACAAATTCAATAGTCACATAAAATACTATTTTCCCAGACTTCTGTCTTTCTCTTGGAGACGATTATTGCTTTTTGGATCTGTGACGTCATTACAGTGATAGTACCATATAAATCACATGACCCGAAGTTACAGACATGATTCAACTTCTCATTCTTCAAAATTATGTTGACATAAAGCTAGAGACAAGTATGAAATACAAAAGTTCCATTCAGAGATGATGTTTCTTAATGGTAATGGCTAGCTCAAATTCGGATTTATTTTCCAGTGTGTATCTAGTAACACTCAATTTGTTTCTAGCACAAAACATTATGTAGAAGGCTAAATACATTCATAAAGGCATTGTCTGACATTTTAAGGAGTCAAAACTCATATATTTCAAACAGTTATGCCTTACGTTTTCCTTGTTCTTGATAAATTGCATCACCTGAAAGCCATTATTAGCTTCAGAGGAAGCAGACCTTGAAAACCAATTGAAGAAAAGAAATATGTATGGATGTATGTGTGGATTCCAAAAGGCACTTCAGTAGGGTACAATCTCTAGGCCATGCAGTGTAAACTGCAATCCCACTGAGCGATTATCTCAGAGATACAACCCTTCGTGGTCACTGTTTGTGCATGATTTCCATCCCTTAGTCAACACACAGCATCCATGGGCCTGCTGCAGCAGTCCACGAATTTATATCAGCATATCTATAGATCTTCTTTGAGCTGCCTTTAAATAACATTTAAAATCAAGAAAAGAGGAAAAGAAGCAAGCAGTGTGTAACTACCAGCTCTGCAAACTGTAACAAAGCACTGTTAGATCGGCAATTCTGTAGCTGTGGTCCATAGAGTACTTGCTCTTTTATATCTTCTTAGAGATGCGTGATGAATTCATGCCTGGTAATTCTTTCAGTGCTAATGAGATGCAGTATGAGCAATAAGTACAAGCACTGTGAGCATCAAGTGAAGAAGTTTGGTGCGGGAAAGCTCTTGTTAGACTTCTCTCTTTATTTTGAACCTTGTGCTTTTCATGCCAACTCTTTATCCCACAAGGTCTTTCCTGATGGATTTTTTTTGTCAGGCACCTCTGTTATCCAGGTGACAGCGACAGATGCTGATGACCCAACCTATGGAAACAGCGCAAGAGTAGTGTACAGTATTCTACAAGGACAACCATATTTCTCCGTGGACTCTCGGACAGGTATGTTATTGCATCAGAGAATGAGGAGGCTGTGTGAAAACAGAAAGAAAAAGTTTTGAGCAGAAGGAAAAGGCAATGCATCATGACCGTGGTCAGTAAAACATATTTCTGTGGCTTGAATCCAAGATGGAGCAGCACTGTGCGAGTGTTAAAGCAAAGCTGTGGTAATGAGCTCCAGAAGAAGGACCTGCTTGCCACAGTGATATATTCATCTGCATGACCCTATTCTGTGGCTCAGGAGCTGGGTGGGTTTGGCGCTCTAAATATTCTTGCTGGCTGCTCTCACTGCACCAATGTCTTACGGAGATCTAGTTGGTAATAAGGCTTAATGAAAAACAAGCCATCTGTGAACCAACCAGGGCTGGAAAATGCGGGGTAAGGATGCAGTTATCTGGAGTAGTTTTACCTAAGGGTGTTCTTGTTAATAACCTTAAATTTATCTATAGGACACCTTCTCTATTCTGCTTGTTTTCTCTCTCTCTCTCCCTCTCTCTTTTTCTGTGTATTTCCAAGGTTTATATCCAAAAGAGGAATCTGACAGGTTTTGACAGTTTCTAAAGGGCATCTGTAGTGCTAAGGTCAGAAACTCATGAGACAATAGTCATTGCTCAGCCCTAGGCGACAAAGCAGAAAAGACACTGCATAATCTACTTCTGAAAGTTAGTAGTTTATGGGGTAGGTGCTCTAGCCAAAGACAAACTCTTATGTGGCATGTTATTTCCTCAGCTCTCTGCAGTATAAATAAAATAGTAATATTGTAATCAGGTTATGAACCACAGACAAATAAGGGCATAATCCTATATTTGATAAGTAGTGAGTGATTTCTAAGAAAGCAAAGCAGCAACATTAAGGGTCAGGTCCAGTACAGATTTAACTGCTAGAGTGTGACTTAGACAGAAGCTAGGCCCTTCAGTTCAAAAACATGTACTAGAACCCAGAAAAGGTCTTTTACTCCACTTACTAGTTTCCCAGTCACTTAGACCTACATCTCTGGACATGTCCAGAGCAGTCTCAGACTTCGTAAGTGAGGAACAGGGCACCTGTTTCAGCTAAGGGCAGTTGTGAGCTCAAAAGTGTTTCCCCATCCCAGGCACAGGACTCTAGCTGACTTCTACAGTGCAAACCCACAAAAATCCAATTGTAGCTCTCACATTTTTCTAAAACAGAGCTAGAGCATAAATCAGCCAGCTCCTTTATATTGACGGGGAGTGATTAAAACCCTAGTGGGTAGCCCATTGCAATACACTCCTCTGCTACAAGTGTTTGCAGTCCTTATCCTTCATCTCCCAACACAACATCTTGGTTCCAGAAACATATTCCTATTCTGTCATTGAACTCACAGGTATTGAACAGACACATATGTGAAGGCAAAACTTCAAAGGAAAGCTGAGAGCCTCTTCTTCCCTTTTTCCAGAATATTTTTACAGCCTTCCCATTATCATATTTCCCTAGAAGGTAAAAAACATGGATTTAAATCCCCTCAGGTGGAGTAGGCAAATGCTCCTGAGTGTCCCACTTCCCAATAAACTACCTGGCTGTTACAGAAAAGAAAGGACGTCAACTCTGCTCTTTACTACATTTTTTAAGAGAGTGAATTTAGTTTAGTAAAAGAAATGGTACCAGCACCTTTCTTCTGGAAGATCTGAGGTCTGAGCCTTTCCCATAGCCCTAAGGAATGTTCTGAGGTTTGTCACCATCCTCAGCATTTCTTTGCTGACCAGCGATGTGCAGCAGCACTGCAGGCTCCCTGCTTAGCATGCCTGCTCCTCTGGGTCCCATTTGAAGGACCCCAATCTGTCTCTGAGTCCTGGTATCCTGGACTGGCCTTCCTCTAGGGACCAGAAGGCATGGAAGAGCCTGGCTTTTAGGCACTGACATCTTTTTTTCAGATCTAGACTGTTAATGTATTAAGGACAAGTCAAGGGTGGAAATTCCCTACAAAGTATTTGTATCTGTAGAAAATACTTCCCAAAACACTAAGTATTTTCACGTCTTATTTATATCCATGGAAGCTGAGGAGATACGGCATTTCACGGGAGTGGCTCAACTTTGCAGAATGGTGCTCTTAAGGGCTGCATGTAGTGAGATTAAAATAGGACACTGTGAATTGTTCAGTACTGGTCACTATTTCTTCCCTTCTACATACAGTGATAATTGCCAATGCAATATCTTTTTACTGCTTTTTTATTAAACCCATACATTGTGTTTCTACTAAAAATAAAGACTAAATGCAGATCACCCGGGTTCATAGTGTCCTGACGCTCAACAGCACGTTGAGCCATGCAGCTGAGGTGGTGCCTGGGGCTGACACGTATTTGCCCACACGCAGGAGGGCACCCAAAATGTGTCACAGCGAGGGCTGTTGGCACCCTAGAAAGTGTCCCCGGGCAGCGCGTTCCCTGGGCTGCCTCATCAACCACTGCTACCCTGCAGCTTGGGCACCTGTTGAGCAGTCATGCCAGGCAAAGGAGCAAGCTGCCAGCACAGTGTGGGAAAAGAGGTGCTGAAGGCATGAGGAATGGGTGACACTGGAAGAACTGGAGGTTTGACAGCTCTGAAACCTAGGCTTGTGACCATACATCCTGGGATGCAGGCATGGGGAAGAGCGGGATTCAGTGAGGGGCAGCGGGGTGAAGAAGAAAGGAGGGAGTTCTCCGACAGAGCTGATGCCCAAAGTAAAATGAAAAAGGAACACCCAGACCCTGAGGTGGACATCCGACGGTGTGGCAGGCAGGGATGCGGGCAGGAGAGCCGCTGCTCCGGCCGGGAGCTGCATCGGCGCCGTTGACCCTGCCAGCTCCTCGCGTTCTCCATCAGAGAAGTGCTGCTGCCACCTCATGTCCTCTCGCAGTAGTGTTACCCCGAAGGAAAGGTGAGGGGAGCAGGGTGGTCTCCTCCTGCCCACCCTCACCCACAGCAACCTGCCTGAACCAGCGGGATCCCCCCAAATTCTGCTCTCGTAGCCCCCCAGCTCGGGACCTGAAGGATGAAAGCAAAGCCCGTGGGTTTATAGCAGGTTGCCTCAGGGACCGTGTGTCTAGGGACACCCAAAACCTCATCTTCTTGTATCTTTTAAGTAATCACATCACTTCTACCTTTTGTTGGGACATATTTAGCCTGAGCAGGGCCTTAATTCAGCATAGCACACTCCATTCCCAAATTGTTCTTCCAACTCCCTTGGAAGGCAACATTTTAATTTTGAACAGACAGCCTGCACCAGAGCCGATGAATTTTAACTGGGCTTCTTTGAAATTCACACCTTCTGTTAACCTAGATTTAATTTGGGTGAGTTTTACTCTGCCAGGAAAGGTGAGACTGAATGCAGAGCCTGGTCTCATTGTTGACATGGGGAATGTGATGCAGGAGCAAAACCACCCTGCTTGTTTGTGTACTCTTTAACTGCCATTTCTTTTGTTCCCGAAACCCCTTTCCCCCCTCAATCTCACAGGCTTAATTAGGACAGCTCTAATGAACATGGACAGAGAAGCAAAAGAGTATTACGAGGTGATTATCCAGGCCAAGGATATGGGTGGACAGCTGGGAGGATTAGCTGGAACAACCACAGTCAACATCACCCTCTCTGATGTCAATGACAATCCACCCAGATTTCCACAGAGTGAGTACCCACTGTGTCAGGATAGGCAAAAAGGGGAGTCACACATCTGCTGTTTGCTCGCGATAGAGCCATTTTCAAACTCGGGATAGTGATAATAATGGGCAGAATTTCAGATCAAAGAAGGAATTTCCCTTCAGAAAATGTCAAAATGGAGCATTTGCTCGCTTGTCCTTCAGAAGAGGTTTCTGACCTCCAAAATCATCCAAACCAACACTTTTCTTAAAAAGTGGGAAATTAATTTACAGAAAAAGGAAAGAAGGAGACCTTTTGTGTTCCTACACTGCTCATAGCCATTGCCTTTGGCTGCTAATTGCTGCCCAGATCCTTTTTCTTCCTATCTCCAAAAGGATGTCTGTCAAATCAGGCACATGTGGCGGGGCTGGAAGTTGAAAGAGAATTCATTCAACACTCCAGCCAGGCCACTGCAGGGGAGTGTCTGGTTGCCGTGCTGCCAGTGTAGAGTGAGTTGTTCATCTAAACCGTGGCAACGTACAGTCAGTCCCTAAGATATATGACAGCCACAGTTAATGGAATGCAAAATAGGCAACTCGGCTCTTATTAGACGTGTTACTTTGTATTTACAGAAGTTAATCCCAAAACAAGATTTGCAATGATTTGCTCTTTCTTTTTTAAAATTAGTTTAGAGCAAATTTACCTACAAAATTTATATCACTGTTAAAAACTTAAAAGAAACTTTTCAGGTTTGATTGAGCGCTGTTTCTTTTGGTGGTATGTGTCAGTCTCAAGCTGGTTTGGTTTTGCCATTTTTCTCATCTAGCTGAGAAATGACAGGTCCTGTGGTTCTTGCCGTTGCTATTCTTCTTCTCCATCTGTTTCTGCATGTTGCACTGCTAAATCAAAGCACCAAGATAAGCAAGAAGCATCAACTTCTACTTTTCTTCTTCTGGCAGGGCTGCTTGTTGAACACACTACTGTTGAAAATGGCAAGAATTGTAACTGTTTGATATCAAACTCTTGATTAAGAACAATGAGAATAGATCAAACTCCACCCTTGCTGTAATTCTGCCTTTTAAAATTCAATAACTGGTGGGGTTAACAGAGTGCAGCAATGAAGGTTTGAACATAAAGTATGATGGCAGAGAAGTATTTTTGATACAACATTTGTATTTTTAAAGCACGTTTTTAAAATAGTAGCTTTCTCTTTTCCCAGGCTTGCTGCTAGGCAAATTAGCGATGCACCAAATGTGCTCAAGACAGGGTTTGGAAGGAGAAGTGGTTTATTTTAATGGAGTAACTGGTAAATTTGGAAGAAACAGACGAGCTTCTGAGTGCTCAAAGCCTTGTTCAGAGTAGAAAAAAAGTTTATACAGACTTGAGAAAGGATTTGTGGTATTTAAAACTTGTGTGTTTATTCCCGCTGTAACAAGCTGATCTAATAAAAAAGATACCCAACCTATTAAATCTGTTTCATATCTGGCTTTATATCATGGCTGCAGCAGCACTGGTGTTAATTACCCTATTTTTCTAGCTGAAGTTCCCATTTTCAGGTGTATTGCTGCTTTCAAAAGAATCCGTTGAACAAACCTGTTGATATGACAAACACCTAAATAAAAATTTCCCAGGCAATTCAGTCTAGCTGTGGCTTTTTAAAAGCTATCACACCGCTGCTGCAGCATTGGGAAAGGTACTAGAGATTCCCTGCTGGCGATGCGGTATTGTCACCTGCCCTGATCTGCTCTGTGCTTTGCTGTGCAGTTTTCAGTTCCTTTTCACAGCTTGTTTTTTCCCTCACTGCTCTCTCTCTGCTGCTGGTGCCAGAGCATTATCAGATGAGTGTGCTGGAGTCCGCCCCTGTCAGCTCCACCGTGGGCCGCGTGGTTGCTAAAGACCTGGACGAAGGCATTAATGCAGAGATGAAATACAGCCTTGTGGACGGAGATGGACTGGATGTCTTCGATATTAACACCGATCCTAATTACCAAGTTGGCATCATAACTGTGAGAAAGGTAGTAAAGTTTCCTTTTTATAATAATTTATATGGCTAACAGTCCCGGTTACATTTTATGTGTGCAGTATTCCCTATGCCTGTAGTAACTTTGTTCCCATTACACGACAGTAGCCCCTTTCCTGCTATAAACCACAATTTCTTTAACATTCATTGCTAAAATATGAAAGCAGACTGAGCTCCTAGGAGCAACCTTTAAAAACTGGGGACAGCATTAGCATAAACTTGTCTTTTCCCACTGAAGGAATGTTCTGATTCACTATTTATCTATTTAAATATTCTCTGTAGCTTAATTATCCTACAAAGCAAGAAATTAGATCAATATTTGCATTTGAACTGTACACATTTTTCACTCTGGTGTCCCACAAACAATAGTAAAGCATACCTTAGAATTATTTATAAACCAGTAAAACCCAGGCAGTTTTTTTTTTAATTGCTGCTTGAAGATCCATAAATGCTAATTAGGCTAGAAGAAGTTGTCTCTAAAATGGCAGCTGTGAAACTTCTAGTACTCTGTACCACAGGCAATGCAGAAGGGGATTTTGCTCAGACTCCCTGCTCTAGGATATTTATTCTACATTCTACAATCTCACATAAATGCTAGAAGTTCAAGTCTGTTTCTAGGTTATGAAATTGTAACCGTATTTCTGCCTAAGCATATCTAGTGTACTAATAAGGAAGTATAGTCTCCATTTAAATAGCCTGGGACTAAATTGTGCACTAAAATGGAACAGTACATGGGAAAGATTTGACCCTGCAAGCCTCTCTGCCCTACAGCAAAGCATTTAAGCATGTATTTATGGTCACCTTTCTCCAACTCTTGTTTATGAACACTAATCCCTAAAGTTAAGTACGTGTTTAAGTGCTTTGTTGAAATGAAACAGATGTTGAATGCAAACTCTAATGTAATTTTTCAGTCATTTATTGACGAAAGTTAATAGTTTCTCTGGGGTAAATGTGTCAATAAGCTTGACTTTTGTTATTATGAATACAGTTTTGCTAGATGTTTGTGTATGTCAGGAGGAGGAGTTATAAAAATGTATGGCATCAGTCACACCAGATATGTACTGCATACTGGTAATTACTGCTCATTCCACCTACTGTACATAAATGTTTGAATGTTTGTTAAATTCTACATATATGCCTGTAGCTTTTTGTAATGCCATGATAATCAATAGCCAAACAGTGAGAAAGTTGTCCTTTGGATCCACTCAAAAAAAAAAAGGGGGGGGTGGGGAGCATCAAAAAGTCCAAATGTAGTCACAGATAAGACCGCTGCTTGCAGTTTTGTTGCCACTTATCTGAGCTAACTAAATCTTGAGCACTTCCTGAAGAGTTACAGTTCCTTCCAAGCTCCCCGCCTGTGATGCTGTTACTCATCCTGGTGACAGCCTTTCTTGATCAGTGTCGGAAAGAGGTTTGAAAGACAAACCTGATGAGGGTTGGGGCGGGGAGAGAGGGCAACAATGCTGAGGCATTGGCACATGAGAAGATCAAGAGCGAAACCCATGGTTGCTGATGAAGGAGTCCAGAGCGAACTGGGAGTGTCTGAACTCAGGAGCACCAAAAATGTGATATCCTTGCACGCGTCTTTGATTTCCTCACTTTTTCTAACTAGGTGATTGAGTCTTTTCCTAATGCAGTTCAGGTTTATAGTTATTAAGCATCTCTATGATTTAACTGCTCTTTTTATAACTTAGCTTCATAGTGTATGCACAATGTTTCTCACGCAGTTTTCTTCACATGAGAAACCATGAGATATAATGGCCTCTTTCTCAGTATACATTAATGCAGCTTTGCATTGCACATTCCTTGCCAGATGGACAGTAAGTGTTGCTTGGCCAGGTGAATTTATTTTATTGCTATTTTTACAATGCATAAATATGCAACTGGTAGACAATAGTGACTCCGCAGTAATGGGTAACATGTTTGTAGATCTAGCTAAATTCTTGCTGACAAGTCACTGATTTGCCAGGTGGAACTAAAGGCAGTAGGAGCAAGGAACAGATCATCTGCTTGTCCCTGCTGCCACAGGTTGCTCAGTTCATACTATACAGCTGCACAGCATCTCCAGTAATACCGAACCATCATGTTCCCCAGCGCAAGAAAACTAGTTCTCATTCCACTTTTCATCCCTCACCCCCATGTACTAAATACTGAGTGAGTTTTAGTTTTATAATTTCAAGAGTCCAGTCTTCCATCAGGCATTCCTATACAGAACATCAGTATTGGTAACTTTACTGTGAAAGCGTGAGATTTTACGTCTATCTCCACTGTTTCCACTTCTGCAGAAGGAAGTTGCTGTGGTAGTAGACAAGTATTGAAGCCTTCATTGAATTCAGGGGGTATTTTGAGGCCCATAGTACATACACTTGCCATGCCTGACCATGTGAAACTTCCACTGATGTTGCTTAAACTAATACACATCTCACGGCTGCAGAACTGGCCAACTGTGCTATTGAGCAGTGATGAAAACAGATGGGTAATGACTGGCCAAGTCATTACTGCTACAGTAATGATATTCGCACCTTTCACTTCCAGTTGCTTTGGTATCCTCCTCCTTTATTTTCCCTCCCATGACCTTGCCCCAGCCTGGCAGCAGGTCTTCAAAAAGAAAGAGTTCAATAGGAAAACCAAAGGTGTTAGATGGGAACAGCAATAATCTTACTGGAGTCTGAAGGAACGAGGGCTGTGTGTGATAGTTCCACACACAACGCTCAAATCCCTACGTACGAATAGAGACACATTCTGAAAGCCGTTAATTTATCAAAAAGGAGTATGTGCCACTAGGCAACCCTGAGAATTAGGTCATTTCTTTCCTGGTACAAAGTTTGTCTTGCTCAGGATCTGTGCAAGCTGAGGGGATCCCGTTGTGCTCATTTTCAGCATTAACGCTCCCCACAAATGAAGGGTTGTGACCATTTGACCACAGTGGCATTGCTTGTAACTTCTAACTGTAACTTGGGAAGTATGACTGTGTCCTCTGTAAGGTATACTTCATCTGGTGAAAATGGTAGTGGACACTTTTGTTGTCATTTGAGCAAGAAGAATGAGAGATTATGTATTCTGAAGTGATCTGCAAATATTTCTCCTGGCTTTTTCAGTTCAACTGTCAAATAATAAAAAAAAAGAGATGCAAAAAGTGCCATTTCTAATACTACTGCTGCTCAATGCTTTGTCTCCATCTGCAAATATTTACCTTTGTTACTCTTATGATTAAAAATCATAGTAAAGATTTATTTTAAAAAATAAGCATCAACTTATATTAGAGGGCATCTTTTATTTCTGAAAATTATAATTATACACCCTCAATCATATGGCTGCATGTGCCTAATGCTAAATATATATTTTCTTCTCAGCCTTTAAGTTTTGAGAGCAAGAAAAGCTACACCTTGAAAGTAGAGGGTGCCAACCCCCACCTAGAAATGCGGTTCCTGAATCTGGGTCCCTTCCGTGACACCACCACAGTCCACATCAGTGTGGAGGATGTGGACGAACCTCCTGTGTTCGAGCCCAGCTTCTACTTTGTGGAAGTGCCTGAGGACGTGGAGATTGGAACCACCATACAGATAATTTCTGCCAAAGACCCAGACGTGACCAACAATTCGATCAGGTCTGTTCTCTCTTCGCATTTTCCTTTCGGCTTTTGGTTGGTGGTGCAGTGATAGGGATGAAAGAGGAGGAACTCTCTTTCTCTTTAGCCCACGGTAGTCATTAGTGGGTTTAGTCAAAGCAGATTTCACACAGTGCAGAGCTCTGCTACAATTGCCAAAGCAATGCAGCAGCTCGCCCTTGCCTTTTCTGTGGTACGGGGAACATCTACATCTAGTATTGCAATGAACTGGCCAGGTGTGTCCTGATAGCCTACAGTGAAAACAAACCCCAGCCTCGCATGCCTTTCCTGGCACAAAACCTGACGGTGTTGCTGAGCCTCTCCTGCCATACCAAGGGAAAGGCATCAACTCGCTTCTCCTCTCTCCCCATTGTGTTTCAAAGCATGCCTTTGTCAACTGCTTAAATACACAGCTACTTTTGGAGTAGATGAGTGCATACTAATAAATATTCATTAATCACTAAATTATATCATGTCTGGTCAAAGCTGCAGAATTAAATAGATATTCCCACAAGGAGTTAAGAAAGGTGAAGTTGTACTTACAGCCAAGGGAGCTTCGTAGCTACAACTCATCAAGGAGTCAAAGGAGAAGATTTGTGTAATCACAGCGCTCTTTTCCATAGCGGCCGCCGAGTCAGCCCGGTTTATCAAAGACTGTTTTTCTCCGAGGCCAGCCCACATACTAATTTTCACAATGTGCAGAAGCTCTGGGTGACTGGAAGTTAATAATCCCAGCAGGTTGGCTGCTTCACTTAGCTGAGAAACGCTTTGGGTGTTGAGCTGCTGGGTGCCTAACCTTAACTCAGTCCAGCTTCTGAATTGTCTGTGTTTGGGAACAATCCTGGGAAGTACAGAAGGGAGTAGAAACATCGAGTATTTGGAGTTTTTGAAGAAAATAAAATCTATAAGCAACTCTGTGGACTTCAGCTAGGAGATCTAAGCAGACACAAAGCCTGTTCTTAATGATATTGCTTTCTGTGTTGCTGCTCTAATTATTTTTTTCATCTCTGCTACCTTAATATACCTGTCTTTTCTAGCTATATTATAAAATTATCATACTTCTCTTGACATTGTCTTAAGTTGTTCAATAAAACTAAGTATTATACTGTCTGCATCAGAATTTCATTACCTTAAACTTTTTTCCACCCACATCCTATTTTGCTGATTACTGTCTAGCATTATCCAAACATTACAGTGCAAACAGCTTTGTATTAATCTGCTTAAAATAGTATAAGAATAATTCTGTGGACTATCAGAGGGTAGAAGTGTTCATTGTTATTTTTAATGAGGTTTTTCTTAGTTTTCTTCAGAACTTTCCAGTGACTACTCTTGATGAAACAGCACTCTATAAAGCTCAAAATGCACCAGCAAAGATTTTTTTTTTTTTTTTTAAAAAAAAGGTTGCAAATACACATAGACTCCTTTGTAACTCTGTTCCTTCATATTTTCTTCCTCTTTTTCTTCCCATCTTCCTCTCCTCCCTTCTTGACTCTTTCCTCCCCTACACCTAATACATACAAATATAAATGAGGAAGCAGGGGAAAAAAAAAAAAAAAAAAAAACAAATGCCATTTGTAATGCAGATGTTAATAATCAGTTCTCTGTGACTCTCATATGATCTCCCCCATCCATATCAACTCTATGCAGTATCAGTCAGGCAATGTTTTAGGCTCGCTCTGCGTTCACTTTGCATAGGGCTAGGCAAAATGAGGAACCCAAAATCCCAGACACATACTTTGCTACACAAGCTGAAATTCATCTGATCTTAAAACTGTGATCTGGCCCCTCCTTTTGTCATTTTTTCAAGAGTGGAAAAGCCAAGGACACATTTCAGTAGAGGTCACTTAACCCTGGGGGAACTCTCAAATCCTCATTTTGCCACCATCTAGTATCTGGCCTCCCACACTGTAAGAATCTGATGGCTGGAAATATGCCATGATCATTGTTGAGTGATTCAGGAAGACCACCTAAAGAGTACAATGGAAATGAGCGTGAAGGAACAGGTATTATTAGCAGATAACTTACATGGAGAATCTAGACAAAGACTCCACCTGTGCCTCTTGACACTGGTGATTAATACTGCACCACTAATCACAAGGCCATATTCAATTTCAGATACTCGTTGGCCTTAAACCGTCAGAGAGAAATTCTTTTTATAGCCCTCATACAAGAATAATTATTATAGCAAAATATAGCTACACTCATTTCCCAAATAAATCAAATCAGAAATCTCTTTATTTAAGAAGAGGTGGGAAGGACTGGGAAGGAAAGGGAAGCAAATTTGCCATCCCACTCTCCTTGATTTTTCTGAGAGAAAAAAAAAAAAAAAAGCCTAAAAGAATTTCCCAACAACATAGCTCTATAACATTTTATATCCCAGTTCAGTAAGTACCTATATAAAGATCAGGCTGGTATGGTTCTTCCAGTGAATGCATTTGTGTGAAAGGAGAAAATTCAAAAGAATAAAGCCTGTTCAGCATCTGTTACAAGTAATGCTTTCAATTCCCATCAACTTTGAAGAAAGAGCCAACAAAAATAAGTCTGGGCTGTGTTCTAGGCTGTGACATCTACATAGGCACATGAGTGGCTTTTGCCAAAGGACCTCTTACCACAGGAACATAGGTAGCTGGAAAGTGACTCTTACACACTGTAATTAAGAGCAGGGTGATGCAAATGAGGGGTATAGAGTATTTAACACTCTGCAAAATGGTCCCTCTGACTGAGTAAAACAGTGACAGCTGTCAGTCAGCTGCCTCCTTGCCCGAGTTTTCTGGCCTGCAGGTACCACCACACTCCCCTGCTCGTGGGTGCAAGAAGCTTGTTCCCAGCATTAAACTGACATATTGGCTAGGCAGGTTCAGTAATTATGATGAATCAGCCTCACCGAGGGAGCTGTTTTTCTGGCTGGATGATATGAGAAAACCAGTCATCATCCCCCTTATGCTGACATGGTTCATTCAGTAGAGTGGTCCAGGATGCAGGTGGAGTTTATTCACCTCAAGGAGGAGAGAATATAAAAGCAGGAGGAAAGGAATGGTTCGTTCTCATCAGCCTAGGTGCCCAGAGAACAAGCTGATGTAAAGTCATTTTTATGCTGTCTGAATTGTGCCCAAGGAAAAGGCATAATTATTTTGCCTAGAAAAAGAAATCAACTCCTCACTGACAGATTTTCTCTGTAAAACAGATGTTCCTGTGCTGAGCCGTGCCTTGCTTTGAGGCTTCTTCCTCTAAATCTTCCTCCTGGTGGAGTCTTCCAGCTCCATCAAAGTACTACTCACTGTTAAATGCTGTTAGCCACATGAATTCCTAGTTTTTCAAGCATCTCGCTCTGTACCAATGGAGCAAACAACCAGGTTTTGGAAGAACGTTGGCCTGCTGTGTAGGACATTATTCCTGCTGGGATACTTCATTGGCTAGAACACACAGTTTTCACAAGGCTTGCATAATATTTTTAATATGTACTCTTGCAGATACTCGATTGACAGGAGCAGTGATCCAGGGCGGTTCTTTTATGTCGACATTACATCAGGAGCACTGATGACTGCGAGACCTCTTGACCGGGAAGATGTTTCTTGGCACAATATCACTGTGCTGGCTGTGGAGCTGAGTAAGGAGAATGCACACTGTACATGGATTAGAGAAATACAATAGACAGGGCAGGCTGGGGGACCTGAATTCAGCGTTCACATGTTCTTATACACTGAGTGGGAAGCCGTGTCAACTGAATTACTCTTCTGATATCAAGCAGCGAATGTTGCATATTTTTTTTAACTTTTATGCTCTTTTTCACAAGGTGGTAGAGGAGCAGAGGCTGGCAATTAAATGCAGAGTGCTGCTTTTTCAATTCGTTATTATTCCAGGGATTTATTTAAAACTCTTCCTGATGTGATTCTGCAAGAGCTCTATCTCTCCAGAAGGGCTAAGCTGCTGAAGCAGATGCTGCCAGTCCTACTTGGGAAGACTAAGTGGTGCAGGGACTGGTGGGCAGCAACGATCCTACACTGCTAGGTTGAAATCTGGTCTGGTTCAGCAGCAAGTCAATGTCACCACCATCTGCTTACTGCATGAGTAATTTGGGCCACCACACTTTAGGATTTTCTAGTATGCTGAACTCATTCTGCTTTTGGATTTTACAGTGAGCTAAAATTCAGCTGAGGGTTCATTCACTGCAGGTGTTTGGCAAGGCTATGAGAACAAGGAGATGCTGACCATTTCATAGTGTCTGTATGAAAAATTTAGCTGAGTTTGAAATCCTAACATATATGAGCTTCATAAAGGAGCTCAGGATATAAACAAATAAAATAAGAGGTTCACCCAATCTTCACCTGAAATCTCTTTGGTCCACATAGCTTTTCCTTAGGATCTCAGTTCAATTGCTGAGGGGCAGCAGCTTTTCAGAAGTTTGCTCCCAAGAGCTGAGCCATTCCATATGTCAGAGAGAGCTTCCTGCACAGGCTGTACCAGAGATATGGGGCAGTTTGGGAGGAAAAAATTTCAGAAAAACCAAAACAGCCCTTGAAGTTAGTGGTGGGAATATTTCACAAGAGTTGGGATGACTCTGCCACATATTTGCAGGCTGTTCCAGCGAACAATGCCTTTCTGTCCCCTTTTAAGTAGTGAGTGGGGTTGGTAACATGGTAGGATCTCACTCCCATCTATTTTAATGCTAGTTTTATTTTCAGCCACCAATGGTCATTGCAATTCCATGTAAATCCATATAGGCATCAAGTCTGTAAAAGCTGCCCCTGTAGCAGCACTCGAGGGTGAGAGCAATACGAAGGCATGTCTTCCTTTGACTCATCCTCCATCAGTCCTGTCAGTTTTGCTCTGCACTTGTGCAGCACAATATTTCAATTTAGCCAAGAGTTTCACAAATGTTGCAGTTGTGCACTTGTGAATACAGCTCCCAGTTTTAAAAGGGAGATCAATATCACTACGAGTGTAAATGTGGACATTCATCTGCCACAATGACAGGTGTGTTCCCAAGATGTGCAGAGATATGTGGGAAGCTGAAGGATTAAATTATGAATTAGGTAAAAACAATATAGTTGAAGAGCATTATCTCAATGATACAATGTGACACCTTATGGATACAGTACACTGAATATTTAAGAAAAATCCAGAGTGTAAGAAAATTCTCTGCTGTTTATGTGAACCTTTTCTTGCTATAAAGGGAGATAAATGCATGAAGTGGTATGACTAAAAAGAATACTAATTTTTAAGAATTTTCTGGATTTTTGCACCTTTTCTGGCTTCTCAATAATGAATTATTATTTTTTTCTTTCTGCTTATAGTGTAATTTTATCATTAAATAATGGGAAAAATGTTTGGGGGCAGAAAAACACAGTAAGAAAAGAAATTATTCTGTGGTCACTTAGTTTGGAAATTGTGAAGATATGTGAAATGATGTCTGGATTTACTGGCAAAGAGAGCTAATGAACCAGTGGCACAGAAACATCAGAAATGATGTCATGCAGAATGTAAAATTTTCATTGCAATTTTAAGCTTCAGTGAAAGCTTTTCTGTACAATTTCATGTGTTATTACATCTTAAACCCCCCTGTACAAAGTATCAAAAACTTGACACTATTTTTGAGTTCAAGGAACATAAATTCTGAGCAAAAACATATCTGAACTGCAGAGTTACCACTTTCAACAAGCTCTAAATAGCAAACCTATCCTTAAAGAGTCCCTTCCCTAATTCGTGCCACCAGTACCAAGGCTCAACAAGCAGTATTGTACAGCCAAAGGGCAATTAAAAAAAAATAAAATAAAATATGGGGCATAGTCTATGGCTTTTGTTATAGAAATAGTGTCATTGGACTGAACCAGATTGAAGTCTTTCACAGAATTTGTTTGAAAAAGATGGGATTAGATGGGAATCCAAGATAGACAGCAGCATTTGCGACTTCACTCCGAGTCACACAACTCACAGGCAACTGCAATTCCCAATGAGAAAATGTCAGTAGGGAAAGTAGTAGTGAAGTCAGTCAGAAGTGAAAAAGCTGCTTTACCTCTTGAGCAGGCCTTTTCCTCGCTGGTATCCTGCCCTTCTTTATGTTCTGCCTCTTCCTTCCAGACAACCCCTCGCAGGTGGGCAGCGTCTCCGTGACGGTGAAAGTCCTGGATGTGAATGACAACGCACCGGAGTTTGCAAGATTTTATGAAGGTTTTGTCTGTGAAAACGCCAAAGCAGGGCAGGTGAGAAATGCCTGTAGTGCCAGGGGTTGGGGAGGGGAGACTGTTCTGCACATAGAGACAGTGCGCCAGAAAGGATGAGTGTTGGAAAAAGGGCTCTGCGAACCGCATGTTTCATCTGAACTCTCATCAGCAGTTATCTGTGATGCTTTCCAAAGGCAAGGATGTGATGCCGGGATTAACATTGTACATAGCACCTTTTTTTTTGCTCCAGTAGTCGTTTCCACACTCACCGTGCGATGTACTTCACTGCTGAAGTAAAGCTCCAGCAGGTGTGTCCTGTAGCAGCAACAAAGAGAGACAGAGGTGTTAGGAGAGGTGCCACAGAGTCAGCCTGGCCCATATGGGGCAGGCAAGGCTCACTTTTAAAAGATCCTATTTATAGGAACCTTAAGCACCCCTGAACTTACAGGAGCTGGACGAAACAATACTACGTTACCTTCAAAGGGATGGCAAACTGGATCTGTTCTGCTATGACCTGGAGATGACAGAGAGTTGTAACACATGACTTCCAGCTCTGAACACTAAACCAGAACCTCCCATCAAGCAGTTATGCCTCTTTGCTCTTCCCCCTTCCAAAACCCCATCAAAGCCCTTGAACAAGGTCTGTCTGTGCCACAGACGGACATGAGCTCTCCCTGGGCGGTGCTGGTGCAAGCTCTCCTGCTGATCGTTTTTTGGAGGCGACCTCATGCTTAAACATCCAAGGTCCACAGTGGGCACTTGTATCTCCAATTGCAAAGCTGAGTGGCATAGTTCAAACTCACAGGCATACCACTCTCGATTTGTGAAGGAAAAAATATGCTAGCAATATAGCTGTATGTTCACTGGAGCTTCTCCCATCTTCTCTTATCAGCAGAATGAAATAGCTATTTACTGCTGGACAACTGAAATGCACACTAATTTGGTCTAGGCTTCTTTCAGTGGAGATAGCTAAATTCTGCTGACCGTTTTGAAAAACTCTGAAATCGGTTTTAACATGTTGAATAAGACTTTATGAGTCTGTCATTTGCCTTTGAATCCAAAAATAACTTTTAAATGCAGAATCCCAGGTGAAGATATATTCCTTGTCTAAAAAGATGTCAAAATGTTTATTCAGACAGAGCTATAGCTCACTGTGCTTCAAGCTGTTAGACCTACTTTAATAAGCCCCTATAGGTGAGGTGACAAATCTCTTTCTGCATTTAGCATTGTCTTAGTTGCTTTCTGTGGTGTTATTTATTGCATGTGCAGACTGTCTGCATGATTGCATTTTCTTTCTTTCTTTTCCACTGACATCTTGGGAAGAGTTTAATTGGTTTAAAACTAAAAAGAATGATAAAATAAACAACCTGAAGTCCTTTTCTACTTGCAAAATTAAGCTAAAAATAGGTATGGGCTTTCTTACAAGCTCTTTAATGCACAATGCATCTTCTGAACACCCTGAGCCCTCAAAAGAAAATGAAATGTGCAGTAGAAGACAGATATGTGTGAGAGAAAAGTCTCTATTATTGGAACCAAACTGACTATCTCCTTCTTTGTTTAAAAGTGATTTGCACGATCATGGCAAAATGAATGAAGCCTGCAAGGTTTTGAGTCTCTTGTGGATTCACCTGTTGGACCTTAGCAAGGCAGTTTTATTCAAATGTTCCCATTGCTTATATAGATATATGTATGTTATCTGTTTATTAATTTATTTGTATCTTGTATCTGTATTTTGCTTCTCACCTGCTTTTGCTTTGGTCTTGTATTTTGTAGCTGATCCAGACAGTGAGTGCCATCGACAGGGATGACCCACAGGAGGGTCAGCACTTCTACTACAGCTTGGCTCCAGAGGCAGCCAATAACCCCAACTTTACTCTAAGGGACAATCAAGGTAATCAGAGTGGACACAGACAGTTAGCTACTCTAATTTCTAATGCCCGAGTTGGACTTGAGAGGCTGTGACTTACAGTGTGTGATAAGACTGCCATTTCAAATAATGCCAAGTGACACCTGCTCCTTAAAGGCAGTGATAAAATGACATATAACTTAATACACTTGAAGGTTATATGATATTTTCTTCTCTATAAATATTCTCTAGCAATAGGCCCCTTTTTTTTTCTTTGAGGAAATGTGCCAGTGTTTTGTGCAAATTCAGGTCTTGTGGTCAGGCTGCAGGCATCTCAGATTACCGGAATGGAAATTGCATTCGTTCAAAAGGAAATGCTTAAAGGTAGGATAACAACTGGAACTAGGAGACAAATCTGAAGGGAATTACATTGCTCATTTTTTTGTACTCTTCATGTTTTCTCCCAGGCACAGAAAGGGAAGGTTCTTGTACTGTTCCAATCTTTTCCCCCAAGCACTTTTTTTTTTCTTCCTCTTTGCACATCCTAGGAAAGGGAGACAGGCAGGGAGGGAGAGAGGAGATGCAGAGCCTTAGGGGGTAACTTGGCATACAGCTAAAAGTCTGTGTAAGATGTGCTAAGTAGAAACTGAAACACCAGTGGGAAAATTCATGGCAGAGCACTGGCATTTGAGTATCTTACCCAGTGGAATTTGCTTCTTTCAGGGAAGATTTGGTGAGTTTGTAGCCCACGGAAAAGCCCTGCTGTGGCAGGCCATCACATCACACCTGCTGATAGAGGATCAGATAGGCAGACAGCAATGCCAAGGTCAGGTCCACACCAGCCTCCAGCGGGAAAGAGGGATGACCTTGAGTGACGTGGTGCTGAGATTTGAAAGTTAGTATGAAGGGGCTGGAATTCAGCAAGATTTCAGTACATAAAGTACCACAAACCAGCAAATAATGCTAGAATAAATGGGGAGAAGGGCACCGGAAGCATTCACGGCCAGTCTCCAAGCAGAGTGCCCACCGCTGCTCCACACATGGCCACTTGTCACACTGATTTCCAGAAGCCCTCCTCTCTGCCTCTGCAGGTACGTGAAAGAGGAACTTAGAGGCTAATAAAGAAGCCCTTGCCTTCACTAACCAAGCCTGTCTTAAAAGATCCTACTTGCAGAGTTTGGAGCCCTCCTCCACAGCATGCTACTGCTTTTCCACCCCAAAAGCATCTTTTTCTTTGTGGTGTCCCTGAAGCCTCCACACACAATTTCTTGCATTTTTATCCTCCTCTCTCTCATTGTCTCCCTCCATTTTATTTTTTTACTCTATATTGCCAAAATAAGAGAACAAATAAAACACAACTATTGCTAAAACATTTGGTAAACTAGGCTCATTTCGTCCTCAAGGCATTGTTCTAAAAAAAGCAGCTCACAAAATTCCCAGCATCAGATGCACTTTTTCTGTCTAAGGCCATACTTGCCATAATTTATAGTGACAGCAGTGACTGAATGGCTGTGCCTCCCGCTCTCTGCAAAATACCAGTTTTCCAGAGATATATATCACCAGAAGCTTAAGGTCTTATTGGTTACAAATTTGAAATAAAAATGTTAAGTATCAAACCACTGACTGTTTGAAATATACACGTTAAGGATTAATTTACTGCCTCAGCAATTTGGCACACAGTATTCATTTCAGCAACAATAATTTATATATATATATATATATTCATCTAGGGACCACAAAGGACTATATAAGTGGCACAACTTAGTCACAGAGAGGGTAACTATGTCACAGGGTGGCAAGACAAGAAACAGAACCCACCTTGCTGGTCACAGCCTGTGCATGTAAACAGGAGGCAGCAACACTTCCCATGCTGTGGGAAGGCACCATGAAGATCAGCAATTGTGCTCATTGCTTGCTTGTCCAACATAGCAGCAAAAGAAACTGCAAGACATGCAGCCTTTCCTGGCAACAAATTAAAACCTTGTATGAACCTCAGTGTAAATTACCGAACGACAGATAGATCACAGTTTGCATTCTGATGAGCTGTTTTACATATTTCTTTGGCCCTTGTCATTTTAGTCTCTGAGAGCTCCTTCAGTCTATTCATTCCCCACATATCTCTGGCAGACAGAAAAATCCTATTGTTCTCCACTTTATAGGCAGTGATTCAGGCAAGGAGAAACTAGGCTACTTACATGCCTGGCTCCCTTTGAGTTCAGGGAAATCAGTGGGAGATAGACATGAAAGTATCTGCCAAGATCTGGACCTAAAGGACTTCCCAAGGCCATATAGGACATATGTGATGAAGCAGGGAGTTGAGATGGGGTCTCCCATCTCTTCGGTTACTAAAGGAGGGCATTGTCAAGCCATCTTCCCCTGCTTCGAAATCCAGGTGAGATTACATTGGGGAAAAGAGGCTTGGTGTAGGAATGGGGTGAACAACTCAATAAACTTACTGCATTTCCAGAGTAAGCTCTAAATGGGTGCAGGCATCAGTGTCATGCCACTGCCAGGCCTGTCATTGGAAACGCCTCACAGTGCTCCCCATTGCGTTTAAATTTTTCCTAGGAAAATTCTTAGCTATTTCTTCCTTTCCTAAAACTGTGGTCTACTTCACTCTTCGGTAGAGCACAAAAGCAGCAAGCTGCAAACCACTAAGAAAAAAAATGGGACCCCCTTCCTTAAGTCAGTGGTGTCTGTAATGCCTGCTCCCTTCTGCTCTTTCACCCACTTCTGGTGAAATACTTCTGTATATTTTTCCCTAACTATTCATAATTGTTACAAGTAGTTTCTAAAAATTAACAGTTCAGGGCTAATCATCCCCAGCTCTTGCACAGACGCAAAATGAAAACAAGCCTTTCTTGTGAAAAGGGCAATGGCTCTCTCTAACCCCAGTGCTTGGACCTACACAATGGTCAGCTCCCCTGCCCTCTCCAGGGAGGTACATCTCTTCCAGTGGGGCAGAAAACTGTAAGGAGAAGCTCCATGATTTACTCTCAAAACCACTAGCCTGCCTGCCCATGGGAATTACAGCTTTCACCTCCTGCTGATCACACAGGCGCAGGACCCACCATGCTGCAATTTTCACTTTGTCTGCTCAGCAGTGTAGCCAAGTGCTACCATCCAGCTCTCCGTGAGTCAAAGGCACTGTGTTGGAAGCTGTAATGCAAAAATATTGTGCATTCTTACCGTGCTTGCTTTTTTTTTTTTCTTTTCAATATAATGGGGGCTTTCGTATCCTCGCAAGCCCTTTTCTCTTCATGGCTGTGGCTTAGTGGATATCAAATTTGGAAGAAAATTGTGTATTCTAGTTTCTGCCACGCTGCATCACATTTCGGCATGTCCTTCGCAGTGCAGTAGCACATCAAATCACATCGGCTTTTCATGAGTCACACAACAAGCTTTGGCATCAACATATTGCAGTTGCAGAGTAACAGGTAGAACAATTCTTTAGGGATGATTTGGATGCCTGCCTAGTACAAAGCAAAGCAAAACAAAACATAAAGGCTGAAACATAATGTCAAGTCTCACCAAGAGAATTTTATCACCACAAACACTTAAGACCCAGGGGATATGGTCAGCATGTCACAGCAAATATAGATAGATATATGTATGTATATATATAGGGAGAGAGAGAGATCTTTCAATATTTTATTATAGAAACTTGGTTTGGGCCTGAAAAAAGAATCCTGGTTAAAAACACTTGAGATTTCTCACGAGCTGATTTTGCACAGCTTCAGTCAGATTCACTGCCTGTGAATCAAAATAAAGAAGTCTTTTTCCCTCACAAAGAACAATTTTACATAAAAAGAAGGTTTGCTGCCACCTGAATAGAATTGGTGACTTCTATTGTAGGTCACTTTAAAGAGAGTGAATCTTTCACCCAGGAAAGAGAAATGCAACCAAATTACTAGACTGTTAAGATGACTCAGACATTTCCATTGGCGCTGCATAAATGCAGGCGCTTTGCCATTTTCTGCCATTTGGGCTGCTTTTCCTCTGGCTAAAGTAATGAAATAATAAAAAGTGATGAAATGATGTTGTATTAATAGCTGGGGAGGCCATCCCCAGAGGGTATATAAAGGAGGTAAAGCATTTGTGCGTGCCCCAGGAGAGAGGACAGGGAGGCTTACAGGAGGTGAGGTCTCCCAGTCACAGCACACCCCTTGCCCAGGAGCCAAGGGAGCCACAGGCTGCTGCTCTCTGCTAGGTTTTGGGACATGTTCCTTAAAATTATCTATATCTGTCCGCACCCGCTGCACATTGAGCAGGTGAAATCTGTAAAACCTGACACATAATAAGTTTTAATCAATTTGGGATTTCATCTTGCACCTTGTGTTTTTTCCTCAAAGCTCCAGCTCTTGGGATCATGTGATTTAACGAGACACTGCAATTTCACTATATATTCTCATATGGACCTGCACAAACATTTCAGAATTTTACGCTTTCAAAGTAAAATCTCGAAATGTCATTGATATGCAAGAAATAACAGACTGAGATTCCTTTTAAGAACATGTCACAAATTCAGATTAATCTCATGAACTGTGGAGCCTGACATCTCACTACTTACGTGCACCATTACTGGCTGATGCCATAAGCTTTGCAGCACAAAGTATGGAACTTGGAGCATAATTTAAGCCTAGCAGGCAAGTCTGGCAAGTCTGGCTTGAGTTTGCATATATTTCATAGCATTAAGTAGATAGCACTCCAAATTTCTCTCCTAAAAGACATCAAATCATTTCTGATGTTCAGACTACAGCAGATAATACAGCTGATTTACCTGCACGCAATCTGAGTCTCTGCACTGAAGAAAATCACCCAAGATTTAAAGTTTAGCAGTGAATCAACAGGGAAACAATAAGGAAATGGAACACCACCTTGTTGATATTTTGGGTTTTTTTCACAGGCTACTGGTGATCAGAAAGTTTCTTTCCATTTCCAGGCAGCACCTCCATTGTGCCAGTCTAACTGGGAACAGCTGACCAGCATCCTGCATTTCCAAGCATAGGAAATGCACATTGGTAACAACCTGGAGATGCAGACAGCCAGGCTGTGACCTCTTTTCAACCAAGGGAACAGGAAAAAAAAAATTAAGTCAAAGAAACTGCATTAAGCTCAGCTCTCAAAAGTCCCACAGCATCACTGCCCAGGGTGAGGGCTTGTAGGTCTTCCAAAGAGAAAAGTACCCATTTACCTTGGGGCCCGAGATTTGCAGACATCTTTGAAACAAGGGCCGATTTTCCTGCAGGTTCCTTTAGACTCCCTGGTTGTCCAGATCACATTGGAGACATTGTCTGGCACTTTCCAAAAGTCTCAGAGGTCAAAAAGCGTGAAAGTCAGAACTGACAAAATCATCACCGACCTCCAAAGATTTTGCCTTGGTATTCCTGAGATGAAAACTGAGAAGAACAAATTCCTGAATCAAGTTTCTTTCTGATCAGGAAACTTGGTGCAGAGTCTGAGGAATCTGAGTTAGGAGGTAGACAGGAATTCAAATGCCACTGGGAAATTTCTGACGTTTTATAAAACATGCTGAATATGGAGGAAAAAGCCCCAAAGGTAGGAATTTCCCTTGAAATGGCCAACAGCAACTGGCTGTTAGATCACTCTCTTGCTATTTTGCTTCAGCAGCATCATTTTGATTCATTTTGATTCAAATTCTTACAAAAAGCAGACAGTTGCACTTAACGAGGCAGAATGGTCAAATCAAAGCAGAATAATTCTGACAAATGATGACATGAAGCATTCCGACTTTTTTTCAATGGCAGAAGTGCCAACGAAATTGCATGCATTTCACTGAAAAATGTTTAGTTGCACATTTTGAACTCACCGCTCTAGGATAGCAAGCTGGTTTTTTCCTCTCTCTCCTTGTTGCCTCAAGCAGATGGCCATGCCATGTATCAAAAAGCATAAAGAGAACCTTAACATGTCCACAGGGGTTATATACTAGCATCTCCAAAATGGTGGCAGCGCTTAAGAGTGAGGTCTAGAAAAGCTGCTGAGCATGAACAAACAGGGACTACAAGTTGTCTTCTGCTGTTTGTTTCTGTCTTGCCTTCTGAGAGCTCTTTTAGCTAAATCTGAGGGCTGTGAGTTTGCTTGGGGCACTTTATGTCAGAAGGGGTAAAGGCAACTTGTAAGGTGTGTATGCTCGCAGCTTCAGAGCTGTGGCCTGAGAAGATGCTGGAATATGGAAGGCAGAGGCAAAACGCTGATCAATGACAATCTGATAAAAAACAAAGGGGGGAAAAAAAGAGAAGACAAATGGATGTGGGTCTAGGGCTGATTTTTTTAATCTTTCTTCTCTGCTGAATATATTTGCTCGGCGTACAAGCTCTTCCCTCTGTTTATTTTCTACCCCTAGACAACACAGCATGGATTTTGACAAGACGCTCTGGCTTCAGACAACACGAGCAGAACACCTTCTACCTCCCCATCCTGATCAGTGACAACGGCCGCCCCATGCTGAGCAGCACGGGCACACTGACCGTCCACGTCTGCAGCTGCGATGATGATGGGATGGTGATGTCCTGCAATGCAGAGGCCTATGTCCTCCCGGTCAGCCTGAGCAGAGGGGCGCTCATTGCGATCCTCGCCTGCATCTTTGTCCTGCTAGGTAAACCCTTGGCTGCTTGGGAGGGGGCAAACTCATTAGCGCTGGCCAGGGGGTACAAACACACACATATCTGTGGATAAGGACAGCTTACTTTCTCATCCTCAGCGGTTTCTGATCACATGACCTCTCAGGAACCAGGAGTGGTAAATCCAGTTCCACCTCTTGTCTTCAGGCAGAAGACATCCCTGCCTCCATCCTCTTTCCTTGAGACACTAAATGGTGCCTGTGCTCCTCTAAAGGAGTTGAGCATCTTGCATGTGTTCTGTTTCCACAAATAAATTTCTTCCTTATCTTGCCCAGGCCTTCTACATCTCCTGTTAGCTGTTGATATCAAAAGAACTTCAATTCCTTCATTCAGTATATGGAGTTATGACATGTTAGTTCAAAATACACATTTCCTGAAATTAGAGGACTCAGTTTGAGGAGCACCTGGACAAAAAAAATTCTTAGCGCCTCAATTCTGGCTCTTCCATGGAGCCTAGATACCTCAGTCCAAAACCTTATAATTTAAAGCATTTCCCGAGTTCTAGCCCTGGAAATACAGTCACCAGGTGATGACACATTTTCAATAGTAAAGGTCTCTTCTGACTCTATGACCACTTCTCCCCATGGTAAGGAGCATCTGCATCCTGTTAGCACAGAGTAACTGACAGCCTACTCAGCCCAAGGTGAGTAAACACAAAACTGCTTTGGAGCAGACTAAAGGGGCTAGCTCTGCCCCTGTAAGCAGACAGATCACCATAGTGAACTTGACACTATCCATCTATGGTATGTGCAGCACCCAGCCCAAGAGCCACCCCCAAAGCAGGCTGCACAGATTGGGTGAAAATATCTCTATGGAGCTGTGAGCCACTGCAGGTAAACTGTTACTGATACCTGATCTGGCTAGCTTAAAAGTAGCAAAAGCATTGCAAGCACCATAGATGTCATGAAGTGTCACCAAGAGGTAAGAATTCAGTTGAGAAAAGGAACAGATTAGCAGAACCTCAAGCTGCTGATTTTGACTGGAGGGTAGGGGACTTCTACAGTCCTCACCTTCAAACACCAAGCTCTTTAAATCCAAAGAGCTGGCTGGGCTGACCAAGGGGAAAACAGGGCAGCAGGGAGGCTAAAGTTCTTGCAAGAACTGCTCACTTGCTGATGGCCCCATATCTTGGTTACCTCCTGCAGTGCTGGTACTCCTCATCCTCTCCATGCGGCGCCAGCGGAAGCAGCCGTACATCATCGATGAGGAGGAGAACATCCATGAGAACATCGTCAGGTATGATGATGAGGGCGGCGGGGAGGAAGACACAGAGGCCTTTGATATCGCTGCCATGTGGAACCCACGGGAGGCCCAGCTGGTGGTGAAAAACCGTCAGGACATGCTCCCTGAAATCGAGAGCCTCTCCCGATACGTGCCTCAGGCATGCGTCATGGACAACAACGTCCACAACTACGTGCTCGCCAAGCTGTATGAAGCTGACATGGACCTGTGGGCACCTCCCTTCGATTCCCTCCAGACTTACATGTTTGAAGGGAACGGATCGGTGGCAGAGTCGCTCAGCTCCCTACAGTCGGTGACAACAGACTCAGACCAGAGCTACGACTACCTGACGGACTGGGGGCCGCGCTTCAAAAAGCTGGCCGAGATGTATGGTGCCACAGACAGCAGTGGGGCTCTGTGGTAACAGATGAGCAGCAGCAGAGGGGTTTCCATGCGAAACGTTGTCCAGTTAGGTCCATTCTCATCAGATGCTTCCATGGACATGGGTGAGGCCTCCTAAAAAAATAGCAATACGGTGCTTGGATGAGAATGGGAAGAAGGGTGCGAATGAAGGTCTCTCTGGATCAGCTTTACTCAGTTAAATTAAGTCACGTTTCCAAAACAATGAGAAGCAGAAGGAAGAAAGTTTTACCCTGTTTTTTTACAGAAAAATTGGAAAGCTCCATTTCTGGAATATAATGACATTATTCTCTCTCTCTCCTTTTCTCTCTCCTTCATACACGGCAGCTTACTGAGCTCTATACGTCTGGGTTCAAAGATCTGTAAACTCCAATTGTAATCTTCAACTCACCGAGAAATTGCCAGCATAGAAAAGTGGTTTCCCACTGGTTATTTTTCCCCTATTAAAAAGGGGGAAGAAAAAAAGAAAAAAAAAGAATTGCTTGCTAACTAGAGGGGGAAAAAAAATCCCACAAAGCAGAAAATGAAACTGGAATCTCAGAGGGCTCTTTGTAAACTAAACCTCCTCTCTCTGTTGCTAACAGAGTCCTTTTTTAATCCTTTAGAAACAAGGCTGAAGTCTTTTTCTACCTGGCCAAAAGGGCTGGGGAAGAGGCTTTGAATTTCTGCTATAGATTAATGGCTGATCTATGAGTCATTGGTGTTAACACTAATCCATCTCCTATCAAGTTTGTGTAAATTTATTCTCGGTTCTTTAAAACTCCGGTAAACTGCTCAGAACAAAACCAGAAAATCTGCCTCTTTTGCACTGTAGATGTCTCTTCCATGTGCCAAATGTGAAGATTAGATTCTACCAATGAAAGCCAAATAAATTTAAAAAAAAAAGAAAAAAGAAAAAGCTATATTTGGTAACTACATGGGTTAGATGGGCTTTCCTAATCTGTGTGAGGTCAATCCAAGGGATGTTTACATACTGTAGATAACCTACTTGAACAAATGCAGTATTATAGACCAATAAATGGATGTAAGAAAATTACATGTATAAGTTTTGTATATTTGTTAATTTTGGTAATAAATATGATGTACTGCATACAGTACAGTACCTTAGCACCTCTTTTAATAAAAGTTAAACAGAAGAGAAAGTCTGATGGCATTTTATTGACTGCCTTGCACCGAGCAGATAGTACTTATTTGTGGCTTCACCATCACATGCCTCGAGCACTAAGAAAAAGTGGTTCATCAGCATCATGTCAAGGAAACAAGCCTTCAGTTTGCAGGTTCAAGTAGATTGTCTGTTCATTTGTATGTTCTCTTCAGTTGTGAATCAGCCCATGTGGAGCCCACCATAGTAGTTACTGTTGTATTCCAACCAGACTGAAAGCAAAAGAAATTCTTGGCTGACTTTTTGAAACGTTACAGCTGGGGCACTGAGAAGCCTGGAAACCAGTTAGACCACCCTGTCATGCCTTCTGAGATATGACAGACTGTAACGCGCAATACCCATTTATGGTCATTCCTATTCTGCAATCAAAGATTTGAGCCTGGATATTATCTCATTTACATACGTAAATGGGAAGGGCTGAGGAAATTACGCTAACACAAGTTTCATGGAAGATGGTGAAAGTCTGCAATGACATTTGGAGGTTTCTTCCTACCTAAAAGCTCTATCCGTCTCAAAACTGACCAGAAAATACATGCACAAACATAACCACTCAGTTACCACACTTATACCACATGCATACTGTGCTTAGTTTCTGTTGCAGACGTGCACAAAACACTGCTGTCTCTGCCTAGCCTTTGGCTGTACCAATTTTAAGACAGGATCCATGTTTCCACAGAGACTCGTACAAAGTTACGCTCCCCTGGAAAGCCAGGTAGAGAGCAAGGAAAAAAGTCTTAGTCACTTCTCAAACATTTGCTCAGCTGATGTGATGAAAACCAATGCTGCCTATCACCTGAACCTGCTTTACACTATTGCAGAAATAGCACTGAAAAAGATGTGATCATGGTCCTTTCATTCATCCCGTACCACTTACCATCCCATGTCATGTTGATTTTATAATACTAGACAAATAACTTCAACCACCATGATCAAGAAAGCGGTGTATTGCATGTAAAACTGCTGTTGAGAGACTGCTGAGAGCTTCCTTACCTCCTGACACAACAGGAATGACAGAATACGTGGCCAGGAAGGAATATAGAGAAGACATCTATTCCACCACTTCCCTGTCTGAATTAATCACCAGTTTTGTATATTTTAAGCAGACACCTGTTTATTCTTAAAACCCCTGACTGTAAAGACTCTAGAACCTTCTTAGGCAATCTTACTGCATCAGTATATTCAATGTGAAAGCCTTCCCTGGGAATTCTAAGCCAAGTATCCCTTGCTGCCATACAAGCCTGCAATACACATAGAGGACCACGTCCCTCTGTAGAGCAACAGTTTGGTATTTTCAGACTGTTCCTGTCTCTTCCTTTAGACACAGTCTACAATAGCAAAAAGCCTCTGGATAGCTCTTCGTGTTCTGACACCACAGTGGTTTATGGAAAAGTTTAGGAATGGTTTAGGAAGAGGGGTAAAAACGCGGTCCAGAAATGCAGTGGGTATCTTCAACTTGAAGATACCTACTGTTCACTGACGGTTTTCTCATGACCAGCTTCTCCAGGGTCAATTTTTACTCCACAGAAGCCCCCCAGCACTGGCCTCTCCAAAAGGTGCTACACAGCTGTTCAGACCCATTCCCTGGGCTGTGTGTCACCCAGTGGGGAAGGACCAAAGGGACTTCTGTCAGATGCTTGGACCCACAGCACAGGGGAGCTTGCTGGTAGAATGGGCTCTGAAGCCACCTTCCTAAGCTTCATGTCACTGTTAGGCTATCTGTTTCTCCTTGAGTTTGCCTCAGCTTGTGAGCACAGTCACCAGTTGGCCAGCTTGATGCTGTGACACTTACCAGCTGGTGTTTAGCAGGCACTTGGCAGCATGACTTTTTTTTTTTTTTTTGCTTTTTTTTTTTTAATTTCATGGAACAGGTGACAGCGGTTTTGCAGCCTGTGAAATCTCTATGCAAACAACCAACACTTTCATCTATCACCCTCCCACAAACAAAATTGAATAACGCTCTGGTTTTACTGACGAGATATAAAAAGGATCCATTCATGGACATATCAGGGCTCAGTAAGCCTGGTCCAAAGGAGAAGAGGGGAAAGACTCTTAAATCCAAAGGAAAAGTATGTTGCCACTGGCTGGCAGTGAAACAAACATGCTGGTCACGGAGGTCCTCAGTCTCCTGCCCTGGGGCTCCTCAAGGCCAGGCCTGGCAGTGTCCATGGACATTTGGGGTACTAATAAAACCTGTTAGTGGTTTACAGCCAGGAGGAATTGGGCTTTATCACACAAGCAAACATGTCAAAGTGACAGTCCCAGTCCTGTATGGATCCCACGTTCTACCCACTGCCCTGATGTAAGGACAGAGATATCAGAGGGCCAGACTAAAATCCTTTATGCCCTCACCACTGTCCCCAGTCCCCCCTGTGTTTCAAGACCAGTCTGAGTGCATAAAGCTCTTACCACTCTTCATTTTATTTTGTTCTTCTGGTGACATTTTTCTTCCACAGCTGCCAGTCTTCAGGAAAAACACAAAAGGACTTACCATCCAGGAACAATCCCCTAGTCTCAGCTGTGTCTGAAAAGAAATGGTTCAGAGGAAAGAAGTAACAGAGGGTGTAAGCCATTTTACTAATTCCAGCCACTTAAAAATTGAGCATATGGCCTAAGCAACTCATGTAAGCTCTCTCTCAAACTAACAGGGCTAGACAAAGAGTGATTCATTGCCCCTGTATTGGCCATCTGTATGACGCTATGGCCCTCTGGAGGTGCTTCTCTCTCAGTTAATGGCCTGGCCTCTGGGATTTATCCATGCCATTCAGTGTCTGGCCCTAGGCATGTCATTCTCAAGACCTCTGTTCTATACTTGGTATTATGAGTGACCATGGGCAAACACTGCAGTGTTTTCCTTTTCCCTTCCTGCTACCCATCTATTTCTTGTCTACGAAGATTGCATGACCTGCCATCTCTTATACTGTGTTGGTCATCACATCTAGGATTTGAGTAGCAGCTCTCTTTAAGCTGTCAGTCAGAGCCCAGATCTCTTCAAGAGAAGAACTCAGAAATTCAGAATAAGAGTTAATATCATTCTTTCTGGAATAAATTCTCTTGTAACACTGCATTTCATTTGCTGCTGCATTGTCCATTTATCCAGCTTTATTAGGTCCCTCTTGATTTTGTCAGTTCTCCTTCAGCTTTTATTGCTCTTAATCATTTTATGCCACAGTCACATTTGCTGCCTACAATCCCCTTTTAGACCTTTCATTAAAAACAATAGTGACATAGATCCTTGGGGGATCCAAAAGTTATATTTTGGTCACCTTGAAATATGATTTACTTGCCTATGCTTGGATTCTGCTTGTTGCAACTGTCCAGAAGCACAAACTAGAACCCGCACCGTTGCCTGCTGCCTGACCACAGCTCCCAGGAACCATCAAACCAGAGGGACAGATGGGTCCCAGGGGTCTGCCCAGCATATGTACCACATCTGACTGGTCCTGGCCATAAGTAAAACAAATGAGGCATGTAAAAGAGGCATAAATGATGCCTGACAGACTCCAGAAAATTTCTGACCTGGACAAATTCAAATTTGAGGAAATTCAGTTGCTGTAGCCTTTGTCTTATTGTTAAAGTTCTGTCAGACACGATCACTTTGGTTTATGCCAGCTTAGCTATCAGTTAGACCAAACCCAGGAGAGACTGCTGCTCCCCAGAAAGAAGGTGGGTTCAATAACAAGTGAAGATGGCACGTGAAGAAATCCATACTGCTGTAAGTTAAATAAGTTGCTGCTCTCCCTCCTGTTATCTGTCAGGGTGCGAGGCAGCCCATTGCATCCTGCTTAAGAAATCACCCTTAATGTGTTCCCTTCACATGCAGCTGGTGTAAACAGAGAGTGGGGCTGTCCAAGACATCCTAATTTGTGCCTGCTGAGATCTGCTGCATTCAGAAGAGGAGGAGCTGCCTTTCACTCAGTAGTGCCCTGTCTCTCTCAGGGCAACACATGTGCCATCAGAGTGCTCCGAGACAGCCACTGCTACAAAACAGCTGTATCACCTCAGGGGTTTGTTCTCATGCATAGAGGTCAGTGATTTGCCTCTCATTTGGACTGTAATGCAGTAATAATCTATAACAGCCCATCCTCTCTAAACAGAGGAAAATTAGTAGGGACAGCAGTGAACCTGAGGTGGAGTCAGAGCTATGATCTAAGGAAAGCAGCAAGGAGTGACGAGTCTCACCGCCAAACCAAAGCTTTAGGGACAAATTTCCAGTTTTGCTTTCCTGTATCAATCTTCTAAAGATCCTGTGCCCACTGACATGCAAGATATGTCACCACTGGACTCAGAGGTAGTAAATCAGGCCACCTGCATCGCTGAGTCTGAGCAGAAGCAGCAGTTCAATGCTGACACTGTATTTCCCAGGAGACCTTAGAGCAATTTGGTGGAAGAGGTAAAGAGAGTCACTTTACAATCATCACTTTTAAAGACCATGTGATTTTTTTTTTTTAAAGATCTGATGCAGAAGACAGTACATTATCTGAATACCATGGGGACTGGCCTACAGATATGAAGATGTTAGTTTGAAAATTCATATTCCCCAAGAGGCCCGTTCCTTAATCAGTTATCCTGATAATATAAACACGTCTATGGATTAAATGAGAAAATTATCTCATCTACCAATCCAAGGAAAATTCATTTCACGACTCCTGTGGATTTGAAACTCTCAACTACTATCCAGCCAGCTGTCCAACCACCGAAGAAACCAAAAACACTGCATATACAACCCAAAACAGATGAGTAGGATAAAAATGTGTGAAAGCTGTTATTAAATCTTATCATCCAGAGTTAATTGTAAACTGTTTCCCTAAACTGTTAGAGTAGTGAACAACCACAACATAAATTATGTGTAATTTTGAGAAATGAGAGATGACATTAACGTTTTAGAAACATCACTCACAGTGAGAGCTCCAAACTGACCAATTTATAAGACGCTGAGACTCCTTCATCTCTCCTGAAAAATTTCAGCCATCTCACGGATCTGCTTGCTAAATGAACAGCATATTCAAATGTGGTAAACTATTGGCTTTGCTCAGAATAAGACCAAATAAAACAAGTATTTTCTGTCAGCATTTTCTGGTAGGGGCTAAGCTCAGTGCCTTGCCAGCTCTGACTTCACTTGCAGGTTGGAGCAAGAGAAAAGAATATCAGTAAGGGAAATGGCTCCATCCCACAAACACAGCTGGACTGTATAAACCAGTACAGCAGCCACCTCAATAACATTTCTGGTGAAGGAGAAGAGAAGGCTGAAAATCTTCCCTAATGATCCCAGTATCGTACTTTTATATCTGGGCTCACAGAAAGCAAGGCAATGTTTTGGTGAACAGCCATGGCCCATATAAGCCACATATTTATTGCCAAATAAATACCTTCCCAGCTCATCCCTAACAAGCAACACCAAGGCACTACAAGACTTGGGGTCTGGTTTTGACTCTATATATGAGAATGATGAAGTTTCAACATTTCTGTGCTGTGGCTTTCTGCCCAGCATACCATAGGGATAGTCTTTGCTACCCACTATAAAGCAGCATAACAATGTGAAGAGTTTTAGTATTTATTGAAGCCGACTGCTAAGCATTTTAGGGCCCCGGGCACATGCTAGATAGGATATAAAGCTGTGTATTTCTTTTCAAAAAGCACATACTCTTCTAGCTCTGGGAAACGAGGAAAAGAAGGATGATTCACAAGTAGCAGATGTTGGTAGCATCTCTTAACACGCTAGTGGAATGCACTCAGGCTATAGTGATGCATGCTCCCTTAAAGCCTACCTGGAATTGACTCGGCAAAATGCTGCACCAAGTCAGATCTTAATCCATCCCTTTGTCTCGCTTCATCAGCTGTGGTCACAATATTTTGTTTCTTTGTCAGACCTTCTCTCTGGAAACACCAAAGCACACAGCAAATATGAATTACTGAAGCAACGCAGCATCCTTGATATGTGGTAACTCTGTTGTCAGTAGCCCTTGGAGAATATTACATGTTAATACTATTGCTAAAGAAAATCAGTTGAGGGTCCTGGTGCAGCCCAGCAGGATTTGAGACTAATAATACAGCAGATCCCACATATCACAGAAAAATATGGAACAGAACTAAAAATTAAATGTCTAAGCTCTTTCTATAGACAATAGAGACAGAGGATTCCCCAGCAAGAAAACCATATTACCTTAGACACCCTTCTCAGGAGTGGAAGAGTTGGCCTCTGTAAGAGTGTTTCTCTCTCCCCAGGCTATCAGCTGCTGGCCACAAATGAGGTATTCACATGGACCAGAGGTGCCCAGGGGATCACTGGAGGCATCCTGGCTTCTGACTGCACATCTCCAGCAGGGATGAAGAGGGGTTTCACTGAGACATTAGTGCTGGAGACACTAGTGAAGAGTAACATCTCAGAGGAACCCAAATTGCTGGGTTAGGTACTTGTAGCGTTGCACGTGCTGCTTCACGAGGATGTACAGCCCAGAAAGGAAGCGAGTGAGACCTACTGCTGCCAGTGGGTACACCTGCTGTCAGCAACAGTTACCACAACCTCTGCTGTTCAAACTGACATGTGGCCAAAACAAGTTGTCCAACCTCTCTTTTAGATAAAAGACATTTGTACTGAAGATAAGATGCAAGAACATGGCACTGGTTTCATATAAGGCTGCGGTAAAGACATTCTTTAGACCTGTAGCAAGTCATTTATTCTATTAGTATCAGCTCCTTGTCCACAAATCATAGATAATGGTCTCCTCCACCTCAGCTACTCTGCCAGTAAGGCCAGGGGAGCATCTCATTTTGTGTGTTGATAATGGCTACTGCAGTGTATCAGAGTTATAACAAGAAAAATTACTCAATTTAGCTACTTTTGCTGTAGCATACTCCCTGCCAGCCTCTGCCTGCAACTCATTGTCCTGTCTCTGCAAGTAAATACTGTGATAGCGTCTGAAAATACAAAACACAGCTGCAGTGAAATATCCGATCAGCTTGCAGCCATTAAACAAACAGAATGCCGGCTCTTTCCTTTTGTTTAAAATATCATTACTGGGAACAAGTCATCTCTCTCACTGCCTTTGCACTTCACTGCACACGTTAGGCTTTTAAACCTGACCTAGTTTTGGTTGGAAAGTTTCACAGACAGACCCTACAGACAGCATCACCGTGCCCCTTATTTTCCCTGCTAATCAATACATTATAAAAGCTGGAGTGTATCCCTTTGCTGAAAATGAGGCAAGGGATGAGGAGCTGCAGTATGGTTGGGCCCTAATGCAATTTCTTGTGAGCTGACTGCATCGTTACACCTGCTGGCCTCCCGCCTCCCCTCATCCCTTCTGACTTCCCTGATGCTCCATGTAGCTAATGAAGTCCACTCTGACCCTGCGATGACTCCAACGGCATCACTCTGAAAACTGGAAAAGCCTTGTTTTCTGTGTGACAACCAATGGAGCTTGACACACTGCAGCAGTATTTGTGAAGCCTGGTGACATTTTTCAGGTGTTTGGACAAGATGAGTTTATAACTGAAGTCTGGGAGCTCCTGCCTTCAGGGCTCTTTTGTTTGTTCTGGCTATGCTCAGGATTTCTCTCAGTGCTGAGCTGCTTCAAGCACGGCTCAGAAGGGGTCATGTGCAGGGGACAGGCAAGACAGAGTTCACGGTGAACGATAACTACTTTGCATCCATGGTAGCCCCAGCAAACAGTAATTAATTCCCGAGTCCTGCACTGGAGTGGGTGGGCTCCATCTAGAAACACCAACATCAGAGAGGGTCAAAATGCATCTGATCGCAAACCAAGACCCCATGGAGGCTGCACAAATCCCAAACTGCCATGGAGTGCAATCAGCCTCTCCTTGTTGCTTCATGACCCAGGCAATGGGTCAGCCAATACACAAGAGCACAGGGCTGAGGTATGAGAGTGGACTCACACTGTGGGGCAGCGCATCTCACATGAAAAGGGAGGATGTAGCCTCTCAGAACTGGGAATTGTGCAGATCCAAGAGCAGCAGGAAGCAGGAGGGAAGCTGCTGTGCGATCATGAGATTTGGGGCACGTTGGACAGAAAGCACTATTTAAAAGGGCTGAGAATCAGAGAGAATAGAGAAGCTGGAGGCATTCAGCTGTGAGGATGTTCAATTTCTCCCTGCAAAGAGCACATTCAGAACATGAGGACAGGACAACAATAATAGGAAAGCATTCATCCCACTTCACATCATTTTAGCAGAGGGGGAAAAGGGGCAGACAGTGAAGCAAGGACCGTGTTAGAAATGCCTGAACAGAGATCTGAGGATGAACAGAAGGTGATGGCTGCAGCAGCTACTTCATGCTGGAATTTCTGATGTGGGTGAGGAGGTTACACAGTCATGCAAAGCCACGGGCAAAAGATAAAGGGCCCCATATCCCTTATACCTGTGCTTGCTAATTTGAACACTTCCAGAAGCCCTTCTCCAGTAAGTTGTCAATAATGAAGCTAAAAGTTGCAAAACAGCAACAAAAAAAATCATTGATTTATTTTCTTAGTGTCATTAATAGCAATGGTAAGGGTAAATCATACTGGAATTAGGAGATGTGGAAGTTAATCCTGCTGTATCCCTGCGGTTGCTTTTGTAGAGGTGAATAGTAACATCAGTTACAAACATTCAAAAAAACTCAGATCATCTGTCCCCAAATTATTAAACTTTCTTTGCTTCATTGTAATGTTTTTCTTTTAAGCAAAATTTACATTTTGTTTTTAACAACTTGCCACTAACACTGGCAACTTTGGAACTCACGTCCCAGACTTCCCAGTTGTGACAAACCTTGCCTCTCTAAATAATTGAAAAGTTGGGCTGCTTTTTTAGGAGTTTGGTTTTTTAATGAGAACACACAGATTGCTTGAATTCCACAGTGAAATCTCCAAAGCCAGCAACACTGACCAGGACTCCTGGAGTCGGGGTTTTATTATACAAGAAGTGACTGGTTTTCTTAGTATCTCTTACTTAAAATTAATCCCTTAACAAGAGGGGAGGGCACAAGGGAAGAGAAATAAGACAGGCATAGGCTCATCGTTCGCTATATCGTGCTGATGCATCCTCTGAGATGATGGGTTTCAGGGGCATGGTGCCAGGAAGCCCAGGCTGAGTCAGCGTCACCTCCAGACAGCTGCATGACATCACACCCCGCTGCGCTAACACGACACAGAGAAAAATTGGCATCGTTGGTCGGACCAATGTTCTGATGTCCAGCCTTCGTGACAACACGTCCTGAGGCGTAATGTAGTATATGCCACGATGAGACACGTTTCATTTGGGACTGTTAATTGTTTTGCAAGTGAACAAGGTCTCCAGGACGTAGGACAGACCTGTGTGAATGATCTCCTGAAAGATGCATCAGACACCAGGCACTCCAGCAGCTATAAACATCTTCATCACACAACATAGAGACCTGCATGGAATTGCATAGGGTCTATAGATTCCAGTGCCCGGCACCAGCTGCTTATTGGCAACCCACATCTGTGCTAAGGCGGCGCAGATTTACGGGATGCAGTCCACACTAATATTACCTATAGTGTCCTTCCTTTCCTGTCCGAGTCTAAAGTCTGCAAAACCTTTCTGCAAAATGTATTAACATTCTTCCCGGTATAGCTTCTTTGCTTGTTTCATTTCACCAACTTACAGGCTGCCGTTAAAATGCTGCCATCAAATGCTCAAGCTATATGAGGGAGAAAAGAAAAGACACACACACAAGAAAAAAATAAAGAAATAAGAAAAGGAAGAAGAAGAATAAGAAAAAAAGAAACGAGAAAGAAAATCTGAGGGAGGAAATGGATTTCAATTTCCAATTTCCAAGAGGCTCACATGAAAACTAAAGGAGTGGGAGGGAAGCATTTGAAAAATCTCATTTTAAAAAATGCCCTGGCTGTCTCTTCCCAGCAGCAGCGTTACGGCTGGATGACACATTTGTAGGTGAATGAGCGGAAGGGATTAGTTGAGGAGGAAAAAAGGAAAAAAAAGGTGCTGGGTGAGTTTCTCAAGGCTCCCGCCGCAGAACCCCATCATTCCGGGTGCGCCCGCATCCCGGCCGGTCCTGCCGGGACACACTGGCATCTAGCGGCGGCGGCAGTGTCTTTAGCGGGTGACATCTCCGTCAGAGAGTACAAATTCCAGGGAATGAACAAAGAACTAAATTGTGCCAGAAAGCGTGACCATAAAAATAGCCGGAATTATACCGTCAGCCTAGCCACACAGCTTCCAAGTCAGGCAAAAGGGTCTGCAAGTCCTCCACGGGATGTCTCCAAAAGCAGGGAAAGGATGGGATGCCCCAAAACTGGGATAACCCCTGCCCCTTCAGTCAGAGAGGGAAAAAGAGGGTTTGGGAACATATTCCACTCCCCGGTTTCCACAGTCCCTGGAAGCATTCCTCAGTGCCACAAACAGGCAAAAGTGAGCACAACCCCAGAAACACCCTCAGGTACCACCAGATTAAACCGATCTGTCCACAACTTGATCAAACCAAAACAATGTTGGCTGAGCGTTTATGTTATTCTTCATAAACCGCAGAGAATCCCACCATCTTCCACTGGAGAAGACCACACAGTCTGGTTCTCGCAGCAGTGCAACAGCCCAAAAACGCAGCAGTTCCCACCAACTGAGCAAATCACTGTGTCGCAGTCAGCTCCAATACAGGGGTTTGCAACAGACCCTGTAGTGCACCTTTAAAGGCAGCATGATAACACTCACAAAGACAAGGACCCAAACTTGTAGTGGAAAATATGTAGCCATTGGGAAACACATGGGATGCTTTCTATTAAATTGCACAGTGTGGTAGACATGCTCACATGAGGTGCTGTCATCATATGTGTAATTTAAAAGTACGGGGCACAAAGATGAAGATCAATCCCACTTTACTCTAAAGAATAGGTTCATAAATGAATTACAAGGTTTCTTAAATTATTTATAGCTGTTATAACCATTTTACAGATGAGTAATACATTTTACAACTCCATCAACAGAAGATTTAATAGATAGGCAATCAATCAGCCTGCATGATAATTAATTAACCATATATTAAAACATCTCTCCATGTCCTATTAACCCCTAATGCTCTGGGCATGAAAACACCCTTAGCACAACCCCAAGTCCAAGTGACAAAAGCCATCTGACCTACCCAGGCCTTCATATCCATTAATCTCCAGCTCTTAACCTGCAGCTGAAGGGCCACAGCCTTAAGCTCTTCTGGAGCACCGGGAAATGCAGCATCTCCCATCTCATTACCCAGATTTCCACTAGCAAATATTTCTGAGAGAGCTCTCTACCACGTGTACCGTGACTCTGGGACACCGATACTCCTCCTTTGCTCCTTAGAATCAATGCTTCGCCTCTACCAAAGGCCAGCTCGGAGGACTAAAAGCACCCTGCTGCCATTTAACAATAAGGAAATGCACTTTTCAGCACTTTTGCTAGACAGCTGTCTACTCACACACACACAGTAAGCAAAATTCTTTATCCTCGTCCAATAAAATATGTATCAGAGGAAAGATGAGACTCAGCACCCACTGACTCAGGACCTTTAAGAAAATAATCTACTCTCTGCTCCCAGCCCTACACTGAGCAATGGCTAATTCAGTGTATGGTTATTCCACTTGTTTTATCTGTCAAGGGGAGAGATTGGTACTAATGTTTCTGTAAGAAAAACAAATGTAATCAAACCCTCAGGCCTGTTTAGACCCACGTGAAATGTCTGTAACAAGTGCAGTCACTGCAGCCCTCAGTTGCTGAAGGGTTGCAGGCTCTGGGAAGAAAGGTGCTTCTTGATCAGCATTGTGAACATTTGAAAAGACACAAGTGCAATTTTAAACACACACGTACACCTTGCAATCCTTTCCTTGCATGAGCTTTGAGAGGTTCCATGGGTTACTGGACACTCCTATCCCATAGAAAAATTTCACATGCTAATTAGCTGTAATCTAGCTGCACTAAAATTTCATTTTTCACAGATCAGTTATCCCTGCTTCATAGCAGTGCTAGGGTAGAACACCATGACATCAAACTGTACTGCTCCCAGTACATGAGCTTGGCAATGAGCTATGCTATGTGGCATTGTGGGGTATAAACATCTTGGCATTTGTGTATTCAAATAGCAGAGTTCTGCACTGCAGAGTCAGTCTCTTCTAGGAGATTATCGTTGGATGGATCTATCACTCCGTGAAAAAAAACATTTTCACCATAATCTGCCTTTTGTGATGATCTGTGCATGTGTGTACACAGACAGAGGGGAAAAAAGAAAAAAAAACACTTTCTGTCACTGTAATGTATCCACACTTAAAAGAAATCCCCACCTATTCAATGCTACAGACTGGGATGGTGCCAGTATTATATTTTACAGCACTAGACATGGAACTCAGCTTCCCTATCCAACTGCGTACTGCTGCCAGGCCAATTACTCAGGCTCACATCATAGGGGTTGTTACAGAACTTTTTAAAAACAAAGAAGGAAGGGTAAAATAGTGCCACAAAGAAGTGAGCCAAAGGCAGATCATAGTTTTAAGAGAGGCCAGATTCCCTTCATGCAGGGCATCTCATCTTCCCAGCCAGCAGCCTGTAGGAAAGGCAAGCAGCTGTATATTGCACAAGGAGATAGATTGCCCCAATGCGTGAGAAAGTTGATAAATTCGAAAGGCAAATGCACAGTGTGAGGGGGAGCAGACCACAGTCAAGGGGCTGTTTCATCTCAGCCTGGTTTGGGTGATCCCTGGAGAATTTTTTTAGGACACGGAGCATGTGGCTCCATCTCTGCAGCATCTCTGTAGGCACTGGTTGGATCTGGTGACATGGTGATGGTGAGAGCACCTGCTTCCACTGAAATCAGATGGTGCCTTCAAGGGCACATGCTTGGAACTTAAATTTTAAAAGCTAGAGAACTTTTCGCAGCATACCTCTGCTACAGTGTACAACAATTCCTTTCCCAGAATTGCTTTAAAAATCCTTGAACTGCCACTTCATTCTGAAAGATTTCACCAAGTTAACAAATATCACATATGTGATGTTCTTCAGGAACAGGATGTTCTTTTCAGGAAAGGACCTGTAATCCAACAAGGTAGCTCTTCAGCTGGCTCCAACTCCTGTAGCCCTTCTCCTCTGAGGTAAGCTGCATCTCTTTGCCCACAGCTAGCTTTACCTCACTGTTCAGACTGTCAGCACCACCAGTTATAAGCAGATCTGGTGAAGAACAAAATTACAGACAGCCCTTCCAGTCCCATGCCATGATCCATTCAGTTACTGAGTTTGCAGTTCGGTGCTTTTTGAGACAGGCAGTTAACAATAATGTGAATTAGTATAACTATAAATTGCTGGGGGTACCAGCAGCACAGCTGAACCCTACAGGCGAAAAAAAGTTTTCCTTGTGGGAGACAGCAGATGTTATAAGCAAAACTTGGATAATTTGGGGGCTTTCTGCTTGCAGTGGACAGGGATAATCTTGAATAACTGGTGCTTTTCATTTTTACTTTCACAACCAAAATTAAACCAGTCACACAGCGAACCCTCCCAAACCAAGGCATTTGGGTCCACTGATTTTGCAAAATCAGAGCCATGATTTTGCACCCTCTTCTAACAAGCTCCTCTAATTCCTCTGCGTGAAGAGTCTTTCACATGAATTCCCTGTTGCATTCAGGCTTTATATACATCCTTTCTAATCCTTCGTTCTTTTATTTGGTTTCTATTTTGAGCAGGTTCCTTAGCACTTAGGCAGGCATATAATGCTGTTGCCGCCATACCCTTAATTATTCCTTTTTTTCTTTTTCACTCATAAGCACTAATTGAGTCATGATCTCTTTGCAAATATGACTTAACCTGCTGTTCTCCTGCTTTCTCAGGCACTGCAAATAAAAAAGTAATGGCACTGGTAATTAACTGAGGCCTGGCAATAAAACTTGCCTCTCAGCCTGTGACGGGTAAAAGTTCAATTGAAAAGTAAAGTGTATAAATGCATATTAAGTGAACCATAACTAAGCACCAATCAGACATACAAGAAAAGCATGGGCAGAACAGAAGCTAACCCCAGATATCAAGTTGAAGAAGTTTGGCAAAGCACAGATTAGTTTTAATTTTAAAATAATAATAATAATTAGTAGTAGTCAGAGGGGCAGACAAAAAATACACGCAAATACATTTCAGTTGCATGTGTCAGGTAGCATCAGCCTACAGAGGAATGCTTTTTACCTCAGAAAACATTTTTTGAGAAACTTATAATCAGATAGTCATAGGACACCTTAGCATTTCCTGGCAGGGAAGAAACCAAGAGTTACAGGGTACAGAGCATGGTTCAGTTTGAAGCAAGCCAAACTGGAAAAGGAGGTGCTTCTGTATCCACCCTCAGTGGTGTGAAGACTTCATAGTCAGAGAAGAGTATCAGGCTGCACAGAGGCTGCTCCAAATGGGGCAGAAGAGGGCAAAGACATGCATGCTCAGAGCAGAAGATTACTTCTAATGGGGAAATACACACAAGCAAGGATGCAGGTGAGAAAAATTATTCCAGCTTTCTTACTGAGGAAACAAAACCCCAGGTAGCACAGACGATGAACATTGTAATTCACCACGGACTGGAGGACAGGCATCATATAAGCTCAATATTTTTCACCCACACTTCTGATTTTCTTTGCTATTTCCCTTTACTCTTATGCTATTCATGGGCCAGCTAGAAAGCCTTCATGCAGTCAATTTAATAACTCTGTATCCCCATCAGTTATAATCACAGCTGTGGAGTCTGGTGGATGAAGAGGCTGCCTCGTATTTCAAAGTTTAATGAGTTCCATTCCTGTTAATATTACACTTCTATTAAAATTCATGGTCATTTTTTCCATTAATTTGATTTGAAAATTAATTCCTTCGAATTTTCTAAAGCATTAACATGGCCAGTGACTTATGTAGGTCATCCCAAATGAGTGTCAGTAAAACCTTTATAATGCAACACCTTGTATTCTGTACATCTTGATAGTGAACCTCCCACAATTTATAACTGGAATTCACAAGGTGGGGAGGAAGAAAAGGGACAATTGTCATAGTTTATGTTCAGAAAATGGTGAAAAATTAATACAATCTAGATGATAAAAAGAGCTGTTGTACAGAGGGAATATTATGCCTACAAACTGAAAGAGTTCTGCTTCACTCAGTAACAGAGAATAATATATGGACAGAAAGAGTAAAAAGCCTGGATTTTACACTGTCTTCTCTTTTCTCCTTTTTCTGCTTGAAGACTGCTCAGCATGCCAGAAGGCAATCATGTCCTGAAGGTAAGTGGAAAAAGAAACTAAGAATATTGAAAAGCATCTATCTTGCTCACAGTGCAAGAACACCTGAAGCAAAACTGCTGAAAGTTTACCAGGATGATTTTGAAGAACTAGGATATAGCGGAAGATACATCACATACACAAAAATTATTTGGCCACTACAGTTCTTGTCTACCAAATTCTATGAGAAAACAGCAGAAGTAATAAAGTAAACAAAATAAAGAAGGCACAGAGTCCACAAGTGCCGAGAGGCGACATGGCAGCCATTGAAATGCTGGGCTTTTGTACAACCTCAACAACTAGAGAGATCAAAGAGTCACCACTGTCCAAAGCTTAAGTGGAAGAGAAAGATTGCAAATGTATCTCAGTCATTGATACCAAAAATACATTTGCAGTAGAAGCATTTTTGGGAAGTGTCATGTTCCAGTCTTGGCAGTTCTGACCTACACCTTCCATGAGGACCTGCAGTGGCCTGTGAGCACTGACAGAGAGGCAGCTGGTGTCCCACCAGCAGACACCTCATGCTGCAACTGGCCAGCCAAAGAACTGCAGTCAAAACATAAGATCTGCTTCATCAAAGCTTTTTCACAAGGAGGCCCAGTAAAACTGGGTAATTTACTACCCAAGCATGGCGACTTGTCAGTTAGCAGTCTCCGAAGTGCCTTCCTGCCCTGCTAACATTCCCTGATAAGAACATCAGTATGACAACTTACCGGTGCAGGCAGTCATTGCAGAACCTCTTTGTTCTCCCCAAACAGTCAATAACCCATGACATGTCTCTTAGGCCTACCTTTCACAAAGCACAGCAAAGCGTAATGCTTCAGGGTTGTATTTCCTTCACTCTTACACTGATTCATCATCCCACTGCTGCAGTTTAACACAGAACAGGGACTTTTCAAGAATTCGTAGTTAGTCGTGGATATAATTTTTGATGCTGCACACGAGTTAGTTGGAACAAATAAAACTGTGTGAAAAACACTATTTTCCAGCTCCAAAGTGTTTGCGCTGTGGCATCAGTGCATTTGTTATTGCTATGCAAGCCCTACTTTACACATATTAAAAAGATTCCCATGGAGCTGTTCACAATTTACAGGGATTCATTTTTTAGCTGCACAAGTGAAAGCTGCAGACACTAGCTGGCAGCTCTCAGAGCTCATTATACATTGCTTTCTCAGCAAAAAACAATTCTGTACATAAACCTGAAAATTTCAGATCACCAAACTCTAGGCACATAGTTATTATCAAATTAACTCATCTAGCTGGAACCAGCCGCCCTTAAAACACCCAAAGATATCATTATTTTGTTCCATGGAAAGCTAAATTGCATTAAAATCTCAGAGGATGTCCAAATAATTTGCGAAACCGGGACTGTCTGAGGTTCAAGGAAACATACAGTATTGTAAAGCCAATGTAAAGAAAATTGGATAACTTCAACGTTTCCAAGGTCAGGTGGTGGTATCAAATACAAAGTGTGCTCACTGCTCCCTAGTGTAGCTGGAAAAACAAAGGCAAAGCAATCTCTGGCTCACTTTTTGGTCTAAAGGAATTCAGGGACCACAAAACACTAATCACACTGCTTACTGCTGCACCAGAAGGAGCTCAGATGTTAGAATGACGTATGGCCCTGTACAGAATAGAATAACAGTGCTTTATGGAGATACAAAAAAGACAAGATCCCTCTCCCAATCTAATTATTTGAAAACTTTGGAGTCTCTAAGCACAAATGCATTGCCCTCCACTGCACACACAACTACTTTAAAAAGCAATTATTATTCACAGACAGAAAGGTGAGCAGTTTGAGAAGAAAAGAATCAGAACAGTTGGTGAAGAACTGAATTTACTACCTTGTTAGGAAAAGAAAAAGAGAGAAAGAGAAAAAGAGAGAATGAGATCATAGAAATATGACATATAATTGTTTCAGGATTCAAATTCAAGTCCAAGAACTATCACACAGTCATGTTAATATTAATCACTGTCCTAAGTAACCACTGATTAGTACAGCTCTCTTTTTCTTCTAGAAAATAATTTAATGACTGAAAATGCTACGTTCAGTCTTATATGATCTCAAACGCTCACTTTCAGGATCTTTTTGGAACATAATTTAGTAAAATAAATTACGTTACCCTTTGACTCGGCCAAAGGTTCTAAGTTTGGCTCAAGCAGAGATTTAAAACATGCACTCCTGATGTGTGTTATTCATTTTCCAAACCCCAGTTAGGAGATGTTCTTGCTTCTACCTCTGCCCTGCAGTGAGACATAAATGTGCAATATCCTGTGGTAAAGACTGCTTTTACTTCATTTTCACCTTCAGCAGTGATGTAGAACAACCAAACATCAATGAGACCTATAATACGGAGCAAAAATCAGGATAAGGCCCCACAGCTCCTCCCAAGAACTTCCTGGAACAGTCATTCAGAGGGATTTCGACAGCCTGAATATAGGCATGAAGTGCCATTTTAGATGCCCTTAAGTATGTGAGACATCCACGTGTGACCACACACATGATATGACACTGCAAATTCACAACCTTCTGGAGAAGCAGCTGTACTACAGCAGATGGAGGTCATCTGAATGGGCACTACGACATCTCAGTTTCGAAAATTGGGTCCCATTGCCTGTCTTTTAAACCTGCTTTCAAATGCAATTTACTCAGAGCACGCTTGCTTGCTGCCGTATGTGTGATTCACGTCATGTACTCTCTGACTGCATCAATTTAATTATTACAGTTCTATCTGCCCTGATTCTGTCCTATGGCAATTTTTAGTCCAGATGAAACAGTCCTGTGAAGAGATCTTTTGACTCTGCTATGAAAAAATTAACCTCATTTACTACTTTTCCAAGGAGAAGACTCATTCTCAGAAGTGCATAGAGAGCAGGGAGCCACATGACGCTGCCAATATCCTATGCGTTTTTTCCCTTTCAAGTTATCAGCTTGAATCCCATTCAGCTTGAGAGAGTGGCAGGGTTCAGTCCTGAATTAATTTCTCACAGTCATGGCTATGTGCTGGAAAATCTGGGAAAAGTAGAACCCAAAACACGTTTTTCCTTAAGCAGGCTGACACCATCCCTATCAACACCAGGAGAACCAGGAATAGACGGGGCCAGGGTGAGCCTGTGCTTCTCCGTGCCACCAAACAGCCAGGAACTAGTAATGACAAGAAAGCACAGACTTTCTGATGTAAGAATTCATTCTAAGTGTATGCCCTAGATGCTTCAGGAAGTCACCATGTCTACATGTACCTGACCCACAGGCACGATGACCGAAACTGTTTGCCCTTCTCACCCTTCCCCAGCAAGCTGCATTTGGTCAAAAGCAATACAGGGACTCGGTTACACTGGGTGTACTCTAGTTCATGTCATCTTCCATGCATTCCACCATTTCCAGCACACAGCTGTTCTCAATAATTAACAAGAAAGAACAGCAGAATGCTCAGCTGAACAAAACTCTCTGCAAGTTGCCTATCAGCCCTGTTTACTTTCATTTAGTGTCATCATTACACTAGAAATATTTTTGGTCCAAAGAGACAGGACACACACAAGAAAGGAAAGGCAAGGCAGCGCTTAAGCATCCTTGTCCCGATTTGCCTTGGGGCAAGGCACCATTTCTGCTGTGTGTTACAGGCTGTACCGCCGGCGCTGGTGAAGAGCTCTGCTCTGCCTACACTCAAGGGAAGAAGCAAAGTCACAAACACAACATCAGCATTTTTTAAACATAACTCAAATCACCATTTCTGGTTTTACTTCCAAGGGAAACAGCACACTCAGGCAGGGAACACAGACAGTACAGTAACCTGAAAAATTCATGTTCAGTAACAGCTAAAGCGGCCTTACTGGAAGTACTGATGCAGTCAGTTCTGTATTCCGTCAGCTCAGCTGGCTGCAGTCAAAAGGAAAAGGGGGTAGAGACACTCTAAAAAAATTCTTTATCAATCAGAAAACATGAGATGCCTGGTTGTACACAGAGAGAAGGGGCAACATCTGCAAATTAAAGAGGAGCCAGAAGAGTTCTGTGATTCTTTCTAATTTTCTTTTTTTTTTTTTTTTCTAATTTTAGATGTTGTGGCAATGCTATTTGGTAACAGGTCCTGGAAACCTCAACGCACAGAGCTATCCATCGGTTTTGCTTTGACTCCCATTCCAGCATCCTTTCCATCAACCCAAACCTGTTGCATTATGATGATTATTATTGTTGTTGTTAAGAAGTTACTGCTACAGAAAGCACATTCTTTCCTTGAACACTACTCTGTCTTGATAGGAAAAAATTAACTATTTAATTTCTTTGAGAAAAACCTCATCCAGTTTCCAGATGGTTTCTCCTAACGCTTCATCTACACTACAGTTGCTTCAGTGCTGGGAATCAGTTTTTAAACACCAGTTTAATTTGGTTGATTGGTTCTTACAGTATATGCAAATAGCACTGCTCTAAATATCCCTTTTTCTAATCAAAAACGAAGGGACAGATTCACAGGGGAGAATGCCCTGCACAGAAGCAATTAATAGAAGGCAAACATTGTGGTTGCTTTTATTGACTTCAAAAGCAGCTGGTAGGTGCTGTCTTTCTGACAACCAGGCAACTCACTGAAAAATAAGATGGAAAGAATGAACTTCAAGAATTCATTTGTTAAGCTTTAACTGAGAGGGTGTATCAAGAGAACATAAAAGCCTCCTTCCATTCTCAAAACAATGTCTTCCTTGAAGTTAAACCTCAACCCCATTCCAGTCCGTGAAAAGTTCTATTTACCTATTCCAACTACATTTTCTCCCCACACAGAGGGCAAAATCAGGATTCATTCCTGTTTCTTGTATTACTACTCATATCACTGCTGTGTGTGCTGAACTCTGGCTCTTGGGCTGGCATCATCACAACATGGAAGTGACCTTGACAGTAGGTTCCTAAATTTCAACAGCAATTTAGCTCTAATGAGGGCTAAGATATTATTAGCTACTGCAATTTCAAATCTTCAGAAACAAAATGATCATGCAGCTGAGCATATTGAATGCTAACAATCATTTCCTTTCTGGTGATTAATTAAGTAGCTTTTTGAGCAGTAAAGACACACTTAAGAGGTATTTGAAGGAAAAAAAAAAAAAAAAAAAAAAAAAAAAAAAAGGAAAGAAGAAAAAAAAACAGCTACCCCTGCAGCTTGTTTGTTTCCTAACACCACAGTCTTGTCTTAGGCTGCTTTCTCTAAGGAGGAGAGGACATGTCTTTTCAACTGTGATTCACAGGAGGCTTTTCACAGCTGGTACAAGGAGCTGTAAAATGCCTTCTGCTTCACTTTCTTAACTCCTCAGACAATACTTTGTGCAAAACAGGTACATGAGAATATGAACTACAGGAAGGGCAATATCTTACTGCAGAAAAGGGAACACAAAAGGGGAAGAAAGCAAAAAAGAGATGAGCATTCACTAATGAGGAGCGTTACCAGCAGTTATTCAGTGGGAGCTTACCCAGTTGCTTACACACTGTCTCTTTTAGTTAATTCCTTCCTACTCTGCAAGAGAAGTTTAACTCTCCAAATGAGACTGGAAAGTTATTTCAGACGAGTAAGAAAAGACAGGCACTCAGTGAAGCCAACAGTCATTTAATGTGGCTTATTATATCCCCCCAGTGCTATGAGGAAGCGTAGGCTCCAGTTTACAATCCAGCAACGCAATGCAAAGATGCTGTGAAACCATTTGTCAAGGGCTCTGCATCAAACCAGTGGCTGAGCCCAGAAGTGTAGAAGGATCCAAACTCTCATCTTCTCACCCTGCTGTGAAGGATCTGCACCCCTAATTGCAGCTCACCTCGGTGGGAGATGATGACGAAACCAGAGCCAGCGTGAAGGTCAGTCCGTAAATAATTGTTAAAGGACTATCCAACCACTCACACAATTGGTGGAGTAAAAGAAATGCTGTGAGACGCCTCCCCCTACTCTGAGAGTGAGGAAAATGTTGTTCTTTAACTCCCTGTACTAAGACAGTGTGGGTCTATTCATCAGCCGCAGGGAGCCTAGTCTGTATTTAGGAAGTGGTATTTATAATGCAGTACTATACTCTATGTCAGTTCCCAGAGGACAGTCTGTGCCGTCTCTGTTGCTCTAGTGGAAGTGAACAGCTGCTTTCTAGATTTCCCAAAGCCCTAGCGCAAAATAAATCCTTCCCTCTCCACTTAATTTTAAAGAGCAACGATGGTCGGGCAGGGAATATATGAGGGAGAGAAGCGAAAGCAAGGAACGAATTGATCTATCTCATTTTGCTTTTGCATTATCTGTAAAGTTAGCATTTAAACTACAAATTGACAAAGCTAAACTGGCAAAACTAAAAGTACCATCACTCATGCAAGACAGTAACGGCCACAAAGTACAAACATCACCTCCATCTTCCCCTCCCTGACCTGTATTCACCCTTCCTTATTCCACAAAGTCCTTACAAAAATGAAGGGAAAGAGAAAAGAATCTGTAAAATTAAACATTTTTCATGCAAGAGAAGAAAATAATTTGGGAGTAAACAATATGCAGATTTGCTTCAGTTCCTGTAAGATACCCTTCGTGGCACTAAGGCCAAGACTGGTTGTTTGTTTCTTTTTATCTCCTTATTTTTAGCAGGTTTATACAACTCTGCTGACTTCATGTACTGCAGACAGAAATCCAGTCTACAAAGCAGGAGAGCCAATTCTTTAATCTAAAGAGGTCACAAAACTAGTCTCAGGGTTACCTTACACTATTTTCATTTCTGGACACGAGGGACTTTAAAATTCAGTCTTTTAAAAGTTGAGACAAGTTTTTACCTTCTCCCATTAAGAAAAATGAAGGCAGGTCCTTGATATTTTCATCTCCATACTATTTATCCTACATATTTTTAAGCTTTACTCGGAGTCCTCTTTCAGAAAGAGGTGTTGGTATCCAAACTAAGATACACCGAGGAAGACAGCAGAGGCAAGCATACTTTCATGTGCTCTGATTTATGGGGAGATGATTTCTAATGCATTTTAGTGTTGACGCCATCCATCTATCTTCTCAATCATCACTGACTGCTTCAGCTTACACAAGCTTACAGTTAACAGTGCTGCCCTTCACATTCAGGCAGTTTTACTAATGAATAGCATGTCTGATAGAAATGTGCCTGGTGCCTGAACTTCAGCTGGAGTTTGTAGCACGCTGCTGTATCTCCAAATGTAATTATGGTTTAACAGTGTAATGTCTCATCTCTCATTTCCTAACTAGAAAGAAGACAAAGTAAATAAATAGTAACACGTACGCTTCTATACACCAACTCTGCTTTCTCTTTTACGTGTCTGCATTTACGCACACGCAAGCATACCCACAAACTGTAGATTATATGTATTCACATACACATCAATTTAATGTCCTCTCTTCTTTAATCAATTATCCATGATAATCCATTGTATTCCCTCAGGTATTTAGTCATCAAAGCCACTTTAAACCTCTTCTTGAAGATCAAATGGCTCTTTAATCCATTTATTTACAGTTTACTGAGTTATAGAAAATTAATCAGGATCATAAGTTAGCTACTGCAGCAAGACTCTTCTGAAGCCTGCTATCATTACAAACGTTATTCTCAGAGAGCCAACGGGATAGGGGAAGAAAGGAACAAATCTCCTGACGTCTGTTCCTCCCAGCAGCCACTGTCAATGACTGCCTCTGTCTGATCTTTGTTTGTACTCCATCAAATCCATATAAATGAATTAGCACTACTAAGGTAGCAGAATAGCTAATTAGTCTTAAACTTTATAGTTAAGTTCCTCATATATTGTCTTCTGGTGTCTAGTAAGCTGAGCTAGATGTTTTTCTTCTGAAGTTTGTTGGGTACAATAACACGTGTGTGAGAAAGAGGTGAATTACATGAGAGAGGCCACATTTATTTGAACTCTGCTGATGTTTCTCTTTATTGTTCCATGTTTTCATCCAAATATTCCCTTCCACACACACATTAAATGAATATTTAATTGCCAGCTTTCTGGATATTATCAATACTGAACCTCTATAATCACTCATTGACTAGATGAGGTTCCATAAATTTGAGGCCTGACTAATTATTCCAGAATCACATGTGAGCTGTGCATATTCACACTAATTCCCTGCAGCAGTAGAGAAACTCAACCACCAAAAGTGGTACACTGTGAGCATCTGAATGAATTTTGTATTAATTCTGAAAAAAAAACATAATATCATTGTTATGCTCACATACACATGCAAACATGGATACAGTAACCCCTGAAATGCTGTGACCGTGTTTAGAAATTGCAGAAGCAGAGAGAAATAAGAAATATAGCTGCCAAGATAAGAAAGTGAACAGAAATGCCATTGCCAACTGGTTCTGCTGGAGTTTTTGAAGTAGACCCAATGTTATTTCACAAAATAGAATTAACCAGGCTGGGAAGAGAACTAACCTCCTATTCTCCTCCTCCCCATAAATTCAGTAGGACAAATAACCAAGACTTCTTTTGCTTTTCCTCCGAAGAAGGTACTACAATCATGACATACATTTTGTAAGTGTATATAGTGTAATAACATAGACATATTAAAGCTTTTCTTATATTGTAATCGTAGAATCATAGAATCATTCAGGTTGGAAGAGACCCTTGGGATCATCAAGTCCAACCATCTACCCTACTCTACAAAGTTCTCCCCTACACCATGTTCCCCAGCACCACATCTAAATGACTCTTAAACACAAACCACATGATGAGATACCACATAAACCTTTTCTTCATCACAGGAGATTTCGTTATGAAGTCACCCCACTCAGAAACTATTCACATCACTCAATTTTTTTGACATGGTGCCTCCAAACAACTTCACAAATGTCCTCTGCATTTCCAGTTATTTCTGTGGGTGAGTGATAATTGCGCCAAATTAGAACACTGTCATAGAATAACAGTTCTTTACTGCCATATATTGATTCTATTTCTATTTATTATTTACTGTATTTCTATTGTACCAAATAATCATGGAGCAAGATCCCGCCTGAAAGCCAATGTGTGTCTTGTAGTACTATCACTGAAAAGTTGCAGTCTGGCTGCTCCTGAGAACAGAGTGTTGCTGTGCTACAGCTAATTCCCAGCCAGTCTAGGTGCTAAAACACACTTTTGTGTTGAGTTGTGTTTTTTATTTTTTTAATTACACATTTTCATAAATAATTTAGGTCATGACAGCTCCCGCGTCCTGAAACTTGTATTGATAAATAAAGGCTATTTAGGCAACTAGACTGCTTGGTATTCATTTAGTAAAATTATTGAACAAAGGCACTTGGGCCAAATCAATAGGAGGATATCAGAAGGAGAAAATTAAAATAGATCCTCCTAATTTAATGTGGCAATTTCTCTTGGCTTTCTGCCAAGAGAAATCACACCAGCTTGTATTCTTGTACAATTGCATATCAATACGCATCTATTAGTAAGTCTGGGCATTTAATTCTTCTTTCACATATTTCAGTCTGCTGCTAGAGAGGCGCTACCAAAACATGAGGCATCCGCATCAGAAAGTCTAATACTGCCTTTCTTTGTGCTGATGTAAATCTTTGGTAATACAGTTAAGTCCACATAAAAAGTTACATAGGGGAAAAGAAAGTCAAGGCTGTCAATAGAACATTCAGTACCTTATCCCTTTTTCCTTGATTACAGACCTACTTTATAATCACCTTAATCACCTCTCAAAACACTACAGTTATCAGGGAAGGCAGTCAGGTACAGACACAACAGAGCATTTGGGAAGGATTCAGGCCACTGTCACAGTTTCTTTGATTGTATTCACCTTCAACACAGAGAGAAAAACCTATGAATCATGCACCCGGTCTCAGCGTGCCAGGGACTTGCCCCTGGAGTACATCTGCAGTTTCTCCCTCCATTCTCCCTGTTTCCAGGTTTCCTTCCTGAGCTGTCCAGTCTAAAGCCAAAGGTCCACAGCAGTACTGAAAAAAAACATTTTGGGCAGAAAGCTAGGCAGGCCTCAAAACTCTTCATAAATGCACAATAATTAGAAAAAGGATGGAAATCTTATTAATGGGAAGATATGGGCAACTTCAAAGAGGGAGTTAGATTCACATTTCCTGACAAAATCAAGTACAATGTCCAGAGCACACTTATTAACCCCAGACCCTTCATATCCTAAAGTATCTCAATACCAGGTCTCATAAAACCATCCCTAAATGACTATGTAAGTATTTTTCAGCACAGTGTCAAACAACTCTGCTATGTATAGTTCATTCTTCCTTCTGCCTAAGGAAAGAGCTGTGTGTGCATTTCCTAGACAGGGGCAGGAAGGAAAATAACGCAGCACTTTCCGTGCACTGAAACTCCCACCAAAATACAGAGATGTGATTCTCCATGCTCCTCAATATATTGCATTGTTGCATAGGATAAAATCACTGGGGTCTGAAAATACCTCTTTCTCCTCTGAGACACCCATGTGGAATTCAAAACAATTCATATACGATGTTTTCCAGTGACCAAAAGATGGCAGTATTTCAGAGCATTACACATCTGTGCATGGTTTTGGATAGTCTTACCTGTTGTCCTCATAATGGTAAACAATCAGCTAAATTGTGAATCTGTAATTCAGCCATAAGGAAATAAACAAAATGGTTTTATGCCATTTGCTTACAATGACCTACAAAACCATAGCAACCAACTGCAAAAGCTATTAATGTGCCCTGAATACTCCTCAAGACTAGGAAGCCAAAGCCAGGTCCAAAGTTATATATATATGCTTGTAGGATAGATGTGTATCTGTGTGTGTGAGTAAAGAACAGGTTTCAGATTAAAGACTATATATTAAAAAGTTTTCTTCAGCAAGGTATAGGCAAGGAGCTGTGCTGATCTAAACTTTGTATCAGAAAGGCTGTAAGACCTCACCCTGTTGCATGGTAACCAAATACAGGGAGGGAAAATCATGCATATATCTGCGAAAGTGCTGCAATTTGCTTCCAGTTGTGCAAATCACCTGAGAATCTAGCAGCTACACCTTTTTAGTCTATATCAGTATCATCGCAACATCGGATGAGACATCATTATAAAAGTGCACTGCTGTTCTCCATCCCTTGCTAAGGAAAACTCGTTTCCACCATCAGCATCTGTACTCCTACATTCATGGAGAATTCTGTGCCCCTCAAACGACTGGAGAAAACCACAAGCTTATTAAGCCTATTTAATTGTCCTGTCACAGTTAGATTTCAAATCTTTGGGAAGTTACCTGTGTTTCAGCAAGCTGTGCCCCCTGGTCTCCCATAGATGATGGACCAGTACATTAGGTAAGTGTTGAGCAATGCAGGTCTACACAAAGGGGCTATAGAAATCTTGCAGAGGCATTTCACCTCTTGCTGTGCCATTGCTTCATTCTGTTTCCAGCTTCAGAAGGAAGCAGAGAATCTGCTTTCTGTCTATACTTGTTTCAAAGCTTTGTATACTTCTAAGCTTCTCTGTTCCACCCCAGTTTTCACTGAAGCATCAAGCAAAGAGCTTAATGATGTATAGTGAAAAAAGGAGACCATTTTCCCCTGTATTTTCTGCAGTCTCAAAACTCTCACTACTCCATTGAATCATATAATTTCTGCAGATTTTATCTTGTCTTCATTGACATTCTTCATTCTACGGCCACCAGCTCACGCAAGGTCAGTACACAACGCTCCTCTCAAACAGGCCCATTGCTGTGCTTCCTGAAATGTCTGCAGTCTCTTACATCCATACGCAGCAGTCATTAGCTGGAACCTTCCTTGGATGCAACCTTCCCAATTCACTTTTCTTTCTCTTCATTTTACAGAATAAATCTGCTCTGAGGATGCTCTTTTTTTGGTGGAAAAAGCATTTGTCTGTAAGACCTGAGGTTATCTGTTCCTGACATAGGAAGACTTAACAGTAAGGAGGCAAGAAATTGGAGGAGGAGGAGCAAAACGATGTCATAAATAAAGAAACTGAAAGAGAATCTGAAGAACAGTATCCAATCTCTGTCTCTACTGCTGGATTTCCTTTTGATGCTTCTGGCTTTAATCTTTGGGCCTCAGTCTGCAGTCAGTAAAAAGTGCATGATATTATCCTCTCTACTTCAAAGATGTTCTCATGCTCACAGAAAATGGTCTCCTGTGACTTCAGTGCAGAATATCAGGTGTGGTCAAAATAAAAATAGGTTAAAATGAAACAATTATTTTTTCATTCTGCAAAGAAATGACAGCCAGAGCACCTGGAGGTTAAAGAGTGGCTAGAGAAAAGAGCCAAAACATTGAATCAGTTTAGCAGGGATTAAAATTCAGTTGGAGGATGAGACAGTCATAAAGAAAATTATCACCTGCTTCAAAGTGACTTTATATTCCTGGAATGGCTGTGCTGTTCTGTGCTCATTAGCTCTACAATAGTACAATGTTAGAAGAGAGCTTTCTCTTTAATCCAGTTGTCTTGTTCTTACAGAGAAATAACAGACATCTGGATGTACCCGCTCCCTCCCTTGATGGAAAATGGCATATCACCTTAGAGAGACTGTGAACTGGCAGATAAATATATGAATCTACCCCTTTATAGCTGCCTAAGAGGTAAAATAACTGTGAAAATATTAGACAAATTGGAAGGCTCCTACAAACATCACCCAGAAAAGAATGAAAGAAGCTATTGCTAGCCTCACAGGTTCATCTTTGCTGGACATTAGTACCATAAGAGACACATTTTCATTTCATTGATCAGCTTGAAAGAGCATCGGGAAAAAGGAAAGATAACCTAATAACTTGGCATCACAGAATGACAAAAAGCCTAAAAAGAAATTACTAGTAACAGCAGAGGCAGCTTCTTTTCAGAACACTCCACCCTGTATTGTTTTCTTCAGCCAGTTAGTTGGGGCCAGTGACTCTCCACTGGTTTCTCTAGAGCTCACCCAACTTCCTTCCAGAGAAGTATGAATGCCAAGGACCTTTTTCTCATCTTCTTACACCATTAGAAGATCAGCAACAATTCCAATCCACAGCATCCAGAGATTAAATGCAAAAATGCTGTTAGGAAAAATTATTTACTCAAGTAAAATTATGGTTCATCTCTTGTTTCCCACTCTATTTTCAATTTAGCATTTTTCAGCATCAGCACAGTTTCCAGCAATCCAGTTTGTCATTAATTTTTATGCTACTGCCACTGCAAGACCCATCCTATCTCAACACCAAATATTTCTAATACACATTTTTGAGATAATCTCATTTTGGGGGGAAATAAACCAAAACATGTCAGTCCAAAGAAAGCACAAATCTCAGAAAACCAAAGGTGTGTCACTGCCTCTATATCGAGAATGTTTGATTAAACATGAAGTGCTCACATTCCAATTATTCTTTTACTCCTTGGGTGATATTTTAAAATCTATAATGCCACATCAGAATACCCAAAACAGAAAGACAGGAAAATCCATTTTTATGGGAGGAGCAGCAGTTAGTGATTGTGCTTTCATTCCTTCCTTGGGACCAATATCTAACTTTGCTATAATAAATTATCCCATTTTACATCTCCCTCTATCAGTGTTTACATGACATGCCATTTCTCATGTATCTGCCATGCCACAATACCTATAATCATATTCAACACACTATTTATTGCGTACAGTGCTTTACATAGTGTATACATCACCTCATAAAATATTGGAAGGTAAGATAAAATAATGCTGAACTGTTGAGCATTCCTTTGCTGCAACACCTCCTGCATAAAGCACACAGAAAGAGGCCACACTGGAAGTGAAGCTGGTCATTGTTTCCTTCACATTTTCCCAGCAGGAAAAGAAAAAAATAAATTTTTCTGCTTGCCCTACCCCGTCCCTCACCTCACAAACTGCAGCTCCAGTGATCTGTTGTGCTCTAATTTCCACACTACCACATGCAACATGATCTCCTGCATTTCTCTTGTCACCAGGTCCCAGTATGCCAAGCCCTTGCTGATTGTACTAGCCTTTCTCAAAATGCCTTGAATTAGCTAGGTTAGCTTCTAAGCAGATTGTAATGATCTCTCTTCTCTCTTACTCAGCCTTATGCTTCCTGCCTCTCTCACTTTTGAGCCATGAACCTACGAATATCCAAAGTTATAGAGGGAATCATGAGAATGGGCACAGCAGAGCTACTCCCTGATGCAGTGATAGTGCCCATCAGGGCTAGCACTGCAGAGGGGCAATCAGGTCTTCAACCAGGTCGTGCCTCCATGCACTTTCAGAGTCTATCCACTTCATCCAAAAATTCTTCCAGCTTTTGCTTACTTTCAGAACAGAAGAGCAGAGTTTTCTCCTGTAGGCACCCTCATTTCTGACTCCAAAACACCAGCAGTATTTTTCAGGTCTACACACATGGTGAGTCAAACACTATAGAGCATTTCTTTTCTCTCCTGACAAAAGTTATTAAAACATTCTCTCAACTTTACCTTCCTTGTGACCTTTTTCCTTGTTTCTCATCTTCTACCTCAACACAACCTCTTTTTCATCCCCCCAAACCACATTGCGCAGTGACACAAAGACATCGCCAGAATGGTGTCTCCAAGAAGCTGCTTTTCAGAACCACGTCTGCCCTCCTGCCAGACATGATTCGCATTAGCATCAGTGCTAGCTCTGCTGCAAAGTGACTGCAGTCCATGGCACACAAGCCCTCCACCAGCCTGGGGAGTTTCTGGTGGTTTTACACTGCAATTTTGATTACTTTGTTAGAAGTGCAAACTCATTTCACTTGTTCGTCTTTTAATAAGAACAGACTGGTTGTTCTACAGTCAAAAATACAATTTTCTGGTAAGTTTGAGCCCAGACATCACAGATACACATCATCTACGCGAATGCAAGGCCACAAAGTCAGGCTGGATGGGTTTCTGAGCAATGTCCCTACTCTTTGTAAGGGAGTTGGACTAGATGATCTTTGGAAGTCCCTTCAACCCAAACCATTCTATGATTCTATGAAAAGAATCAGAAGACTCCACTGAGCCATGCTGTGGATTGCCAGGCTGTGGAAAAGGAGGAAGATGTCATTTCTCAGTCAAGTACATAACGTCTGATTGAGCTACAGAATCTGTCTAGGAAAAACACCTGTGACAGATCGCTGAATACACATCATATTATGTTTACTAATTTAATGTGTTGAATAAAGTACACAAATAATAACCAGGATTATTTTCTTTCAGGATTTTTTTTAAAGTTAGCTATTTATAACTGCGGTAAGTGCACTACTTCCTAATAGTCCATGGTTATATACATTCTTGGAATACAATTTGTGTTCAAGTAAATACAGTCATTTTCTCATTTGAACCTTCAGTATCACCCAGAATCCCAGCTTAAAAACAAGAATAAACCCTGCCCAGAAAGATGAATAGAGTCTTCTTAGGGTCACCTAACTGGAACAGTATTACCCTAGCAGACAGCCAGCTGTTGTAACAAAATCATTGACTTTTAATGACTTTTGGCCACAGTAAGCCCACAGTGATTCAATGCATAAGAAATATCCAGAAAATGCTAAGACTGAAGGTAGCATTAAGCGTTAAATAAATATTAAAGAAAGTGAACTCAGAAAAAGAACTGAAGGATGCTTACTTAATCCATTGAATGACAGCAGAAATTGTTTCAGGAGGATGAAGAGAGTGATGCGTCCAGATAGGTATTGATTTCTATGGATCTGTAGTACTCCTGCACTGTTTAAAGTTGTGTATCTGTGCTTGGGAAGTTCTTTGCAAATCCTACGTTCAACTGCCACAAAGCTCCCAAAGGAGTTAAATTGCAAGCCAGGATGTATATACTTTAGGATGTATCAACACTGTCTTTGAGATGCAGGAAAGGGCCTAGAAAAAAAAAAAAAAATGTGCCCTTGAAAGAGCATTTGAGGAACTCTACCTCATGAAGACAGGAGTGAATTCAGCGCTACTACAGGATTTAAACACAAGGTCCAAATAACACAATCTGGTCAGCATCCACTAGGGAGGCTCAGCCAGACCATGACAAAATTCACAGGCAGCAGATCACAGAAAACCCTCTCTTTGATGACAGATGATGAAAGGACATTCTAGCAGAATTATGCCTGAAGTAGAAAATAGAGATAAGGAAGACAAGGCAATGGGTCCCAAGATTAGGAATCAAAGGCTCTGTAGTTCTCAAGGCTTTGGCACTGGGCCACATTGAGAATATTTTCAAGTCACTCTTTATTCATTTGACTCAGTTTCCCCTAATATTAAATATAAAATATAAACCACAAATCATCAAAGCTAGATGTATTTTCTCTTATTTAAAAGACAAAGCAATGGAATGTAGTGATACAGTAACTGTTTACAACGCAAATTTGAAGCAAATTTGCAAGGTTTTATGAGTACTTTACATCCCCAGACTAAAGAGCTTCCAAGCACACACACCTTTTCAGGTACAGACTCAAGGGAGAACAGGTCTTTCCCACCTTGCAGAGAACATTTAAAGTATTTGTGGTCTGAGTGTCCTCTTAATAGCAATCTCTTCTTAGAAATTATTTTATCAGTTATTCAGAAATAAATATAAAACAGCCACTGCCTATAAAATCTGGTGAGTGGCACAATAAAATAAAGTACAGTGCCACACCCTCCTGTCAAAACAACCTATGCCTTACACAACTTGAAGGACTGAGGAAAAAAAATCTCATGGCAGCGGTGAACAAACAATTCCATGCAGAATTCCACCCTGTAATAAAAGCAGTTGATGAGATGCCTTGATCCATAAAGAATAGAGTTATTAGAGGAAAAGGAGGTAACATTGCCTCACTATACCATGCAATTTTTACTAATCCCAGACAAACAAATACAATTCTTGTGGCTGGTTTTCTTGAAAGACTTTGAAAAAATAAGGTAAAATACCAACCCATGGCTTAAGACAAATTTAAACAAGAAATTAGGTACAAGGTTTGGTTTTTCTTTTTATAGTGATGGTAAAAAACCATTCCATTGTTCTTACTGAGTGAGGAGGACCAGATGACCGTTAGGGCTATGCATGTTAGTTATATTCAAAGATCTTCAAAGGGAGCAGCCAGGGACAGGACAATTCTTTTGCAGAGGAGAGGTGGGTGCAATAATGACTTTCTGCAAAGTCTCACTGCATCTGGCAGATGTAGTTGGAAATTAGTGGCCTCATAGAGACTCCCAGATGACACATGGAGGTCAGGAGCACACAGCAGGAGGAAATCTCAAAGGTGACTGTAGTCTTTTGCACATCTCCCTTTCATTATCTTTCCTTAATAGATTTACAGCCTTTCTAAATTCACCCGTCAGAGAAGATGCCTCCCAGGCATCTGTCTGTTTACAGGGTAGCAGTCAGATTTCTACCACACAGAAGATAAGAGCTTCAGCAACAGTTTAGAAACTATTGATTGCATTTGCCTTTCACCAGCTGGTTTTTGGTCATAAAAACACCAGGTGAAATTGGGTAAGCTATCTCCTTCTGGTCTTTTCCTCTTAGCATCACCAGTACCTTTTGCAGCCCTCTTTTTCCTTCTTTTCTTAAAGAATTTCACAATACTGAGTTACTTGTCTATACAAACAGACAAATCTCTGTTTGTCTTCATTCGTACACTTTATTCTTTTACATCAGTAGAATCTATATACGTAATGCCATGACATTTAAGCTCTCATAATAAATTGATATCTTATGTGATAGGACACGATAATCTCAAAATATCTATTAATTTGTGTAATCTTTCAAAGTGGTTGAAGGAGGAAAGTTTAGAGCAGACATCTAGGAGTCAAGAAACAAAGAAGAAATAAGAACTTTCTTTTACTGCAGAGTATTTAATGCATGTCTCTACTTTCACATTCAAACACTCAAAGCTGAGAAAGTGCATAAAATCACAACAGAATTTGAAGTACGTGATGCTTGTTGCAAGCATATATCTTTACTATTTGGGCAAATTCCTCAGACAACAATAATTTCAAATTCTTGTTATCTGTTTGAATGTAGCATCAGAAAGAGCCACGAAAGTATGGTCACACCAGACAGGTCTTGTCACACAAGGAAACAGATCGGGCTGCAGTGGCCTCAGTATCTTTATGACCTAAGTATCCATAAAGCAGCTCTCCAGACCACAAAGTTTACTTATAGGATGCCTGGAGACTGTCTCTCAAAGTAATAAATCCCTCCCAGGGCTTGGTCACCTGATTTGCCATATTGTACCAAACATTCACCAACCCCCTTTGAAGCAAATTTGAGGAGAAGAAGCAAGAAGACAGAAAATGCAGGGATGAAAAGAGCCTGTGTTCACTGAAGTATTCATGCTTCCACCCAAGAGCATGTTTATTGAGCCCTGTGATTAGGCAAACATCTCTGAAACTCTCTGGCAGAGGGTATTTTCCCCATCTTACCCTAGTGCTATTCAAAGTAGAGTTTCATAGATCTCAAGGCAGGAGTGGAATGCTATGTTCTCTCCTATATTGAAGCAGCACCTATACCAAAGCTATTATCTTAGCTAAAAGGGTATTTTTCAGTCCACAGGGCTACTATAAAAGTTGAAGTCAAAGTACTTACTTGTGCTTGAGATTTCTACAAGATGACGGTGTCAAACTAAGCATGCGGGGGAAAGGTTAAAAATCTCAAGTTCCCAGCCTGTCTGACACAGAGAAATTACACTCTGCCCTAAACACAATGATCAGTATGACCCCAACAAGGTCATACCCCAACACCTCAGCCAGTCAATTTCGGAAAAGAATATTCTGTCAACCCATCCAATCTTCCAACTGCTTAAGGAGGAAAAGGAATAAAGTAGGGTAGATTTGGTTAGTTGTACATGGAGAAAACAGAAAACCTTCCTAACCAATGCAAGCAAACAGCTGTTCTCCTGAAACATAAACAATTATTTGAATCGGGCTCAAAGGAGAGCAAATTTTGGGATTATGTTGAAGATAATGCAGGTAACTTGCTGTCCTCAAGACCCAAGCAGAAAAAGATAAATATGGGAGATCTGCAAACTGCTAAACCAGCCAGAATCCCTGCACCCGACCACTCTTCCCAATCATGTGGATTAGTTTGATACTTTTTTTCGTCAGAAAGTGCTTTAACTCATGTTTAAGAAAAGGAAGAAAAAAGTAAGAAAGAAAAGGAAAACCAAAGCACAGCTTCACTTTGAAAAGTCACAAAGAATAATGAATCCCCCACTTACCATGCCAGTTTTTGTAATAATTCCTAAGGCTCGCTGCTAAGCAATTGCCCTTTACTTCAAGATAAAACTTATCTAATTTCATCTTTGGATCTATTTGCACCTTTGTTAGCAGAGTTGTAATGCTCTCCTACCCTGAGATGAGCTATTTCCCATCAATAAGTACCTATGCCTGGTGATAAGATCACTTTGCAATTTCATTTTGATAAATGGAGAAGCTACTACTATCACATTTTACTGCAAAAATAATTGATTTTTTAACACACTAGCTAAAACAAGGAATCCAACAAAAAACTGTTTCAGATCCAGTCAAAACAGATATTTTCCAGACAATCACAAGCATCAACACATTCTACTTACATTTTGTTCTGCCCCATGCCACTTTTTTTTTTGTGTTACTTAACCATTTCAACATTTTTCTAGGTCTCCTGTTTGTTTTTGACATAATACCTAAAGATATGCTGCTCTCACACAAAAGAGATTCACAGCCTTGTGTTGAAATCTTAAGCCAATCTGTTTCACTATTTCCAGAATGGTTCTTGTTGTTTTTTTTCCTTCACATTTCTGAATTTCTGCTTGTTCTGCATTTTTCAAAACAATGGGAGTGTGGAAAGATCACTCCAGTGAATTTGTCAGCTTTTCCAAATTTCCGCTTTCTCCCTTAAATGTTGTTTTTCTGAAAATGGTCTGGTGATAAGTGTCCTCACTGTCTTTGTGGACAACTGGGAATTTAACGCATCTACAGTGTCTGACTGGAATATTATAAATAATCCTGGCACCACCCACTAAGAAAGTATGAGTGCAAAATATCAATTAGCTGGCTTATACAGACAGCACGGGCCATCCTGGCACTGAATGTGGGAAAAACAGTATGTGATCATGTAATCAAAGGCTAGATCACAAAGCTCATGCACAAGGGGATTGAGTTAAGCCTGCACAGAGAAATACCTTAATTCTGTCATTTATAAACTCAACTGGCATTTCCTGAATGCTTGACTTTGCAATCTGAATAGCATTAATTAATTTAGGGGTTGTGTGTAACTAATGATGACTAATATGACAGGCCCGTAATCATCTACCTAGCACGGTGGGAAAGATAGATGCTTAGAAAGCCAAGTTTTTCACATAATTTCATCTGAATAACAAATAAAGCAGAGCCTGAGTCTGTTTGGAAGCTCGTAGGACTTGGAGTTAATAACACTGGGTAGCAGTCTGCACGTTCTTGGAATTTACACAACAGCACACACCTACCCACCACCACCATGTTGCCAAACACCAGAAGGAGTATAGATTTCACCCCTTGATGATACCTTGTACTCCCTATGAATTCTTGTGCTGAACATAGTGATTGCCCCTTAGGAAACACCATTGCAGTTTTTCACTGCTGTACCACCCCACTCAGGGTACAATGACTTTTCACCGTCATTCACCAGTGTGGATCCACCTGACAAGAGGCTAACACTAGTGACAGAATAATCTTCTTTTGGCATGAACGCTTTTATTTTTCAGTGTTTTCACCTTTTCCGCTTTCTTTGTTTTTTCCTTCAAATCCCTGTATAGAAGGATCTGAATGTTGCTCTCATACTGACTTGGTCATTACTTTGCCCAAGACATTTTTGAAACTGGTAGCAGCTCCATCTGTTAGCAATGGCAGGAGAGAAAGGTAAGTCAAAAATATTGCTGCACATGAAAGGTTATGGGTCCAATCCAGAGCTAAAAGTAGTAATGGGGAATTGGCCTTAATAGACTTCTTCTTGGACTGGGAAGTAAAAGCCAATGTGGCTAGAGGGATTTTCTTAAAGAAGATTATCTTCCAGCTCTTCATATTAACATCCTCAGATAGTCAAAAATGGGAAATGAGATGACAGTAATCTTTGCAACATCCTAAGAGGTATGTTAACAAGCGCTAAGGACATGCATAAAGTGTAACCTGGTATATTTCCAACATTAAGAGTCTGGAATTACCATAAAGAACCATGGCAACAACAGGCAATTAATTCACACTTATTCAGATTACCATAGAAACTGGACCAACATACCAGAAATTATCTATAATTTCTCACTCCAAACATTCAAGCACAGTCTGTAATTTCCATCGTAATTGCCTGCTTGTAATAACCACAGAAATATTATAAAATCTCTATGAAACACTATGAAACCTCGACATAATGAAGGCCAAACATAATTTTAAAAACCTGCAGAGCTTTTGCATGTATTATAATATACCACATGGGAGCCTAAAAAACTTTCCATCTTCCAACATGGTATTGCAGGAGAAATTAACACTATTCTGTCAGATGAAAAAAAAAATGCACTTACATCATGACAAATCACAACACAAAAAGCTGCCAAGGCAGAGCAGAGCTGCCATGTGCAGAGCACCGACTCTATGAAGCATCACCTTGCTCTTTTTTCAGGAAATCTCCCTTAGCTCTGAGTTGAGCAGCCATTTTGCTGCAGAAGGTTGTTGTAGACAGTTTTCCAGACCACCTGCTGTTAAGGAAAGCTAAGAAGAAAAAAAAAGAAAAAAGACATTCTAAAAGACATTATTTTCTTTCAAAGTCTATTGCTCTTGCAGGAACCTCAACATCATGACTCTATGTGAGACTCTGTGTGCTCAGAAGGATTGTCCTTGACTCCTCGTGCACATTCATAGCTTTTTCAAATCCCTAAATACTGAAAAATCTACTGAAAATATTATTGACCCTACTACAAGAAATGAATACTTGATTATATCCAGTATGACTAATGCTATGTAAAACATAGTTGGGTACTATTTACATGGAGTTTCCAGTAGTTTCAATTAAAGTATTGCCAGCAAAACCATCAAAACATCATTCAACCCAATCAACATTACTAATAAGGGTGGGGAATTACTGATTCAGTGGAGTTTTGAAGGCATCAGACAGGCAGGACTCGACAAGAAGCAAATGCAAATTATTGACTCGAAGAGCTGTGACAAGGAAGAACAGCAGAGAAGAGAAACCACCTTTTCCCTTTTGACTGTACAGGAACACCAAGGATAACTGCTCTCTGCATGCTAAGACTGATCTCTGAACATTTCTCCTCACCACCACTATCAGTCCACAAGTCCATTATTTATTCTGCATTACACATTACAGACTTCAAAGCACATGGAAGTCAATGGGAACATTCCCATTAACTCCAATTGCCCTTGAATCCATTCTTCAGAGCAGTTTCACACCGCTTGAGTTTCATAGCTTTTGACTGAGTTACTCCTAATTTACACTGGCAGCACAGATTTCTGTTGGTGAATGTGAGAAGCCTGCTACATGACTTTTCACACAATAGATAATGAAAAGACAAATAAACATTTGTTGTCTGTGGGAAAAGCAGAAAGGCAATCACTTTGTGATGAACCTTATGCAATTCCTAAAGCATTTTGTGAAAGACTCTTCTCTTCTAAACATGTGGCCAACTTGAAAGGAAAAGATCAGAGTATATCAATGTCAAGGCCTTGCTGGACAAAGAGTTAGTGATAGTTAGTGAAAGTGTATGAAATATACACAGCGTAGAGCCCTTGTTCAGATAAATATCCACTTTAAACTTTTGCAGAATTCCTCAGAATTCCCAAGCGTTACCAGTCAGGAAGTAAAACTTAAAAAAGAAAGTCTTGCATGCAATGTTTTCCTATCCCAGTGGCTATTTAACAGTATTTAAAAGATCGACCAACTTACTCTTTTTTTTCCTTATTTTTCTTTCTTCTTGAATTGTCCAACTTTAGGAAGTTCACAGAAAGAAAGGATGCAAAAATATCTATTTCAAACTCTATTGATCATCAACAAAGTTTAGTTCTTATTTGATTAGCAATCCTGGTAGACAATCATACCAAAACAACCACATCGTCTCATGCAATTAGACGTCAGGTGTCCCATTATAGATAAGAATCGTAAATCATTTGTCATTGGTTCTTGAAAAGCACCAATCCCTGGCTGAAATTGCTAGAGTGACATAACACTTGCACTTTTAATTGTACTTGAATGACTTTTGGTTTGGGGTTTCCTTTTTCATCCCCCACACTATATTTTTCAGGAAACTCAATACTGTCAAGAAGATACAAATTTCTCCAGGCTGCAAATGCACCACATAAAATATTTAAAGTGAAATCTGGGCTTGGTGACAGTCATAAAGTTAATCTAGCTCTGCTTCTCAGCCTTTACAGCCACTTGAGCACATCACAACCCATAAAATAAACTGTTCTCAAAAAGGCTGTGCAATTTGACGAGTTAACTTAAAATTCCAGGTTTTCACAAGAACCAACTACACAAAGCATCAGCTGTGACTTCAGCTGTGCATCCCATAGCACTTTCTGCCAGGTGTCACATCCACCTGCACATCCCAGGCACAGCCAGCCCCCTGTGGCCACAGCCTGGGGACCAAGGCATTGCAGCACCTTATAGCATGCATCCAGCCCACACGAAATGGGTGTAGAATTTGTGGCCACCTGGGATTCTGCCTGACAAAGCAGCTAAGATTCATAGCCTTCATCTCCAGGAACTACAAGTGCCTATTCCCTCTTTGTGAAAGGGACCTTGCCAGAAAGAAGTAAGGCTTATGAAACATTTACAGACACTAGGTTAGAGGTGGTGTGGTTGTAAGGTAGCTGAAGAGCAGATGCTCAGTGTGGGCAAATCACCACAGTCTAGTGACATTTTTGACCCTACATCAAGGGTCAAATAAGGACCTGCTTCCAAAATTTGAGACACAGAGACACAGTTTAATGTGGTATAAACACACGTGATTTTAAATGCGTCTCCACTGAATTATGTCAGAGTATTAATGATTGTAGTTTGATGTGTTCATGTTTTTAAGCATCTAAGCAGAAGAGCTACTCACATGCTTTACATTACATATAAAAGCTGAATAAGTATTTGCTGACTCGGTGCCAGGTACAAGATGAAGCTGGTGACTGAGAAAGACCATCGTTCCTACTGAAAAGGCCTAATGTCATCTCCAGAAGAGGGCAGTGCTGGCTTAAACTAGCAGGACACGGGCCCTCTGAAAGTCTTGGCTTGCAAAGGGCAGTAAATTTCTTAAAGTAGAAACTCCTAGTCAGAGTATTGCAAAGATGTGTAAAAGCTACTACATACACTGCACAGGAACAACCAGTAGAGCAGCTCTGAGTAAGACACCACGCTTTGAAACATTTATCAGCAACATTCATAGTTTGCCTGGAGATTTGAGCAGAAGCTCTGTCTGTTTCTCACAACCTTTCTGACTTTGGAAAGCCCTAGACAGGTTAGATGAATTGCTGTTTCTAGGAAAAGAAAGTGATTGATAGCAGCTGTTATCTCCTGTTTGATCTTGTAGTGCTCAGTCTGCCTGTTCCTTTGATCAGAGGCAGAAGGAAGGGCTCCACGCTCAGAGTGACCCAGATATTAGTCCCCCAGAGGCACAGAGAAACTTGTAGGAAGGAGTTCTTAGTTCAGATCCTCCTCTTACCTGGGTAACTCACATGTAAAACAAGTGAAGAAACTGCATGCCTCTAAAACTGGCATTACCTACAGAACAGAGGCTCTAGGACTAGGAATTCTAAGAGGACTGTTTGCTTTCAAGCAACAGAAAGAGAAATGAGTTGTGGGGATGGTAGAGAAGTAAACTCCATATAAGGGTAAATAACGGGCTGAAAGGTCAGCCTGCTCCTGGCAGATCCTCTGAATTCCCTGTCAACCACCTGTCCTCTTTTAGCAGAAGCTATGGAACAGTGAGGACCTGGATGTGTTCTAAGTGCCCTGGGAAGAGGCAGCCAGAGGAAGGAGGTGTTCCATCAGGCAGGGGGGGCTGGCATGATGAGTTCACATCCTGGGCGGCCCAGGATGTTGTTGGCCTCCTTGGCTGTGAGCAATGCCCAAGTTACATACAGTCCTGAGGGTAAAGCAAACTCAGAAAACACCTTGAGAGGATGGAGTGATTCAAGCCCCAGCCAGAGCTGAAACTCAGGGGAAATGGAAAGACAGGAGGCACCTGCCAAGGATTGAAACAGAGCTTCGTTATGTACCAGCAAGAAATGGGTGCCAGCAAAGCAGAAAGCAATCAGAAGATAGCTTTGTCTCTGACAAGCTCCATTCCTGACAGGCTTTGACTCTGATCATTTGACATTCTGAAGAGCTTTTAGTTATTTCAGGTACAGGAGGTTATGAAATGCAATTACAGGAGCTGGAGGAGGCCTGCACACAAGATAAAAACCTGGCAGAGATGCTTTCAAGCAAGAGACACATTTTAATGGAAAGAACTGGAGCACTTTTCGGGTAGTGCTTGTGCCTTAGGACTGAGCACAGGGAAACAAATTCCTGGAGGAGTTGTGAAAACACAGAAACTCAACCCAAAGCACAGCTGAGCTTAGGAAACGCGGACAATGGCTCACACTAGAAATAACAAGATATTACTCAAAATAAAACTGGAAAACACAGGCCACACAAAGCTCAATGCCAGCACACTGCAGGGGCCAGTGACTCCCGGGTTGGGTGATGGCAGGGGCCAGCACTCATGGCCCATCCCACCACCCCAGCCAGGACCCAGGGACACCAGGGCAGTCTGAGCCCCAGGCATGAAGCATCTCCCTGGGGACATGCTGAGGCTGGGACAGGAGGTGGTCCTGCAGGTCGGGGCTCAGGCCCTGTGAGGAGAACTGAGCTCAGACACAGCAAAGCCTGTCAGTATCCTCTGCGCCCTGACACTCAGTGAAAACATGCAAAAATCAAGATTATGAGAAGCCCTACAACGCATGAAGCTACTACCTTCAGAGCTAGCTACCTTACAACCTAAGATGAGGACCAGAACCTGGGGAGGGGGAGGTGGAAGAGGAATTAACTACAACAGATCATAAGCATATTGGAAGAAGTAGTAGTATGTGTCCAGCATGGATAAGAGAGCTGCTACCTCTATGGGCAAGAGGGTACTGCTACCCAGTGAAATGGTCTCCACAAAGCCATTGCAGAGTATCAGGAGATCAGCATCAGTAACAGAAGCTGTCCATTAAGAAATAAAAGTTGTATTTAGTAGTTTCAAATTTTGGTACATACACAAGGAAATGGAGTGTCAGAAAAACACTCAAGCTCTACCATCAATGGGAAAACAAGAACAGTCTTATGTCGGTATTACTACACTTTCCATTTCCAGCTTTGAGAAAGAGGCAGGACTAGCAGAAAGTGAGCCCTCCTCCAGCATCACAGCTCATTTCTTACACCTGAGTTTTCATAGTAAAGGTCAGTACTGTGGACTTCCATGCAGTACTCCTCTCCAGCTGACCTCAACAAGAGTGAAAACTATTAGCAACTTGTAGTTTACTACCAGATGTCTGAGCCCTAAACCAACAAACAGAACTTTGATTATATTTTTTCCCCCAGCTGAACTGCTGGCTGACTCTTAGGAGGTTTTAAGTTTTGGCCCTTATAAATATAAACCACTAGTTAACAAAAATCTTTTCTATGTCCAAGGGCATTGCCTTCAAAAAGCATAAAAATACCCAATATTTCAGGAGGATCTAGGTATTCCTCCACTCCCTCAAGGTACTACTATTCAGAAGCAGGCCTGTGACTAGTCCTTGCAGGGCATTTTCCATTGAAGGAAACAAGGAAACTTTTACTTCTGCAGAGTGCAGACCAGTCTCATATACACGAAAATACAGGTAAAGAAGAGGGAGAAGAAAGACGATGCATTTATAAAGGGGTGGTAAAGAGACTTACTGACTTCAGTTTATCAAAGAGCACTATTAATAGCACTGTCCCCATCCCAGATTCCCTTGGCAACACTTACTGGTTTTGTAATTACACTCGCCTTTAAAATTATTTTTCCTCCTTCATTGTTGTGGGAAAAATCCACACAAGCAACAAGGGAATAATTTGACAGCACATGAGGGAAAGAGTGAAATTATTCCATGAAAAAGTGCTTTGAAATACACAAAGGGAATGTAATAAAAGAATTGCAATCTCTTGGATAATCTGTAACATTAATAGGCACAGTCATGCAGACAGAAGTGTGATTATTTTTTTAATCTGGCACCATGCATCAGGGTATCTGAGAGCCTAAATTATCTCATTAATCCACATTAAAAATATTCTTTTCATGAAACTGATCTATTACTTCACTTTTTTGTTTTTCTCTTTACCTTATCATATTTCTTCTTTACTTAAAGGCTAGCCATTTCACTTGTTCTTTGTAGACACAAACCAAGTATGCTCACACCTGAAACCTCTGCACACACAACACAGCTAGTGTGTGATTTAATTCAGTCAACTCAGGACAGTTTCTTTAAAAAAAATATCTGGGATTCTTCAATGAGAATATCACAGTGCTGGCATCATGCTATAAGGGTGAACTTCACCTGGATCCTGAGTGCTTCTGAGAGCAGGACATGGCTACAAAGCTACAGCCAAAAGCAGGCTTTTCTAAATTAGCTGTTGGAAAATATTGCCTATGCTTCATCTGGACTTCCAACTTTCAAGAACTGGAGAGAGGCGAATATATGTGCCATGGATTAACAACCGAACCAGTCTAAATCCATTTATTCTGCTACTAAAGCCAGTAAGAAGGCAACCAGGGATAATGCAATAGTCACAAGCAAGCAGGCTTTATCATTTCAAATTGGAGGCTGACTGACAGAGGAAATGTGTTGCTAGATAATTCACAAGGGCATGATTAATGCAAGACTTTCAGTAGATTTGTCATGTGACAGACTCTGACAGGAAAAAAGCAGTAGGTAGGAAGGGGTATATTGAATACAGTGAAGAAAAATAGGAAATGAAGCAGAGCATTAGCCAGGATCATTCTCTTTGATTTCATTTTAGCAACAGTTGGACATAAAAATCCCAGCCAGAGAATGTAGCTTTGTGTAGCAACCATCAGCTATCAGGTGCTAGTCTGTGATGGCCTGACTCGATTGTGTAATGACAATTAAGTTGCTGTGCTAAGTGACTGCTACTGATTAAATGCCACAGTGCAGGTGCTATTCTGATTTACATCCATCATGTGAAGAGTGTGGCTTAATGCAGATGTTGATTATATTTACAAATTAGCAGTTGGGAGTTGCGGAAAGGCAGCAGAAACTCAGTAGTCAGTAGCTGGACTGCTTTAGTCACAGAGGATACGCTCAGACCAGATGACCCTTCTAAAGTACCTCCTTTAACGAGGGGAGAAATCCCGATACCAGTGAAGATAAATGGCTGACACAGGGCCAAGTAATCTCTGTTTCCATCTTTTATCTTGCACCAGTAACATCAGCACCCAGCTTTAGGAGGGACGTGGCAGCTGAAGTCATAAAGAGGAGAGGCACCTAAGGGAACCTCAAAGCTGCAGAAAAAGGTTTCCACTAATCATTGCTGTGGGCTTTTGTCTCCCCAGTGAGGCCCTTCCTCTTCCCACACCACCTTAAGGAAAGCATCTGACATGTGGTTGGTGCTGCAAATGTGTCAGGCTCACCGGGTACTTTTGTCTGCTGGAAAGAAACCAGATCTTGAGACTGGAAGAACCCCTACAGACAATGCATCTGACTTGCTCCAGTGTGGAAGCAAGAGACAGGACACAGAGAAAGAAAGAGGCTCTGGTTTAAACCTCCTCTGTAAGTTGGTAGCAGAGTCCATGACAGCTCTTGCTGTCTTTAAAATTGGGCTTTCTCAGTCACTTATAAAACATAGAAGAGACCAGTGTGAGCTCTGATGCGAGAAGTTCCTGTGGCTGGCAGCAAGGAAGATTTCTCTAGAAGGAATCTCTCTGGGATTGCCATACTCCTTAAAAGCTTTTACTGAGAGCCTGCTGCTGGCCACTGCTAGAGTTGGGAGCGCTGCCCAGTATGGTCTTTTCTGATCCAGCACGGCCACTTCTGACATTCCAGTAAAACAGTGGCCATCTACTCTGCCCTCCCCACAGCACTGTCTGAGGAGGTATGCTCCTTCTGAGAAGAGAGACTTTGCATTTCACCCAGGTGACAATAAGCTTCATGAAACTGGGACAGCTTCTGCGACAGCACTGTACTCTGCCTGACAGACTGGGTCTCTTTACATCATTGTTTTTTTCTTCCCCGCTTTGCTGCTGCCACAGTATGTCAAGAAGAGTAAAACAGGTTAAAAGCCAACGTAAATGACTCAAAAGAAAATCAGTCAAAAGTCAAGCCTTCATCTGTAGTCAGACACTCTATAGTTAAACATGTTGGAGAACAGCAGCTCACCTCACAGCACTGGTTGAGGATCACCAGTACAAAGAGGCAGAGAAGCACCCCCATACCTCTGCAATCAGTTTCTTCCACCATTGGTTCATGATTGATTAAAAAACTAAACATCAAGATATTAGAAGAGAAGACTCAATCTGACAGCACGTATGAGAGAGGATCTTAAATTCCATGCAGAGCACAGCTAGCAAGATGCTGAGGTAACAGTTATGCCCAATACATCAGCAACATACATCATAACTACCCCAGGGGTGAAAACCACTAGAGCAGAAAACATATCACAGGGGCCCTGAATGTTTTTTTTTCTCTTGAGGATATCTACAATGCCATAGTCAGTATTCCTGGGCTGACAAGAACAATAAAGGTTGGTAGGCTACCCCATTTTTGTCAATGAGGGGAAAAAAAACAAAGAACAGCATGAGCTACATTGATAGATTTATGTCCCCAGCCAAGAGGCAACTGCAGGCTCAGAAATGAGAAGACAACTGACCTTCAAAGATACACTCCAATTCTCATTCAGTATCTTTTCCTCCATTCTGAATGAGAATCAGCTGTATTTTCCCAAGTAGCTGTGTTCATTCTATGGTCACAGTCATATTTTCCTTGTTAATTCCATCTCCCAGCTCACTTTAAATGTTTTCTAGCAGGTGGAAAGAGCAGATATAAGAAGCTAAGCACTTTCAGAATCTAAATAGCTGCTTCACCTCCAGCTCTCAGATAGAGCTTGAATAAAAGGTCTGCATCAGTCAACCCCAACATCCAACCTTAATCTTCATATATTATTGAGTTTACCCTTGTCTATTGCTGTGACAGAAACTGCTCATATATGAGAAAGAAAATGAGTAAAGCCCTGTTATATTATTTACAAGGTGTCAAAAAGACACAGAAAGCTTTACACACAAATAAAGAAGAAAGTCCCTGCCCTTGAGATTTTAATTTAATCTGAAGAGACACTGCTGATGGTCTCAGTTTCACACGTGTAGCATCACCATGTGTACAGACTAGTGGTATACATGTGTGGAGAGCCCAGATGCGACCTGACTTACTATCATACAAGGCCTAATGTTTTCAAATTAGCATTTCCACATGCACATTTTCAGATATCAATCTACAAACTGCACCTGATAACCCATATAAATAATGAAAATTCTTTATAAACAGTGTCTCTGTCCTTGACACATTTAAAAAATACTTAACAGTTTTTAATAGCTTTTTGGTTGAAAGAAATTAAGCTGTTTGTGTTTGTCTGTTGTTTTACCTGTTTTCATCATTAACCATCAATACCAATAATGATCTTGTTTCTCAGGGGTTATGATTTCTCAATTACGTTCATCGACATAGAATGCCTTTTGAATTCACAGTGATTAACCTGTGGTATGCAACACACAACCAGCTTTCTGCACAGCCTTGAACTGTTCTTAAGCAGCCTCTGAATGGCACTGGATTAATGTGATCAACAACAGGATCTGAGGCTGGGGAATTCTGAGGGAAGTACAGCACAGTTTAAGACACCAAACATCAGTGATGTACAAGGAAGATGTTCAGATATCAGTGACCAAAACTGCCAGAGAAAGTGGAAGCCCTACATTACCAAGGGAACACCAAGATCACCTTGCTTGGCTTAAAGAAAGGGGAAAAAAGATTGGCAGGTGTCAAACCTGTTTTTTATGAACACCTGAAACATTATGAGCATGAGATAGGGATAAGAACTATTCAATCCAAAGAGCCAGAGGATAAAGACAGGCAATGAATAAACTTAGCCTGCAAATTAGGCCCAGCAATGCAATTTGATTCACAGCCAGCCTTCTAATGGGAAAAAGAAGAAAGAGAGCAGGAAGATCTAACTACTTTTAAATTGAGATTGATTGGTCTGTAGAAGAGACTGTACAATGTGTTTGCACCCCAAAAGCAGAACTTGGTGATCTGGGGCAAGATGGAGTCTCCCATCACCCTACACAGTTGAAGCCACAGGGACTGGGATGGAATTTCAGCTCTGTGAAAGAAAAACTGTGCCTGATGCAGCAATGATGGCTCATGATCCACCATGGACTTGGCTGTGAACAAGAGGTTAAATCCAGCTCTGCTCTCCCTTCTACTCATATCTGTTGAGAAAAGCTAATGGAGTGGCTAGAGGGTAAGAGAATGCCACTGGGAAGGTCAAGCTCCAGAGGCAGGCTCATGGGACTGGGCTGACCCTTATGCTAGAGGATTTTCTACTGTAACTTCTATTTCTTGTCAGAAACAGCTGAGCGATACACCTGTCTAACAGGCCCTATGTTTTCCTGCTAAAACATTTCTTCTCATACCATTATGAATGGATTCAGGAACTCAGACATACACATCAGCAGTTTTGCTCTTCAATTAAGACTTATCAGAGAGAGAAGAGTGCTATACAGATGAGTGTCAACAATACATCAACATCTACAGGAAAAATGTGCCACAGCACGTGCCCATTCTCCACAACTCGGTGGGGCTGGTAACAGTAAGCTTAGAAAAAAATTGCTTTTCTCTTCACACAGAGAGGAAAGATAGAAGCCTAAATTTGCACTGTTGCTTTTCAAATGCCCCCGAGATAAGTAGCTTGGCACTGTGTACAAGTGGGGGCCGGAGAGATTCCACAAGAGATGGAGAAGTCTGTCTCTATTTATAATGTTCAACGAAATAAGATTGTTTTACCCAGAGCAAAGTAAGACTAAACTGCTGAGTTTGCTAGGGCAAAGTCAATCTCTTTTCGTCAACAAAGGCTGAACAAATGGGAAAGGTGACTTCTAGCTTTCACATTCAGAGAATGATCTGTTACACTTCCCCAAACGCTATTACTGTTTAAAGGTGAAACCTGTGGGCTATACATGTTGTGACCCTTATCTGTCATATAATGCCTCTTGAAACCAGAACAACAGCTGTCTATACTATCTGGCTTCACAAAGTTAGACACAGAAGCTGTTGCTGCTTTCTTTGGCTTTTTGGGATACAGACCATATATTAACAAGGATAAGCATCTCATTAGCTGGAGCTGGTATTACCCCTACAGGTACTCCACTCACATGTTGTCATGGCACCCTTATCTTGGTATAAGCAGCCAGAGTACCTGGGGCATCACGAGTGATTCCCCACAAAGCAGACTTGCCTCACAACCATTGACCAGCAATTTATAAACTGAGCCACTAGATCATAATCCATAACGTTATTTCACCTTCACTCACTGCTGCACATCTCCTCAGGTTTCCTCCAAAACATTCTGCTGTGGCCTGTTAATCAGTTATAAAGCTCTGCCCCACATGGTGATGGTCAGTGGTAGAGACAGGTAGGTAATGTTATCCAAGATGTTAGTGGGTAGCTACCTATTACAACTCAGATGGCCTGCAATGGGAAGCAATGAGTGAATTCCTTCTTTTGCTTTGCTTGCATACATGGCTTTTGCTTTACTTATTAAATTATTTTTATCTCAACCCACGAGTTTTCTCACTTTTTGGATTCTCTCCCCAATTCCACTGGGGATGAGTGAGCTGTGTGGTGCTCAACTGTCATCTGGGTTAAACCACAGCCAGGAGAAAGAACAATATGTAGACAACAGCACCCTTCACCGGGGCAGTGATGCTTAGCAAATCCCTATCTGCTAAGCATGGGTCCATAGCACATGAAGTGTGAGAGAAGCAAGGCAGACACTCTCCACCTCTTTGGACCAATTACTGGGTCTTTGGGCTTGCCCCTCCAAAGGTATTGCTCTGGCTTACGAAGGAAGCCAGGATGTAACCCACTGGAGAAGCCAAGATAAGTACTTCCCAGAAAGTATGGAAGCTGGGGCAGACTTCTCCCTATCCCTTCTTCACTTCTTGGTTTCACCTCAGCATAAAAGGGTCAGTCAAGCCACTCCTACCTTAGCATTATAACCATTCGGAGTGCTGTAAACAGAAGCAAGCTTCTGCTCAGCAAATATCTGTCATTCTTGAGAGACTTCTGGGTAGCTTCCTACTAGGTAGTTACAAAATTATATATCCCACTACAGTGGTAGTCACTGCAATGGGAGATTAGTTCCTTCTGTGGGACCTGTGACATTAGGAAGAAATAGCTTCCCAGCAGAAAGAAAAGTCTTCAAAGCCCACCTGGTAAGAAAAAGGCGATTTTCTAGATTTAAAGACTATGAACAGCCTTTAGTTGGTTAAACACAGAGATACACACATATCCTAAGAGAGGTCACGAACAAAAATGTCATATCCCTAAAGTGCTCTGACAAGGCCTTGAGAGTTATTTGGATGCAGGCAAGATGCCAAGAAAGTGGTCTCCTGACATGAAACAAGTTCTGATGAGTCAGGAAAGCTATAAGGTCACACAAAAGCAGTGATGAAAGCACCCAGAGACAGCTCTGGTGGAGGCAGAACTCGGCAAAAGCCCTGCAGAGAACACAGCACGCTGCTAACTGTTTTACTGTGAAAAGCAGATAGCAGATCATGGCCTTGAATATCTTTCAAATCAAGCCCCAAATGCCCTCAACCCAACCAACTGACCACAAGAATGGAAATCTCGTTCTCTTTTTTTTTTTTTTCAATGATATTCCTGAGATGCCTATGATTTTCCCTGATGGGAGAGTGACCCTCCTTTCATAACAAATTACAGTAAATTTCACTAGTATGAAAACAAGTGTGTCAGCATGACTCTGGCTATGTTTTTGGACTTCCCATATTCAGTGTATGAAAACATGTACGAAAACAATAATAGCTGTATTTTCTTAAGCACTTCTAGGCAAACTGTTGTTTTGGGGATAGTTGGAAGAACACCATGATTCAGCACTGGTAGTGTCATGGCATATAAATACAATTCGTACTGAGAGCATAACAATCACTTTGTTTTGATGTGCACAGCTGAGCAAGAAGTCATCACCAAAATAAACCTGATTCAAACACATCAGAAATGTTTTTGTTTCTTTTCCTTTTGCTCTTGGGTCATATTCACTGCTGGTACAAGATAGTATCATTGCACTCAATTCTATTGTGCAATCTGCCTAGACCAGAGATTAATATAACTACAAATATCTATTTTCAAAATACCTGTTGGTTTACCTTTTTAGCCTTTTTTAACTCTTCCTAAATATTTCTCATTGTTATTTATTTATTTATTTCTATTTGTGATGAAAACTATGAGAAGCAGATGAGCACAACTCTCCTGTGGGAGAGAATGTGAGGTTTTATTCACAAGTTTGAATAAAAGCTGTGCTTGGAAAGACAGAGAGTGACTGAACCTTCTTATCACTGAGGTCAAGGTACTTTTGAGGTGTGAAGTCAAGTGTATTTAATTAGCAGAGAGCAACAGGGTATCTGGGCAGAAACTTCCTAGTGTCCATGGGATCCTAGATGCTTGCAAACCCCCACTTTCCATCCCTTCTCCCAACAACAGCTACATCTTCACTGAAGTAAAGATAGCATGACAGTTCATGGACACACCTTAGCTTTGTTTATTTTTAAAACCTCCTCACATGGGAGGGAAACTATTCCCTGTCAGGCACTGCTTCCTCATAATTCTTCTTCTAGTCTTGTTAAATAAATATTGCAATTCACTGCTGCTGCTGTGAGTTCCCTCCCATTGCTTACTCCCCTTTCCCACTTTTGCACCCTAGCAGTGATGCCACATCTTTTAAAATTTCCTATACAGACATTAACTCCCCTGGTTTCTTTAGAGGGATGAATTTTTACCTCTTGCACACTGTGGTATGATCTTAAGATAAGCACTAGTAGTGTTGGCACAGGAGTGATGACACAGAACAGCTCATGGAAGGATGCAGTCACCACAGTGGAGAAGGATACCAAGAATATTCAGGTAGTACTCAGAGACTGGTATGCTTTTCACTACTAAAGAAAATACACTTTAAAATCTGGAATTTGCTATGCTGCATAAAACTTTGTTGAAACCAAATCTCCTGCAGTTTTTACTTCTAGGCAAGGTATATGTTTACCCCACAGGTATAGGGTAAAATGCTGAGCTCATCTTGCTATGACAGCGTAAGAAATACAAATGTCTTATTGCAGCTAGAGCTTTAGAGTACAATAAGTATCCCGTATTAGCTATCCATTAGGAAAAAATCTACCTTTTGGGGAGCAAAACTAATATCAGAGTTTACAATCTCAGTATCCAGACATTCTTCTTGCACTGCAACATCAAACAAAACACAGCAACAGGCAGAGGGGATGCTATAATTTGCGGTCAATCACACTGAAACAAAGGCTGTAAGGTCTTCCCAGCCAGCTGAATAAAGTTCTAATTCAATACGATCTGACCCATGCCAACACAAGCCCACCCATAACTTGTAAATGTGGTTTTGGACCCGGCATGTGTTCAGCTGCACATCTGTGTGCCTCCATGGATCACCACCAGCAGTGGCCAACAGGTTATCCACATCGTAAATATTCCTCAGGTCCTTTCACCCCCCTTTGCACAAAGTAACTTCACCCTAACCACAGCTGACTGAGGTGGCATTTTCAAGTCTTTTTCTAGACCACAGAAAGCTTTTTCTTTTTATTTTTAAATGAAAGTTTAATTCTTATGTAATTAAATTCCAAGACCAAACTTTAAATAACAATGCTGCTAATCTAAAGGCACAATATAAACCACCAGAGACAGCAAATCCATCACTACAGAATCAAGGCTTAGCTAACTTTGGATTATCTTCTGACAAGTGATTTCTTTATTGTTCTCATAAAAGTGACTTCTAAATTAATGAGAAATACCCTGAGTGTTTATCCTATTGAGCTCCTTCTCCTGCTGCCTGAAAAAAAAAATAATCATTGTTTAATTAATTATTTAGTCATGTCTCTTTTGCAAAGAAATATCTTCCTGCAAGTGGCTCTCGCCATCACAGACTTAAAAAAAAATCAGCACTCCCATGTCATTTGATTTAATAGGAAATTACAAACTAAATAGCACTTCAATATTACATACTAAACAAACACAGAAAGAAAAGCTCATCCAGGGGAAAACGACAAGTTGGGAAGATCTGGTCTTATTTGCCTCCTACTGTCATCAAGAACACCACTTGAGACTGAGAATGGCAGGCCTGTCAGCACCATGCAATGCAGCTCTCATTAAAAGGAAATACTATTTTTAAAAAATAACACAGATGTCTTAGCAGAATTCTAAACAGATCTACAATAACACACAGTAAATCCACACATAAATAGAAATGGCCAAAGGCAGAATGACTGATGAAATAACACGATTAGGCAAAAAATGAGGCTTCTCTGGTTTGTTTTAATTCTTTCTGTAGCTAAATATTGACTAATATAACATAAGAGCATTGCAGCTGCATCCCCACTAAAGGTGAGTGACTGAAACTCATGTAACAGCTTTTCACATCGTTATTTTTCTTTGCTTACGTGCACCTTGAGGTAAGTCCTTCCCAAGTATACTTAGAAGCTGTTCTGAAGCCACCAAATTGATGAGTAACAGCAGTGCCAAGTCTTGCTTACAAACAAAGAGGATACAAGAGATTTCTGTTACTGCAGTGGTGCTTAGGTGACAAGCCTTGTGGAACAAGTACATCTGACGGACATTTGGGACAGGCAAAATAATTCAAACAAGCAGTGAACTTGGATGACAGAAATTCATGTTAAAACCTGTTAGTATCCAAAAATATGATACCATCTGAGAACTGAAGCTATCAGCCTCCTTCTCATGTTCCTCCTCTTTAAAAGCATGAACTCTACCTCTCTTCTAAATGGCAGCAGAGCAGTTCCTGGAAGAGCAGAGAGTACAGTGGGACACAAACTATCTCCTTATTCACTGCAATTTTCAGTTGCTTTTGTAGGTGTTTTCTTTCCCTAATCTCACATAAATGAGCACGTCCCTTTCCCTCCCTGCGGCTGTTTTACCACTCACACTCTAGATGAAGCAGGGAATCTCTGCAGAAGAGACCATTTAGCATGTGGGGCACAGAAATTGCCCCATGTTGGGCAAGACCCTACCTTAAGATCTGTCCTTGCATTTTTTACCTGCCTTTTTACATCTCTTTCCATTGCTCATCCATGACTCCAGGTTTCTCCTGGGTGACACAACCAGCTGTGCAGCACAGGAGCTTTCTGACCAGACTCCACCCTAGCACTAGGCTGTTGGAATTTCATAATGCTGCTAAGAAATGTCCCAGGATTTTCCACATCACTACTCCCTACGTGGAGAAGGACATGTGATCACTTTTTCCTGCCAGCAACACTGCAAGGATGAAAATCTGGATTTTGAGACTCTCTCCCCATTGCAACAGCCTGCTTGTGCTGCCCCAAGGCCTGACCCTTCCTGACTGCACTTTGTCCTCAGTCAGAAATAGCTGAGCATTTCTCCCCTTTCTGAGATGTCAAGGTTGGGGAGCCAGGGTTATTTTTTTCATTAGGCACAGAGGAAGAATCATGCTGGTGGATCATCAGTGGATATCTACAGTGGGTAAAAGTTTTGACACCCTCACAGTTCTGAAAAGCAATGTGATACCATTCATAAGAAGCCAGGAGATCCAGAGACAAAGCTATGTTTTCACCAGACACCACTGGGCACTGCCCCTGACCCTCCTGTTCCCAGAATCAGGTAACAGACCGTTATTACTCTAATTTTCTCCACATGGAAATCCATCTAAAATCTAGAATGGAAAAAAAAAAAATCAACATTCAGTTTCAATTGAAAATAGAAAGCTTTATATTTGAAACACTTTCAGATTTCAAACACTTTCAGATTGACTGGGCAAAGAATATTTTCTACAACTAATAAGGTCTACATCATATACACTTTAAAGGGAATACATAACTTGTAAGTTTTTAAAGTAAACTTATTTTATAAAAGACATTTTAATATCAGCAACTTATAATATCAAAGGCTGATCATCGTTAAACCTGAGCATATATCCAAGGTTATTTCTATTCCTCAACATAATACTATGTTAGTGCATTAAGATAAAATATGCTATTGTATTTATTTTTGAAAGTTTTTTCCCTAGAAACTTGTATTTCTTTCATCCTTCCAGTATGGCTGTATACCATTTTTGATCCTTAAGATTATGTAGACTCTTGTTTACAAAACAATAATACAATATTAATTCTAATTTCAACACTTTGTTTTTCTGCTTTTTTTAGAGCTATATTAAAAGACTGTAAAAAATGCAGAAATGTACCTTAATATGCAGAGCAACTTCATCTACAGCCCCATGTACCAGCTTTATTTATTGTTTCAAACATTATTTGTTATTTCATAAATATGTACAAATGTAGAATCCATATGCTAACTTAATTATAGACAACATCTTTATCATCCTTAAAAAGAAGAAAAAATCTAGGGTCCCAGAGAGAGAGAGGAGAAAGCTGCGGTGAGGAAGGGAGGCAATTGCTTTTCTGGGAAAATGGAGGGACAAAGACATCTCAGGAGGTTGGACAGAAGAGGAGGAAGAGTGGAGAAACGGGGCTGCACGGAGGCTCAAACTGCTGTTGATACTTTCAGAAGTTGGAAAGCAGGGAGGGAAAAAGAGTAAACACAGCTGCTTCCCCATGATGGCACCATGGTGCATGCTCAGAAAGGATGGCAGCAGCAAGCCCAGCACTGCATTACCTCTGAACATCAGGAAACACTTTTTCACTGTGAGGATGACCAAGCACTGGCACACTTTGCCCAGAAAGGTTGTGGAGTCTCCATTCTGGAAGATATTTAAAAGCCACCTAGACACGGTCCTGAGCAACTGGCTGTAGGTAGACCTGCTTGAGCAGGGCATGTTGTTCCAGATGACCTCCAGAAGTCCCTTCCAACCTCAGCCATGCTGTGATTCTGTGACACTGCCCTTACCTATCTGTAATACAGAGATAACAGGCTGCATCTGCACTAGACATTACACAGAGGCCAGATCTCTGCTCAGGCACACAGGACCTTGCCTTCATAAAACCAAGCAAAAGCCAGGCACAGAAGACCCTCCTCATGCCTGTATTTCTCCTGGAAGGAAGCCACAGAGGACTTGTAGTATCCTTGGCCAACCTCCAGCCAGGGTCAGTGGGAGAGAAGGTAAAATTCACTGATTAGTGTCATGTAGCCAGTGGTCCTATTTCACTTCTGGTTTCCGAATGCTGCGCTGGCATTGAAATGACTGACAAATGTGGGTGCTTCATGTCAGCCACACTCACACACCCAATAAATTACCTCCTTCTGCTGAGAGAACAAGCCCCCACAGCTGGCACACCCAATCTCCCAGCCAATATTTCATCATTACTTTTAAAATGTACCTTCCAGTTTATAATAATAAATGGAATAGGCTTTCAAAACGGAAATAGCCAAGGAAAAGAAATGTTCATATGTGAAATGCCCCTCAAAGACAGAAATAATACTCCAGGCAGTATAGAAAATCCCTCAGATATTTTTCTATCTTGGTATACTGGAAATCTCAGTCAAAAAAGTGCAGTGCTTTTCCCAGAAAATTTATCATTAAGACCTGAGAAAAACAAAGCACCATCTTTCCTTCTGTAGGTGGGGTTTAATTTAATTTTTAATTCCTACAAAATTGGATTACATGTTCTTTTTCTTCTATACATTAACACAGTCTAAAATGTACCAAAAATATTCAAGGAAGTATGGCATCGTAAAAAGAGGATTTTTTCAGTTTGGGGTGGGGGAACATGGGAAGTTGGTATCCACCCAGTGAAAGGTTAAAAGCTTGCCATTTGAGGAATTTTTATTGTTTATATGCATGTGTTTTCCTTTGGCTAGGGCGGTACAGCTAAATAACATTCTCACTTCCTCTCTCTGTGCTCAAAGCCTAATAATACCAATAGAATTAGAGGCAAACATCTTTTCTTATATTTGTTTCTCATTTCTGGCAAGTTTATCAAGCCATCTCAAGATAAAGTTTCAGAGCTAAAAATAGTTTCACACACTTTGCAATAAGTCTAGATGGGCTGCGGTTTTTACATTCAAATGCCATTTAATTACAGAAAATACTTCCTACCCAGATCCCCTGAAAGGGAAAAATCCCAGACTTCAGATGTTAGATACTCCCAGACCAAACCCTTCCAGTGTCAGGGGCCTGGAAAGCAGCTCCAGCCCACAGACTGGTATTTCCTGAGTAGGGCTAGAGCAGCGGTTCCACACCATGCATCCAAAGGATGGGTTGTGTTGTCTCTTTGTATCCTCGTTCTTTGCGTTTACAAAGGACTCACCATACTTCCAGATGGGAATGTATCAGTTGCCAGTGCATCATGGTTTTCAAAAAGGGAATGACACCTGCTGCAGTCTCCCAGGCCACCGACAAGCAGGGCTGACACCAGCATTTCATTACCACTGCCAGAATTGCAGCAAGTGATAGCCAGAAAATTGTTAGGTATTTCAGCAGAATTCCAGTAGAGGTGCTAAAATATTAATCACAGCTATGTTTGCAGAAGCAACATTTTTATTTGCTTTAAAAACGCTTCTGATTACAGTGTAGTCCAGAGTTCATAAGGCAAAATATAGCCATGTGGCATTTATAACTAATCCTATACTTTATTTTGTTGGTTTTTGAGAGATTTTTCATAACTGTATGAAAATACCTCAAAAATTCACCCTGTAATTGAACTGGAACTGGTGGATTAAGAAAAATTTCCATTTTCAATGTCTACCTGCTGAACCAATTTAGTTCAGGACTTATCTCTTAATGAAATTCTATGGAAATAGAAAAATTTCTGATTGCAAATATTGGCTGCAGGTGCTGAAATAGCCAGAGACCACACTCTGTCAATGTGTTCCTTCTGTTTCTGGCTCTTATTGTCACAAAACACACAAACGGGGTGGGGCGGGGAATTGCTCCTACAATCACAAATTATATCTTTGTCTGCAAGGACAAAAAGAAAAAAGAAAAAAAAAAGAATCAGAGATACCAGGATGGAAAGGTATTGAAAGCAGAGTTATTTCCTTGGTTTGGGTATGAGATCCTGGAAACATGCTGAAGTGAACTCTTCTTAAAAAGGTAAGTGGTCTGAGCCCAAACATGGAAAATTGTAGACTTGAAGTAATTGGTCTGGAAAAAAAAAAAATGTATGAGCTGCTGGGGGGAAACTGGAGCACAGCTCAGAATGAGCAGGGCTCTTTCTCAGCGGTACCTGTGTGCTAAATCTCTCATGCTGTCACTCCAACCTTGGGAGTCTTTCCTGGCAAGATGTTGGAGTTACAGAAAGTGACCTCAAAGAAGAATCACAATGACAAATCTTTACCATCAGTGCCAAGATGGTTGCACTTCCAGTCACTGTCAAAACACAACAAGCAAGGCAATCACTTCTTCAAATCAGTACTTAATTATACTAACTAGATTAATTATGTTATGGATAAAATCCCAGAAATTAAAATATGGTGAAATCTAACAGACATCTCAGTGTCAAATCAGGTCAATATTAGGTGACATCTGTGTGTATCTAAAAAGGAATTACTTTAGGAGTGTTGCAAGCTCATATATTTATTTTCTTAATTGGAAAGGACTCAGAGTTCAGTGACCCTGGATGAACTGGAAATAGGCAACACATTAAAGCCCAATTGCTTCTGCTTAGCAGTATTTTTAACCAAAACTTGGAGATGTCATTTCTGATGTGAGGCTACAAGGATCTCCCTCCAAAATCAATGAAATTACATATGCATGCTCTGAAGAAAGACTGTGCAATTGATATGTGAGAATAGATTTGGTATAAAACCTCACATTTTCCTATGTATCAACAGGAAGGTGCTCATTTGCATTATCTGAATTTCAGACTGAAGGCCTGCGAAGTAATTTCAGAAAATGGTTTGAAAGGTGAAATCAACTCTCTAATAAAAAAAGCAGGTTTACTTATAATGGCTTATCTGCTTTACTTTCTTGGTACTAGTAAATTGTCAGATGAGTTTTCCAAGTACTCTCTAAATTTATCCCCCAAGAAACCTAAAAATGTTTTCATGTATCTTAAAGCATTACTACTGAAGTGGTAGATGAAGCTATAAACAAAATTCAAACAATTTTGAAAACACCATTGTTTTTCTTAAAGCTGTCATTATAACAAAGGAGAGAATGTTTCTACTGAACCTCACATGGCATCATGCAAAGTTTTTTATTACAAAAAGAGTTAAACGGCTACCAGGGAGTATAAACCAAAATACTATGGATCAGCTTTTGATGGAAATACAAAGCAGAGTGATTTTGGTGTTGGGGAACATTCCATGAATGAATGCAAGATGGTAATTTCATTTGATAAAGGAGATGTCAGACTGCAATTCATAAGGCACTTCAGTTCTGTGAGCATTAAAATGTGAGCAAGCTTAAAAGATTGTATGCATTACGGCTCTGGTCCTTAGTCAGGCAAAATAAAATATTTTGCCTTTGTCAAGGCAAAGCTTTACCTTGAATCCTTCAAGATTAGATTCTAAGTGGGAAATATTCCCCTCTCCTCAGGCAGCATAAGCCTGGTATTCAGTAAGCCAGTACGGTTCTGAAGCATGAATATAACAGGATTTCTGAGCAAGGAGTAAGCAAAGCCATTTTGGAGATGCATCTGTGCACTGACTGGAGTCTGAGTAGGGGACTCTCCTTGGGCACAGTGCAAACTCCACTTTAACTGTAAGACTTCATTTCGTCTAAGTACCCTTTTCAAACTCTCTCCTGAAAGGTAATTCGTAAGAGCTGTTCACACATAACTAACAGCATGGGGTTGCTGCCTTCATAGACCCTTGGAGTGTGGTCACTCAAAACTATAAAAGAGCTTCTGCAGAGGAGAATGGATTTGCCTTAAAGGCGATGATTTGCACAGCAGCATCACCTACTGACACCCCATAGCAGCACGGGGTTAAACCCTTCAGAAGCAGTGGTGATGTCCCCTGTTGGCAATCTATTGAGTGGCCAAAAAAGGCATCTACCACACCTGGTCAGTGTGTAAGCACAAAGCTTTTATCTTTATTCTCAGAGAATATAAGAAGCAGCCACCCAAATAAAAGCAACGGTGCTGTTCCACATGCCTCTTCCCGAATCATATAAGCCTATTGTGGTTTAGCCTCGGCGGCAACAAAAGCGCCATGTGGCAGTCCCTTGGCTCTGTCGCCCCTCAGCGGCGGGGAGAGGATGAGAAAGAAAAGGCAGACTCGTGGGTTGAGATAAAAACTGTCCAACAGAACAGCAGCTATTGCAGGGAAACAGCAATACAGACGGAGGATACAAACACCAGCACATACTGACCGCACCCAGCACTGCGCCACCCCGCCCCGACCGCCACCAACGCCACCCAGATGCACCCAGGCGCCGCCTGTCCATATATACGCCTACACCGTGACGTCACCACCCGCACTTCCGGTTGTGGCCCCTCCCCTCCCCGGCTAGCTCCCTGTTGCACCTGGGGCTGGCGCGAATTGGGTGGAATATCTGTGCTGGATAGAGACAGGGGAGAATCAACCCTGTCCCTGCTGGAAACCAGGACACCTGTGCAAAAAGAAGACTTACAATTTACAGACTATGTGTGGATATGTATAACAATGAAACTGTCTTTAATGAACCAAGAAAAAATTAGCTATGAGTGATAGATTTCTAGAAAAAACTAGGCCATTCTGACCTCAGAGAGAGGTTCTGCATCATGCATCTGCTTCTTGCTTCACTATCTGCATCAGCTTGCAAGGACTGACAGAGCTAGTACAGACTGATACTGACCTGGGAGGTGCCTTCTGCATGTTCCATTTGGACAACAATTCAGTGAGAAGGACCATTCCACAGAAAAATACATTTCTGCTGTCCTCCAAAGATTGATACCTATCCAGACTGTGCTTTTAACTCTGCATTGAAGGAGACTGAGCAGAAGATAATGAAAATACAATTCCACATGGAGCCAAAAGGGAGATAAAGGGCAGTCCGCTTACTCAGGACTTTCTGAGCTGACTTCCATGCAGTGTCCCACCCTCTGTGAGTGAGGGTAGGCAACTTCCAAGTCTGCTGTAAGGACAAAACAGATCTCTTTGGGGAAAGAAATGCCAGGTGTTTAGTTACTGTGTCATGAGACCCCCATAGGGAGGTTAGTTGCAGGAATCCCAGTATTTCTGATACCTGTGGGCTTCAAACCTTCCAACCTAGACAATTCTATGATTATAAGCTGTCCTGTAAGGCCGAGGACAATTTACCAACGCCTCCATATCACAAAATGATTCTAAAATACACAGTTTAATTTGTAACTATACTGAACACTAACTGTAACACACAGAAAAATATATATATATAATTAATACTATTTCAGATCATAGTGATAATAAAAATAGAACATGTGAGAAAGACAGGAGGAACTCTGCTATGTGATTTGTTCCTGCATTTCAGATGTTATAGGCACTTTTAGGCTTCTGAGCAGTCAGGATGACAAGGAGAAATAAGACTGCAGATACCAGCCTTAAGTATGGCACAGTCTTACTGGAGAAGGTAAAATCTGGGCTCGAAGAAAAGACAAGCTTCAGCCTTAGTTCAAGTGCAGTTACTTTTTTTCTGACACCAATTTTGAAAGCACTAAAGGATTTCCCCCTCTGCTTCCCAGAGTGGCACACTGCAGGTGACTGTTTATAGTGAAGTACAGTGAGTTCTAGCAAGGAAAAATCCTACAAGCTACAAAAAGCCTCTGACATCATTGTATTATTTTTTTTAAAGTTTTCTCCATGATTTAGCTATGAAATACCAAGTCTACCATGATCTTTTTCTTCTCCACAATTTTTGTTAAATCACTACTGTTCCACAATAGCTACTTAGCAGAATATAAACTGAGTCAATGCTGTGCACAAGTTCTTTTTTCTAGTATTTTTCCAAAGCCATTGACTGCAGTATTTTCTTTATCACTGAATGCATTGCTATCCCCAGAAGGTTTTAGTGGAAGGAATAATAAATAAGAATAATTCCCCTAATTTTATGTAGCAGTGAAGACTTAAAAGGATCACAACATGATTTGTTGTTTAGGAAGAAATACAGACCAGATTTAAACTGTGTTATAATCAATGGAAATCTTTCCTTTGGGCTTAAATTGTCTGTGTATCAAGACACACACACACACACACACATTCCCTTCTCCTCCCCAGTGCATCAGAAATCTTGCAGGTGAAACCTGTGAGCCCTGGACAACCTCTATATGCCACAGACACAAACTGTTTTAAAAGAGCTGCTTGATAGCAAGCAGCCAAAACAGCCCACAACAGAAGTGGGAGTGCTCGGACATCCTCAGCTTGGTGCCACGATGCTCACAGCACTGCTCTGCACCCTGAGCAGGGCCGGCTCCATCCACAGAGTTTATATGAAGCAGTTGCACGAAAGGCCTTCACCGCCCAAAAATCAGCTGTCCTCTCTTTTGACTTCATGACTCACATCTTTCTCTTCACGCTTCTGCCCTCTTCCCGTCTGCCTCCTGCTGCCAAAATGGGTGTGTGCTCTACCTCCCTCTAGTCAAGACTTCTCCTACAGCATCCTGATCAGAAATCCCTGGTACGCTGATTCCTCCTCATCTTCCTCTGGGAGGATGAAGTTACTGGATTTCACTTCGTGGTAGAACACATGAGAAATGGCCAAGTCTGAGACCAGGACACCTTCGTCCCTATGATTAACTTCCTGTACACCAGGGAAAGAGCAGCTCCACCCCACACCCATCCAGGGGGAAACCTTCCCAGAAACCACTCGAAATTCCAAAACCTAAGAACAGCTAAGTGCGTGCAATAACTATTTTGTGTTCCCCTTATGCTTTGTCCCCAGTCTTTATCACTGCTCAGAAACAAATAGCACTGGGCGAATAGTTACGAAATGGGATACCCCTCTCTAAGAGAAATTGTAATATAGAAATGAGTTTGTATTGCATAGAATGTGACTGGCCATTTTGTGCCAGAAATGATCACATTATGTTCGTTAATCACAGGACAATGATGCCTCAAGGTTAGTGCCCAAGGTGTAGGAGTTTAGAATTTAGGTGACAGCACATATACAAGCCATGAAAAAAGACCACACTTGTTTAAGCCCCGCTTAACATGCTGCCTATGTCTGTATGGCAGAAATGATGGCTTTATGTCCAAATCCTGTGATAACATCCACATCTGAAACTGAAATCCTACATTTAAATGATAAGACAGTGATGAAAGTTAGAGACTGCATGACAAAGCAGCATTTGCAATCTCAGTCCTAGACTCTGAGCTGATGGGAGAGAGACCTGAATGCTAAAGGAATGAGGAGAGCATCCATCACTTTTATATCCTACATTCATGACACACAGGGAAGATACTACATCTGAACAAATAATACAGAATGAGCCTGATCCCTGAATACTTTGTGATTGAAAGGAGTGAGCATAATACATTCACAGAGATGAAGGCCACAGGAAAAAAAAAGCAATAATTAATTGATCCAGCTTGGTTCCCTGTACTTTAGACGTGATTAATGGTCATCTGCTTCATCTTGTGCTGGAACCAGTAACTTGTGCTTGAAGTATACTTTCCAAAGAGATGATACTAATGTCAGGAGGGTGAGGAAAAAAAAATAAATCTGTGGGGCTTTTGTTGTGCTGTTGCACAGAGCTCCTGGTTCAAAATTTGTTCTTTATTTCCTGTCTCCCCTAGTGTAATTTTAGCTTCAAGCTACAAGATCATGTCACACGCTTGTCTAGACCTCATTACTCTCTCTCCTTGAAGGAACTTCTGCACTGTAAACCTCTTGATTGTCATTGCTGATAAACTGGGATACTTAAGTCTTGCTTCAACACCACATTCTCAAGCCTTCAAAAAACATTCGCTCTCACTTCCTTTATGTTTTCTTTTCAGTTTTCAAAAGTCCTTTTGAAACAGCAGACACCAGAAGACTTTAACAACCTCACTGTGACCAGGCATGGCACAGAACACAAACTAGTACCTAATCAGTAAATTAGTCATAAATGTTATTGATATTTCAACACTTCTACAGTAAAAATAACTCCTGCTTCCTTTATATCCTCCTTCTCTCTCTTCCTCACCTGCTGTGAAAGAGGTTCTAATGCCTGAATTCCAGTGGGTTTTTGAGATTAATATTCCAGCCCACCAAAGCCTAATTTATACCTTTAACTTACTAAAAGCAAGGATCCAAATATTCAAAAGTGTTAAGACACCATGAGTTTGACACTTGTTTCACCTATGTTTGTTAGCCATCTCCACTCCCATCTTTTGCTTTTTTTTCCTCTAACAGAAAAAGCTTTGCTCTTTATCAGCCAATTGTATTACTCTGGACCTATATTCTTATCAGTGAACTGTACCAGGCGCTGGGAAAACTCACAAGCTTTTCAGGTCACACTTTTGAGGACAGTTTTCTTCTAGATCTCAAATTTAAACTCCTCTTCCTGAATATTACACTGGGAAGAAAAAAAAAAAAGAAAAAAAAAGTGACCATTTTTATGTCACAGCTGGGATATTCTGCATGACAACAATAACTATAGTAAGTAATAAATGACTTTATAATTTCTATTATGATATCTTTTGAGACTCATAATGTCTCAAAATAAAGCCTTAACCCCCACAGTAGTATTTTGCAGCTCCATAAATCTTGGACATGACTGAGGCCTTGATTGTATGGATACATAATACGACTGAAATTAAAAGCTGAGTAAATGTGGAAAAATAGACAGCACACTGGGGCAATATTTTCACCATAAATCTTTGGTTATTCCCTTTCAGTGCTGTGCATCAAAAATACACATTTAGCTGGATTTGGAATACTCGTCTGAATGAACAACAAAGAATTTAGATAATAATGTGAGGTTTATAAGTTCAATTTTACCAATGAAGAGTGAATTCTCTCATTAATTTTAATGGTCTGAAAAATGCAGAGTCTTGAACCTCCTGAATCAGCAAAATTAGAGCTGTTTGCAACATTTCCAGTGTCCAGTTCATCCCCCTCTTTTCATATCTGAATGCCACCTCTGTTCTGTTGGAGTGGGGTTTTTTTTGTGAAAGTTATCTGTAGCAAACTGTCCTCTTCAAAAATCTCTCTCAGAAGCCTAAGAACTGAAACTGATACACCTCATGCAACAGAAGGAAATAAAGACATAAGATCAGTGAGAAGAGAGACTTTGGAGAAGGAGCTGACACCCCTCAAGACCAAAAGCTCCTTGCCATTTGCTACTGACTTTGCTAAGCAGGACAAAGCAATTCAGGTGGAAAAGCTCATTTATAATGTCATCCTCCAGGTCAGTCTCAGACAAACGGTGCAAAGCAAAAGCACTTTTCTGTTCAATGAATCACATTGTGGGTTTTGAATACAGAATGTGAATGAGCTTGTTGCTGAGGGCAAGCAATGGGCAGGAGTCTGAAGTGTCAACAAATGGAGAAGTAGGTATGAAAAATTAGGTTGTTTGCAAGCCTGGTGAATGGAGGATGAATGGTCAGCGGGATGAGAACAAGCGAAAGTGAGAGATCACTTGGCAAAGAAGTGGCATTACTCTCTACAAAAAGCTGAGATGAGTATCTGAAGAGCAATCTACTCTCTCTTCTCCCCAGCAATCAGATGCTAGGTGGACTTAAATTATTAAGCGGCAGAAAGCTGCATCTGAGGCAAATATTACTATGGCGAGAGGGTGCAACTGCCACCGTTTTGGGCTAGCCAAGGTGAAACACTAATGGGCAGACATCTCAAGGGCTTGGAGGCTCAGCAGTTTCTGAAAATAGGATCCATCTAACACTTCCCAGACAGAGCACCAAAACAACGAGGCTTTGTTGCTGCCGACAGACAGAAACAATCCGTCAGAGATAAAAGAAAAAAACATGAATAAAGCAAACCTCTGATTTCCACAAAGAAAGCTATTTTTAAGACATAGATTTCAACACAAGTGGCATACAACCATATTTCAGTAGATGAGTGCGTGAAAAAATGTGCCCGCACAGGTAGCCACTCTGATCCCGAGGAAATTTCCCCTTAACTTCACTGAGAGCAGAAATGGACACTAAAGGCTAATTCTGTGGCCTGAATTCTTCTGATTCTCTGAGCAGCTGCATTGATTTGACCTGTGAAATACGGTGCTGCTGGAGCTGAGAAATGATATCATCCAACCCCAAGGATTTTTTGAACTCCTCTGACTCTGAAAGAGCCAGAGAGAGAAACATTTTCCAAGCTCCAACTGTATAACTGACCCCCGTAAAGCTGTCAGGGCAGAAGACTGACAGACAGTACCTGAAAGGTCATAAAATCAATACACAGAAAGTCAGCTCCCGGAAAAGCTAATAGGAGATTAACTGCCCTTTGGCTCAAAACAGGAGAGAAAGGTACACGTCCCCGATGGTTTCTAGGTGGCAGCTTCTCCACAGCTTTGAAAGGCCAGAGAGGCATCTCTGTTTTTCTACATCAAGCTTATTTTTGCAATCAGTCCAATCTGCAGGCACCAGAGTAAGACAAGTTCTTCAATCTGGAGGTAAACACTATCTCTCCTGGATGATTTACAAGTAAGGAATGAGAGAGATGTTATCTGATCCTTGAGCTTTCTGGATGGGCCATAAACATAGCTCCTCCACGCAAACTATGAAAGGAGCAGAGCTTGTGTGCCTGTGGCTGAAAACAAGCTGTGCAGCTCCAGCTGGCAGAGGCAAAACCATACAGGCGGCAAGCACAGCCTAAAACCCTATAGCACAGCAGTGCTTTGGAGAAGCCCAACGTTCATTCACTCCCACCCCACAACCATGGATACTTTCAAGACCCTGCCCAAACCCTTCCAAGGAGCAAACACAGCTGCATAACACTTCTCCAGCTTACAGTCTCTGTTCTGGGAAATGTCAGTGGAAGGAAGCCCATCCTCTAGCTTACGGTTGTTTTTCAGTCTGGACCTGGACTGGTTTGTGGGTTGGCCAAAACTCCATGAGCAGGATTAAGCTGGAAATGGTGTGCTTTCTTCTCCTTCATGAGGCTGCAACCATAAGCATAGAAAAAAATGAGCTGTCAGACTGCAGGTGAGGGGGGAAAAAAATTAAATACCCACAGAGAGGATAAGGAAAGATACGACATTTAACTTACTATATTGTAAGAAATCTCAGCAATTCAGTTTAGATTACATGCACATGTGCACAATGCAAGGGGCATTTACTGCAGTGCCCTTTTCCCAGCAGCCTCCCTGCCTCCAAGACTGACAGCCTAATTTCTTTTACCTGGTAAGACACCAGCAGAAGGTCTCCCACGGAACGTTTTGTGCATTTTCAGCATCCAGCTCCCAGTTATACAACTTACCTGGACACACAAATTATTCCCCTACAGCATTTCCACTGCTCTTGAGGGGTGTGGACTGAAAGTGTGAAAATGTGGTGCTCTCACAGCAGCTGTACTTTGAAGAAACCCAACGGAAAAATGTTCAAGAAGTGCTGCAGCAAAAGAGGAAGGTCCCATTAATTGGTGGAACAACCAGAAATGGGTAAGAGTCTCAACTTGCATTCAGCAGGCAGTGAAAACACACAGGAAACTACCCCAGTTGCTCTGTTAACTGGGTAATAGGTAATTAATTATTAGTAAATTTTTTTTATTATTTTGAATTTAAAAAAATAAAATTTAAATATCAATCATCAAAAAGAAACCAGGTCCACATGAACTCCATTAATCCCTGGTTCACTGTACTTTTGGCTTTGACATACCTCTGAATAATTTCCTGATGACTGCTGTGCAAAAAAGTATGGTTGAGAATACACTGGGGTACTCACAGACAATATGTGGTCTATTAGAAAGTCCACACAGTTTTGTTCTGCAGCATTCCTCCAGCTTTTCACATGGATACATTACATCAGTGTACAATATCGATGAATTTGCATAGGACATTCACATCCAATTATTTGCAAGATGAAATAGACAAGGAGACACGTCTTTTAATGTGAAAGTACTGGTACCTAGTGATTTGGAGTCTCATCATAAGAGAAGGTCTATACCTATGTGGTCATGCAGGAAAGAGTGAAAGAGCAGAGAGATAATGCTCTCTACAAAACTGAAAAGCTCCATGTTGAGGTGAGTTGCAAAGTAAAATCTCCAGCCTTATTACTATTTTAGCTGAAAGGTTTTTGTAAGCTTTTCCCTATGAGCTTTTTTATAACCTTACAAAAACATATTCTCTGCTCCCAAGGCTTCTCAGGGAATGCCATGTCAAATTCTACAACATATGTATTGTTAAAGAAAAACACATATTCACAAACATATACGTGTGTATGTATACACATGTACATTTATAAAATACGCATGTTTTGTGTAAGTGTGGAAGAAATACCTGACCATGCCTTTCTTTTTTTTTTAACTTCACACGAACACTTGGAGGAATAATTGTTATTAACAAACTTATCCAATTCTGATATGAAACCTCCATCATATTTGCTGTTTGACTAAAACCATACAAGCATAAAAGAGAAACAGTTCACCAACACCGATATCTACATTACCAAAGTAAAGGAAAAACCCATGTTTGTCAGAAATTTTTAGTTTCATTTGCCTTTGAATTTATCAACTGTTAAGTAGTTTCCAAAGCAATTAAAGGGTTCTTTTAATTACATTGACACACAGTTTTTATTTTGATATATTAATATACAACTCAATTTTGTAGTGGTTTTCATATAGACCATGTTCTGAAATGTCTTTCTGCATTAAATAATGCATGGTAATATTTCAGACAAGTTTCAAGCAGTTCATATTGAATTCAGCCATGTATTCTCAAGTGGTCAAGGTCAGAGCCTTCATTTAAAAACAAGACCTGAACATATTTTTTAAAAAGTATTTTAAAATAGTTGCTCCAGGTAATCTGGAGGGCTGGTAGGCTTTTTTTTTTTTTTTAAATCTTTTAGGTTTGCAGAAGCAGCCCATGCTACATCTCAAAAAAACACAGCATTATAGAATTTACAGGTAGCAGGCATCATTAGAGCATCTAACCTAATTCCATCTCACTTTCCAGTTTTATCCAAATATCCTGATGCTACAGGTATGTGTCCTTCCTCTAAAAGCCAAATTATGAGGCACCTGTGGAAAACAAGAAAGAGGAATCATCTCTGCCTGATGACTCTCCAGTGTCTGAGCCTGTTTGGTTGCAGGTGACCCCAGCAGCTGAACCTCTAAAAAGAGGCCCATAAAAGGATGGAACACAAACACCAATGTGAACCTGGAGGGAAATTTTCTTGCTGCCTTCAGCTTTGTTGAGTGCCTGAAGCGCATGAGCAGGGCATGGTAATCAGGCATCTTGGAGAATGCTCAGCATCAGCAAGGAGCTGCTCCATTCAGTTCCATTTCAGTGCCTGCCAGCACTGAAAAATGCTATGTAAATATTGGCGAGGTCAAAAAGCAGTGGTACTATTAGCAGTTACTATTATCCCTGCCCATGGCAGGGGGGTTGGAGGTGGATGATCTTTAATGTCCCTTCCAACCCAAACCGCTCTATGATTCTATTAACTTCCTTGCTGTGCTCAGGTGCCTGCACAAACTAGTGAAATCATCTCCTGACCTCCAAACAGGCCAGCAGAGGAAGTTGAAATCTACACTCTCCCGTCAGAACTGGCTCTCAACACAAACAAAGTAATTTATTTTTTTTTAAGGGCAGCAGATTGTCAACCACAGGAAAATGCCTACAGCCCAGCTTCATAGAATCATAGAATGGTTAGAGTTGGAAGGGACCTTAAAGATCATCAAGCTCCAATCCCCCTGCCATGGGCAGGGACCCCTCCCACCAGACCAGGTTGCTCCAAACCCCATCCAGCCTGGCCTTGAACATTTCCAGGGATGGGGCAGCCACAACTTCTCTGGGCAACCTGTTCCAGTGCCTCACCACCCTCACAAGAAAGAACTTCTTCCTAATATCTAATCTAAATCTTCCCTCTTCCAATTTAAAATTTCCAATTTCCTGCTTTGCTTCAACCAGACTGCTGGTAAGCCAAGCCAGCCATTGGGATGGAAGAGGATGAAGATCTGATCCCAACATAAGAGCTACTACACCAGCAGTTGTCCTCACCATCCCTTTGCTTCAGTTGTAGCACACTCAACACTCCAGCCCTGGTATTCTTGCATAAGCATACTGCCAAGCAGGCACAGGACTTCCCAGTTTTGGGAAGAAAGATAAGCAAGAGCCTCCCTTGCATGGCATGGCAGAAGGCTAGAACAGCTGCTCACGGGAGGCTGGGCAGAGGCACAGGGATCCACACCTGAAGCAAAGCCAGGCACTGGGAAGGGAGGTTGCGCTCAGACCCAACACTGCAACAGTACCTGGTGAGCAGCACATCAAGGAGGGCAGCCAAAGCAGGGCTGGATCCCTTACAGTGGGGCTGTGAGACAGGGCAAGGCTGGGGGAGTCTGACCAAGGGGTAGGTGGTGTTTCTTTCACCTACGGAGAGGGACAAAGCTAGAGCAACCACTTCAGCAGCTGCAGTCCCAGCAAAGCCAGCCGTGACAGGAGGGGATTTGGTCCTGCTGGGTTGGTTGCTACCATTCTGCTGTGTACTTCTGTGACGCTGCCTTTGGCCTGGGTTGCTGCCTGCAGGCTGCCTTCAGCAACCCCACACCAAAGCAGATCTGTGTTAATTTAACAAGCAACCAGTTTGATTTCAACAAGGTTGCTTTCAAGATATCCCAGGGGAATCTGGCCTTGTTTCAGGCTATGTTTTGCTTATTCTAGCTCTTCCTGGAGAAGGAACTCCTAACCAAGTCATTGTAAATGTATTTTCTTGCCTAGGTACATTAGTACTTCAAACGCAGCCGAAGACAATAACAGGTTAAGCACAGCCTTATGATTTAACAGCTGAACTCCACCCAAGTGCTTTTATTTTACTATGCTACTCAGACCTTTTCCATCCCTCAGTCTCTGTGTGGACTTCTCTCTTATCAATATTTGAGTACACACAGAAGAAAAAAGAAAAAAAGAAAAAGCAAACAAACCCAACATAATTGGAGAAGAAACTCAGGGTGTAAGTAGAGGAAAACACTTAATTTTAAATAAGTGATTGGCACAGCGTGCTAATCTACTGTTCAGTCACACTTACTCATGCTGAGAGTATTTTACTCACCATTAGCCCCGGAGCTTCAAACACCTCTATTTACAAGGCCTCTTGCTCTGCGAGAATCAAGGTGGCAGAACTGGGGCTTTGTGATTTATCCACCCTCCTCACAGAGCCATCACAAAAAGCCAAATGAGTTGCATTGTCCCCCTTACGTAGACACGACCAGGACTGGTCAAAAGTGATACATGGGTGCAATTAATGTGCCCATCTGCACCTCTGACCGAGTAATTAGGCCGTGGAGACAGCTGAGCTGAACAGTAGCTTGAGAGCTGCCACAGATGATCGTCCTGTCTTTCTAACCAGGGCAGCAATGGATGGAAACATTGGATTGTTTACTTGTTTTCCTATTTGTGCTTTTTCATTTCCCTGAATACGTCCTAAATGACAGCCCCTTTGCTTTTATTTTATTTTCTTTTTAGTTCTTCCCAAATACAGATTGGATGTGGAGCTGGCTCACTGACTCTGAAGGAGACATCTCCAGAAATCTGGAGATTCTGGTCTGTCATGGACACATCAGACTTGTAGACACCACCAAGTATTAGATGTTGCAGCAGCAAAAATTATATATAAGGCTGATGAAAGGCTCAAATTAATTCATATGAGTTAGGAGACTTGATATTCTGTGGTGAAAGATGGTGTCAGAGTGAAAACCACTGCGTGAACCTGACGGCTCTTACCACAGGGTTGACTCACCCAGCATGCCCCTTCGAAGGAGCAGAGGGAACTCACTGTAATGCAGCCACAAGGGAAATGAGTAACGGTGGGTTGAATTGTGACAATATCATCATCAAAGCCCAGGGAAAGAAGAAAGCAAAGCGATGAACAGCATGAAGGTTAGGAAGGCTGCATTCAGGCATTAAACACACAAGGCAATGTACTCACCTGGGTGAAGCTTAAAAATGCCACAGATAACAAACAGCAGGCAGCAAATCAGTCCTTCAGAGAGCAAGAGAAACTTTTGAAAGCAGTCATTAATTTGGCTACTGTGATGAATTCCTCCGTAGTGAAAGCAACAACCCACTTCACTGCTTCACAGATTCATTGCCTAGGAGGCCACAAGGAACACTGTAATAATTTAGCTTGTCTTCCTGCATAAGACTTCAGCTACCAGCAATCTTTTATAATTCCTTCAGCTGGCGGTAAAGGGGTGGCTTTGATGAGACATCATCTTTCATCCATTTGCGTGCAGCTGTTGCTTCACTCCACTTCTCATGGGGAGCCTCCTCCCAACTTCCCACACAGGCAACGGAAAGAGAAAGCCCAGCAGCAGAAGGGCTACTGGCCCCATTTTGCTTTGCTTTCATACTCAGAAAAGTACAAAAACATCGCACCAAAAGGCACCAAAACTCAGTAGAGTGCCCTCCCTGCACACCCCGTACAAGGACTGTTAGACAAGCAGCTGAGCGGGTTACTGCTGGAGGGATGCTCATCAGTGTTACACAGTGAGTCCCGAATTATAGACACTGCCCTTGACTGCAGCAACGTAACCATGGGCAGGCAGAAGTGCAGGATTCAGGGGAGTCTGGATCTCCTAATGGTTGTCCAACCCCAGGTACACCTAGGTCAGTCTTTTTATTTCTTTTTCCCTTCTCATTCTCCATCTGTTTAAAGTAGTAACTGCTGAAACACAATTTCTGCTCCCCCGATGTGTTTTAGTGTTTAGTGCTCTTTAAGCTATTCTAGTTAGCTTAATAACATAAGAAGAAAGGCTTTTACTCACTGAAGCAATGCATCAAGTCTTAGAACAAATCTCCCTTTTACATGAGACTTAGACCACTAAAACCATCAAATTCCCTGTTTTTCAGCTTTACTCAGAAGCCTTATTTGGCATTACTGAATTTAAAGACACTAGAAATGTCTATTATGCCTGCCTGTTGATGGCATAGGGGAAGAAAAAACATTGCTGTTTGAGAATGTTTCCTTCTATCCTGGGAATTAGCATCTGTACTGGATTCTGAGATTTCTTCATCTGTTAGACCGGGATCTACTGAATATCAGCATTTCACATCACATTATAAATGTCCTTCTGGCTTTTTCTCCCTTGAATTTTTCACTGGTGAAATTGCCTCTTTCACCCTCTACCCGTTCTGTTTGGGTAAGGGCTTTGGTTTCTCTCAATAACATTTTCTCTCTCCTCCATAGATCACATCTCCCTTACTCTCTCAATATTCCAATTAAGTGGCATAACTAAGGCAAATTCAGGGCAATTGTCATCTGCCTGTATCTTGTGCAGGCTACTCTTATTGCAGGCTTGAAGAGGAGGAGTTTGTGAACACAAAAACTCTTGGGTTTTCCTCCGCTTATCACGTCAACTAATAAAACATGTTATTTCATCTGACAAACCTAATTTAGACTCATCCCAGCTAAAACAACCATATTTACTAAGCTATCATAAATGACAGAGTACCATATGGTTTTGCCTTGCTTTTGATACTAAAAAGCAATCAAACACATCATTACTAGGTCCTTCCTTTTGACGACTCACCTCTACAGTTCTGCCAATTGGTGTTTGTCCCATCACAGTGAAATGGGGTGACCCAAGCTTAATTGCTTAAAGTCGCTAAATGCAAAGCCATGGCATAAAAGCTGTGTCGTGGCACCACTAATGAAGAGATTCAGCCTCCAGCAACTGCAAAATTCCACTTGCTCTAGGCTGTATACAGGCAACCAGTAGAACCATAACTCACCACTCAGGACAGAAATACATGTATAAAATGCTAGAAGAGGTTGCATTTCAAAAGAAAAGGAATTACGTGAAGAAAAGCAAAAATAAAATCTAATTTTCTATGTGCTGCTGCCTCACTCTTCACTGCAATGTTTTTCTTTTGCTTGAGTCATTTATTGGGGAGCATCTCCCATGTGGTCTTTCTGATGTCTAATAAGATTCAAGTCCACACTGCACCTTTTTCATACATATAGGGTCTGTCTCTCTCTCTACTCTTCTACCCGCACATCATCAAAACAGAATTTTAATTATCTTTTAGATGGCTGTGACTGTGTTAAATTTGATTTGAGAGGTCGCTGGAAAGGGACACACAGATGGAGAGCATGAGTGTGCATGTCTCATTTCCATAGGAAACTAGGCTTAAAAATGGAAGATTTACAAAGAAAATGAGCTGCGCTTTTGCTCACAAGAGTACGCTAACTTGAAACACCTGAGATCACTGAATATAAAAAATTATCTCTGTCTATTGGTCCTCACCCTGGGTGTTGTAAATCCTGAAAGCCATTTACATTCATTAATACCAATAGCCCATCAATTTCATGTTTATAAGGATGTGTGTCAGTTTGGGAGGTAAAGAGACTGTCTTTAGACCCAGACACAGTAGCGCAGACATGGCCTGTGCATGAGCATGTGTACACTCAAGCATCACAGAGCATCCACAGGAAAATGTCACAACAGTTCCCATCCCAAAGGACAGAGATTTGCAGTCAAGTCAAGGCCAAAGTTGTATCAAACTTGCAGAAGTAAAGTTGCCCCGGGGAAAGAAGGGGAGTGGAACCCATTCATTTTTCTCCCTCTTTTTCACAAGATCATAAAAGCGGCTTCAGGATGGACCACTTGAAAGTCACCTCCACCCATCTGAAACTTGGCTGAGGATTTCAGTCTTCCTTTATTACTGCGCAACTCTATTAAAGCTCTCAGTGGAACTGATGAGTGAATGTCCCAGCCAATTTTACTTTTTGTATTAAAAAAGAAAAGCACACACTAGTCTATTGAAAATCATTTTGAAGAATTTTAATCATAGCAAATGTGTCTGAGCAGTTCTCATAAAATCAGCGCTTCCACATATACAAAGGACAAGACTCCAGAGACTGGCCTAAAAAAATATCGTGTATTAAAATCACGGAGGGGGAGGGAAGGGGCAGGTAGAAATTCATCAGTGTTTGAGACGCCTTCTAGGAGAGACAAGGCAAGCAAAGAATGCTTCTCCAGACATTGAGATTTATTGGCAGCACTTTGATTTCACCTTTATAAAGTCAGTATTTGGTTTTGACATGGCAGTGCAGCAGCTCATGTACCTGTAGGGGCTGGTTAGCCCTTCACATGGAAAGGGGAAAGTGATCTAAAACCAAGTTATACGTGTTCTTGCTTCTGAAGCGTATCAAGGACTTCTGTTCACAGCCACTGAGCAGTGCCAGCCTGCTTGTTTAGCTAGAATATAATTAACGAGGGGTGGGGAGGGAGCCTAGGGAGGGCAAGGGACCATGTAAACCAGAGTGTAAAACAAGGAGCAGACAGTGATAGAGCTATAGGAGAGCCATGTAATACTACTGTGCCGGAGGCTAGACTCAACCTTCCAGCTTCTGGTGCAACTATTAGTGAGCCTGAAAGTCTGGAGGAGAGAGGAGGGCAATGGCACTACCAGGCGGAGGGAAGCCTTTCTGCCTCTGATTCTTAAAATAAGAGCCAAACCTTCCTTCATTCAGCTCTTGTTTTAATTAATGTACTAAGTGCATGAGTGCGTACACACATCTTCAGTGTTGGCACTGAGACAGAGAACACACTCACACTTCAAAGCTGGGCTGAGGACACTTCAGCTGACAAAGATTATTCAGTATTTTTCCTCTGCCTTTTTGTTTTAACACCTGTCAAAGTTTATTTGCCTTTACCAGAAAGAAAAAAATAAACTCAAACTCAAACCTTCCAACCATCCCCACTCCTCCCTATCTCTACTAGTCATACAGAAACCTTTGCTAATCGAGATAGTGCAAAGTCAGTGCATGTGGGACAGGCTTTTCAAGTCTGCTTTAGATTACAGCTCACTTGCGATGGGTTTGGAGCAATTAGGGATACTGTAGCTGAAGTAATCTGAACTGATACCACTGCAAGTAGCTCAAAATACACATTGGGAAGCTGACAAGCTGCTTCCCTAGAGGATACGTGTGTGTGTGTGTATGCAGCATCGGTCCTGCCCTCTCCACTGCAGTCCTGTGCCATACCAGTCCCCTGCTCTCCAACCACCGGGATCACATTTGGGGGAATCACCCTCCTGCAAGGTGCTGCCGCTGCTCCCTCTTTGCTTTCCAGCAACCACCAACTGCGTCTGGTGGCTCCTGGGACTTTAAAAATATTTTTCTCCTCAGAGGTCCTCTGCACAGCAAGGTTTAGTCTCCAAAACGGGAAGCCTATTGGGATTCATTTGGAGCATAGCTGAAATTCAGGGGCACCTCTGCTCTCTCTTGACAGAGTTTAAATAGATACAGAACAGATGGTATAAACATGGCCTGAATGAAGAACAGCTTTACTCTTCCTTTTGTTTTTCCTAGTGCCTGTTTTTGTTTTTCCAAAACAATTATAAGCAAAATAAGGAGGAGGGTAACATTTTTTAGAGCCTACCACAAAAGCACATCTAAGCATCATGCTAACCCTCAGCACAGAGACAGACATACCACCCTGCCACGAGGCAGCCTACTTTGGGACCACCTTTCTCACCCAAAACTGAATAGAAGGGTAGGTTCTCCAGTTTGCAGGATAACAGGTGTCCAGGAGAGCTCTACATTCATGAGGACTTAGAAAGCTGAGGGAATCTTACAGAGAGGTCCTCACATTTCTTTTAAACATTAAAAGTCATATCTACAGCAGAGGAACTGTAAGACCCCAAGCTCTAACCAGAGATGTTATGGTGGACCATTCCAGCAAGAGGAGTATTCACAGTGTATTCACAGGGCCATTATTTCCACAGAGATTTGTGGTGGGTAACATTCATGTTTCAACACCTGCCCCAGGACCCCTCCTACCCTTGGGCCACCAAGCAAATGCTTGAGGACAAAGCCCGGGGAACAGACCATGTCAGGACAATTTAATCAAATTCCCATCTTCCTTCAGCAAAATTTGGGTCACTGACCCAGTCATGGATTTAACAATCTCTTAAGGAGATGGACAACTTGCCCTCAAAATTGGAAAGTATCTGCTTATCAAAGGCTGCTTGCTTTAGATGTATAAAATGAGGACTGCCACAGAGTATGGGACACGACAGAGATCCTCACAGGCCGAGCCACTAATGGCTTTAAATGAGGCATAAGACCCAAGTTTGATCTCGGAGAACTGACAGTCACAGCTAATTCCACGTATAGCGCTCTGTGCGCTCCACATCCAGAAAGTCCAGGCTCTGCACATTTCAGCAGGCATTTTAAACTTAATAGGCAGCACGTGACGTTTCATTAAGATTTTGGTGCTGCTGCAGTTTTCAGCTGTTAGGAGGTTTATGAGCTATTACACAACAGAAGCACATACATTTTGAAACTCAGCAGACCTAATCCGAGCATTGAATATGGATTTTATTCTTCCTTATCTCCCTCTCCCATCAAAAGAAGTGGAGTTGCAAAATTAATGTCACTGGTAAACTGAACAAAAAAAACCCAAAAAAAATCTGTTAATGAACCATCTTACCTTAAAATCAGATTGTGTCAAGAATTTCTAGTCTCCGAGTTGTTTTCTCGTTTTTCTGTTGTTTTTTTTTTTCTTTTTCAAAAACATTAGATCTATAGTAAAGAAACAATAATACAAAATATTTATTTGGAGAGGACCTATGATAATAACAGCAGACAAAGAAGTTATTGCAAATACTCTGTATGGCTCTGTATGAAGCCCTGGAGATGTTCTTCTTTCTGTGGAGGCTTGTTAAGCATTTTCGTCACTGAGAATGCAGTAGAAATTTGCAGGCACTGATATATACAAAGGTAAGTTTTTCCTTGAAAATCTGCAGGGAAACAGGGTGACCAAACAATGGGTTGAAGAAGATGAAACAGGAGATGGCGCGCTCATAAGAAAACAGTACAAAGTGCCTTTTAAGCTTCTTGTTATAAAGGACAAAAGAAAGAACCCAAACCCAAAGATGTCAGGCGTCAGCAATAACAGACACAGGCGGTATCTAAGGTATTAAAAAATATCCTCATTTATCCACTACCCAGACAACATTTCTCTATCCCAGGGGTTTGCTGCAGCTGCTGCACGCTTGTTCTGCCTGGATGGCTGCCGAGAGACATTCAGTGTTGCAGCTCTTTGTTTATCACAAAGCTGCGCTCCTTGCTAGTAACATTTTACAACTCTTATCACGCTGTTCAATCCAGCTACAACTGTCCAAATCTTCTCTAAACCAGAGGAGGTCAGAAAGGAAAAGAAAGAATGCTCTGTGTATCCATTGCAGTTAGAGAGTTTAGCAAATATAATCATTAAGAAGGGATTCAGTTTTATCAACCTGTAGGTTTAGCAAATCCCTCAGCATTTCTGCACAGCAGGAAAGAGGCGATTAGAATTCAATTTATTTCTCCTGAGTTTTTTAAATCATCATCACTCTGGATTACCAGGGTGGGTTTTGGTGTGCATTTGAACTGAAAGTTGAGTTTTTTTCCCACCATGACTTAAGAATTCTATGTACAATGAACAATTAAAGCCAGGAATTATAGAAATACAGGTTTCTACACTCAAGTGCTTGAAAACAGCTGCCTTGGGGTGTTACAGAGCCTCTCCTAGTTAATATGCTTCCAGGTTTCAAAATTAAACCTTCCGCAAAGCAAAGCTTATTACTCCAAGTGGTCATTAAGAATCGTGCAGACTAACCAAGTATCAAGAAACAAGCACCTAAGTGTAAAGTCCACCTCTATTCAAGAGAGTATTTAGTCACGTGTGACCGACTCCCTTCATCTTCCTTAGATTTAATGCTTTAGTGCTTTCTCAGTATATTTTCTGGAATCGTGTTCCAAATATTTAAATACAGTCCTTAAGCAAATCTTTGAGAAATGTCTGCAACCATTATTCCAAATAATTTAAGCAAGAAATTATTCATTTGCAGTTCAAGCAGCAAATTGGCCACGCTTGGGAGCTGAGCTCCCTTTTATGCCCATAGTCAGCCACACACATCTACATCTACAGGACACACTGCTTTGAAAGATCCACCACCGTTCTTAAATACTTCAAAGTGAGATCAGACACATTCCCATGTCAACCTGAATTCATACTATCTTGCAGGGGAAGACTTTTTTTTTCAGGTCTTGAGGCAGATCCAGATTTCTCTCAAGCAGATGTGAATCCCAGTGATTCAGACCAAGTCAGGGAATGCAGGAACCTACAGGGCAATGCTTCCAGAACTGATCAGCGTGGTGACAATACACACACAACTTTTTTGTAATTTTAAGATAGACAAGCAAATAACCTTCAGCATGAAACTACTCGGGTTTCTCATTTCTTTTATTTACTCCATCTTGAGGATGAGGCAAGCAGCTTTGCTTGTTGATACGAGCATACAAGAGGTAAAGTGACAAAGAGTGAAAAAACAAGGGCCCCAGCTGTCAGGCCTACGGACAGTGTACAGCACCAGAAAGGTCACAAACATGCTGTAAATCCGTTGCAGCATTTCCAGATAATCTTGCGCTGCTGAAGCTCTTGCACAGAAGCCTTTGCCTCCAGGGCCAGCAGATCCTTCCACAACCTCCCAGATGATGCTGGAACTCATTTGCTGCATGTACTTTCTCCTTCCCTCCTTCCCCACCTCCATCCACCCATAAAAAACGTCTGGGAAAAAAAAATCCAATGAATCTTAAGCCACACTTTGTGCAACAAAGATAAGTAAAATTTCGACCCCAAAATTTACTTGATATATGCTCACTTGACATGTGAACGACTCCTGCAGCACCCACCCAAGTGACTATGCTCCCACGGAGGAAGGTGGGTGCTAGCTGTGGGTGATGGGTATGGACCCTCTGTGACTGGGAAGCAGAAACATCCTGAGCTCCATGGCATTGCTGTGAGAAGCTGAAGAGAACAGAGGCTTGGACCAGTTCACGCAACGCCAAGAGCTTTTGATACCAGGACACCCACAGAAGACCTCAAATGATGTACAAATTGCTTGTGTTTGGTTTATCCCGGTTGTGAATGTAACAAAAACCAGTGCAACGTCAGCCATCTCTACTCTGGGAAAGGATTTGCAGTATCAGAAAGGTTGGCTGCCCAGGCCTGCAATAATAATAATGTGGTTGGGAAGGTGGGCTTGAGAGGACGAGGGGGAACCAGTGTGCCAGTCTGTACTATACATGTATAAGTCAGGGCCAATAATCCCTCACTTTCTTAAGCAAAAATTTTACTTAAAAGTTTTAAGTCATCTGATGAAAACAGAAAAAGAAAAAAAAATCTGCTGTGTGGCTCAGTAGCCATCAGCTACAATGCTGTACTCTCAGTAATTAAAACGCAATAAACCTTTTACTCTTTACCACAACCCATACATAATGCTTTGCCATAAAACGCTGCGGGTTATATTTCAGCCACCCCCTCATAAAATACGGAGCGATTCTGCCAAATTTCCTTCCGTGCTCTTCATTTGATGGCAAAGTAACAGAGGTACCATAATTCACTTGATATCATTCTTTTCCTGCTAATGTTTTATTCAGACTGAGCTTCATTAATAAAGATGAAACTTTGGACTCATGATTGCTCCCACAGTACAAAACACCTAGGCTCCTTTACATCTTGATTAAGCATGAATAATCACTGAACACACAATTTCCTAAAAAAATTCTGCATAACAAAAATTGCATATTTTGAATTTTTAAAATTCACTAAACAAAATTTCACAAGAGTGAACCCTAAAGTCTGTTTGCCAGGAAAGCACAAGCCAAAAATGGAAGTAGGGGCCTTCCAGGAACAAAATAAAGCCGGACCCCAATATACACACATCCTTCCCGTTAAACAAGCAAATAAATACACACTCATACAGAGTAACTTGCTCTAAAAATGCAGGTGCTTGAGTAATTACCCAAAAGTCTTAGCATAAATTTTGGTTGCTCGAGCAGTACTAGAGTCATAATAAGTTTTGGGGGTTTTTTGATGGAACTGGGCAGTGATTTCTTACTGGACACCAGAGAATGAAAGCTAGCCCAGAACCTGATGATTTTGACACAAGTCATCACCTCTGTGTTTCTCCACAGAGAAAAAAAAAAACACAGACAAGATTGCTTTTAAAATAAATAATTAAAAAAAAAAAAAAGTAGGTGTCTATAATAGTATTGGTTTTTAAATACCAGATATTGGACCAAGGAACAGGACAGACTGCACTGCATTTTTAAAGTAGCATGACTATCGACATACTTGAGAAACATTTTTAACACTGTACATTACAGCAAACTATTTAGTTCAACTCTACACAAGTCAGCAAAAAAGCTTAGTGATCCAACGTGATATGGCAGCTGCAAATTTAAAATGATAGTCACAGTCTAAAGCCAGAACAAGACCATCTCCAGAAACTCCTATTTATAAAAAGGAATGAACACACACCCCACGCAGGCAGACAAAAATCTTGAGGTTTTACTTATTACTCTTACACAAGGCTGAGAGCAGGCAAAGGTCTGGATCAGAAATTAGGTCAAACATGCATTTCAGCAGGCACAGAAAGTACGGAAATTCATATTAAGGAAACAATGCATCGCGTTACGTGATACAGGATGGTATTTTGCTAATGTTAATACTTATGTCATTAATACCGGATAAACTCCAGGTCTGCCTGTTGCATAATACGTTATGCAGCGTGGTATTTTAACCTAATTTCTGATTTCTCTTTTGTACTGCACCTTCCATGTAGGGCCAATGAGGGGCAGTTGTCAAGACAGCCATTCTCTGCAATGCCAGAGAAATCTTGGCCCAAAGAGCTTTGTTTGGGCAGGTACGGCCAGAAAGAGGTCAATGTTGTCAGTGCTGTTACCTCCAGCACCTGCTCGCTGATCACCTCATGGTTTTGTGCAGTCATTGACAACTTGGATAAACAAATGCAGAAGTTGGTGCAAAAAGGCATCAGCGCCTTATTCTTGGAGCATCTTCTGCTCCTGGTACACTCAGCAATGGCTACAGGGGATAAGGCAGCAGAGGGTCGAGTCCTGTATCTGGTCACTTCTTCCTCAAGAGTCTTATAAAGGCAAGATTTTGTTTGTGAACTGACTTTCCTTTATACACATCGAGCAGCGTAGAATGGATATCAGTAGAAATATGGCTACCCACTTGCAACAAGAGACTTGGGACATTCACAAGACACATTTTGAAATACCCGCTGTTCCCTACTGCAGCCAAATTAAACATGCTGTGGAGAGGCGTCCATGAAATTACAATACTCTGAAGTCAGGTTCAAGGCATACTGCACATGGACCTTGCACGAAAAAGGCATTGAATGTGTTATCTGAGGAATTTTTTATTAATTTTTTTTTTTTGCTGTGTTATGTATACATGACAGTAGATAAAAATCAGTATGATTCCTCTCCATACATGACCCAAGACACACCATAACAATTAAGCACCTTATATGCTATTCTTTAGTTAATAAGGAAGAAAATGGTTTGGGAACAGGGCAGGGAAGAAATCCAGCATGAAGTTAGAGGTATGGTCCCGACAGAGGTCCTAGTTGACAATGTTTATTGTGAACCAGCAACTGGATTTTGTGACAAGAGGTCATGCTTCCAGGAGGTTACGCTTTCTTCTTGCAAAAAGAACCAGTGCAAATCAATAGTTTTTTCTGTCCTATAAAGATCTGTCATGTGCCCCTTGATCCGATTCCTAAATCTCACACAAAATTCAGCTTTCAGGCTTGCCAAATACCCAAATTCACACTGAGGTCTATTTTGCTTACCAACAGTTACTACTAAAGTTAGTGGGACTGCTTAGAGCAAGGTGCTACTGCAGGGAAGGTTGAAGAATCTGGCTCTTTCCAAGAAGTGAACTGCAAATGACTAGGGTTTCATGACAGTCACAGGTGAAGGGAGACACTTGTAGGGGCTTTTTTTCAAATCTGGCCTCATGAACACCAACATTTAGATGACTGAAATGTAGGAAAAGGCTTTGTTATGCTGCTCAGCCAGACATTTTGATGCCAGGACAGCCACAGTGTTTTAGGAGTGGTAGCCCACCCAGGAGAGGATTAAGTTGGCCTGGGTTCTCCTCCCACCTATGTCACTGCCTCTTACTAGATGATTGCACATAAGGGTCCTTGGTCTCAGTTGGGATGGTGAGGCTTCCTTAGAGCAACTCTAGTGTTACACCATCCATAGACGCACAGTGGCATCTTCTAGGAAAAAGGGGGACAAAATAGGCCTAAATTTTTTAAAAACAATTAAGAAAACCCAACCTCTAGAGAAACTTTCTTATCATGTCCTTGCAGGAAGGAGTCTTAGGAGTTCTCATGACCCATTCCTCCACTAATGGCTTTGAAGGCCACGTCATCAGGAAGCCCTGCTGTCGGATCAGAGGTAAAACAGCGTGTCCAGCATTTACTGTTCAAAGCCACCCTTTTCGTGAAGCCAGTCAGGCAGAAACGTTTTGGCTGCATTTTCAGGTATTCTTCCCAGTCCACTTTGCTTCCCTGCTCAGAAGCTCCTTCAAAAAAAAGGTGCTGGAAGTGCCACTTCCGTGTAGCTGAAAAAAAACGGGGAAGAACACAGAGAGGCAAAAAACACATCGTGGAACAGAATGATTGCTTGTAAAACGCTTCCTTTTAAAAACTACTGTACAACTTCCTAACTCGGTTTAATTAATGTGCGGTTTAAAACATATAAAAACACCTTAGCAGCGAAATGATTTCTTGGTTTTACAAGTCTGTCTCCCTCCCCACCCCCCCAGTTATAAAATAAAGTATGTGTGGACCAGTATGGAACACTTTGTACAGAGTTGCACGCCAATTCTCCTTTAATTCTACATGGAGCAGTTTAGATTTTAATCTACTGTGTTTAGAGAAGAGCTCATACCATATACTTTACAGTATAACCAACTACATAGATGTCTTTAATCTCATAACACGACTGAAAAAAAGAAAACAAGGAAATCACTGTAAGTTGTGGTCCCTTTGATAAATGATTATGGTGACGCATGCAGTCCTCCTCGGTGCCGCTGCCGCCAGACATGGGACGTGATTTTTCTCTGCAGGCTGACAGGAGGCCTGATGCCACCACACCGGGGGCCATGGCCGGACCGGTGCACCGCTGCCCCATACAGCGTTCTGCAGTCATTGGGCAAATTGTCTCCCTTGACCCCATCACCATCACCACCGACCCAACCCAACCCCTGGGGGAGTACATACACCCCCCTCTCCCTGCCTCAGCCGCAGGAGATCACCGTGAAGCGCTTGGAAATGCACGACATGTTGTGGAGGACGATGCCCAGGAGAAAGACCAGGACACAGGCCACCAGGATCACAGTGCAAACCCCCGACCAGGTGGAGCTTTTCACAACACCTCTCCGGTCTGGCTCCTCCGTTCCCCCCTCGGTGGGGATGCCACCCTGCAGCGGCTGCTGCTCCGCCGGGATCGTCACCACCGCCAGGGACTTCTGCTGGCTGCCAGGCAGGAGGCGGCAGCCAATGTCTCCTGGCAGTAGCGCCCTCTCCTTGGAGAGGGGCAAGGGCAGCATGTAGCACCCATTGCTGGGGAGTTTGATGAAGACCGGGGTGTGCTCCGAGGTGTGGGGGATGGCAATAACGGCGATCACCTCAGGGTCATCGGGCAGCTGCGACACGGAGTACCCTGGCGGCAGCTTGGTGATGCCACGGCACCACGGGCACCGCAGGTCCTTCTGGCTGGTCCTCATCTGCTGCAGGCACACGGAGCAGCAAGTGTGCTTGCAGTCCAGGAGCTTGGGCCGCCGGCGGGGGCTGTAGTAGTTGAAGCAGATCTGGCACTCCAGCAGAGAGTCCTGGGACAGGGTCTCCATGGTGGCCAGCGCAGGGAGGCACGGTGGCCCTCACCAGAAGCCTCACCACGGTGCCACGCAGGCAAGGGGCAGCACCTGCCTTCCAGTTACTTCTCCTCAGGGCAGCACCCACGTTCCTGACACCTCACTTCTCCTCAGGGTTGTGCCCACCTTCCTGGTTCTTCTCCTTCAGGGCAGTGCCCGTCTTCCCAGCACTTCACTTCTCACGGCAGTGCCAGGCAGCAGCTAGGGACAGCACAGGAATACCTTCTGCCTGAACTTCTCAGTACCTGAGACAAAACAGAAAAACGTGAAGGAATCAGTTACTTAGAGGAACCAGCAGGAACAAAAGAGCCCAGCTGAGAGGGAATGAAACCTAGCACTGACCTTCTAACCTGGTGGGAGAAACAAATTTGAGGCACTTAATGAGAAAGCATCTTCCCACTGGCTTCGTCAAACTGCCCAGCGGCAAACCTTCAGGTCAGCTATCACTAGGTCTCCCTTTTTTCTCTTGTTTTTTCAAATCTCTACCAACTCAACAGTCCACCACTCAGTTATATTTGTACCCATAACAGGGTAGATTATAATTCACTAAGCAGTTCCTTCAGCATCTACCTCCTGTCATACTCTCGGGACTTTTCAGCCCTTCCTGCACCTTAACAATTGTTCTTATTTAATCCTTTAAACCCCTGAGGATTTTTAGCTATTTGGCTGAACTGCGAAGTCTGTGTGAAAGGTGAGGGGAAATAAAAATATGTTTAAATGGATGCTTTACCGCAGGCTCCTGAACTTATGCCTGTGCATGTAACCAAGTGACTAGACTGAAACACCCACATTTGTGCACAATGACGAGGAATGGCATGGTTTTCAGTCCAGTTAGCTGTTTGCCTGGTGACACGAGCAGCTTGTTGAACACAGCCCTCTGAAATGTACACCTTCTCACTGATGAAAACTTCACCCGAGACAAGAGACTCTTGCGACCCAGGACCACCGAAAACCACAGAGAACAATCTGTTCCCGCAACTGATTAAAGGCAAATTGTTACTAACCTTCTTCTGAACTATTCACTATAAAGGGATTCTTTGCATTTCCCCACTTACTTCTTACAGCTATACAGAAAAAGGCAGCTGTGTTTACTTCCACAGCAAGTTGTTTAGCTTTGTTTGATTTTGGTCACTTCCATAAACATGGGAGGCGTGACATTTTTACAACTCTTTGCATTGCCTTCCCTGGTGCATTTAAGAAGTATCAGTTTGAATTTCCATCCAAAGAATACAATGAAGAAAACTCAAAATATTTGTATGATGACCTTTTGATATTCTCTTATTGCAATGTTATCCCTAAAAGACAATTAACATCAGAGGACCACAGCTGTTGGGAAGAATTTTTCCTTTCCATACAATTACTTCATAGAATCATTTGGGCTGGAAGGGACCTTTGAGACCACTGAGTCCAACCATTAACCTAACACTGCCAAAACCACCACCAAACCATGTTCCAAAGTACCACATCTACATGCCTTTTAAATACCTCCAGAGATGGTGATTCAACCACTTCCCTGGGCAGCCTCTTCCAATGCTCAACAACACTTTCAGTGTAAATTTTCCCTAATACCCATCCTAAACCTCCCCTGACACAACTTGAGGCTGTTTCCTCTTGTCCTATTGCTTGTTACTTGGGGGACTGACACCCACCTCTCTACAATCTCCTTGTAGAGAGAGGCTGTAGAAGTAGTTGCAGAAGTTGTAGAGAATGATAAGATCTCTCCTCAGTCTCCTTTTCTCCAGAGTAAATAACTCCAGTTCACTCAGCCACTCCTAATAAGACTTGTTCTCTAAACCCTTCACCACTTCATTGCCTGTCTTTGGACACACTCCAGCAACTCAATGTCTTTTTTTTGTAGTGACACATTACCACACAGTAGTTTTGAGGTGTGGCCTCACTAGTGCCGAGTATGGGGGGACGATCACTTCCCTTGTCCTGCTCACCCCACTGTTCCTGATACAAGCCAGGATTTCTTGCTCTTCCCCTCCCAATCATAGCAATGAGGCTGCAACATGCTAATCGATGGATGACGTCAGGAAACCAGAAATAACATAGTTCCCAAGGAGAAGGCAGGCATGGAACGTGAGGGTTTACAATGTGGGACAGCTCTCTGGACCACACTGTCCCCAATTTGTCCTGCTTCTGGCAGTTGCTGGTATTTGAATACGGGGAAAAAAAATACACATCACCTCTTCAAACGCTAACAACTGAGATACCGCGGACATTGGCAGGACTGGCCTTGCTGCTGATTTTGTAACGGCAGCAGATTTTTGCTCACCAGGCACTTCAACAAACACACAGTGACAACCCTGACTCAGGAGGGAGCAGGGGCAGATATGACGGCAGGAGCTTGTGAAACACAGGCAACAGCTGGGGGGAATAGGCACGTGCCAGCCACCAGAACATGTCTGCAGAGTACAGGCAGGCACAAAGGAAGACTGCTGGGAAGGGGTCCTTAAAAAACTGACATGCAGCCGAGAGAGAAAAATGGGGCAATTCCCAGCTGAAAAACTTGAAGAGACAAATGCCAGATTAGAAATTAGTTCTAGGAATTCAGGAAGGGATCACTGAAGCCATTAGATCAGTTTTCAATGGCAAGCAAGCCAGCAGTTCTTTATTTTGCACAGAATACCCATACAAAATCTTTATAGTTAGGCACTGTCCAAGCCAAACTTGAGCTCAGACATTACAAGACACAACTCTCTTGTCTCTGCAAACCTATAGGAGAAAAAAAAAAAAAAAAAAAGAACACCAAAAAACCCAACCAGTTACAATATAATGAGAAAAGGCCCCAGTGCCTGCAAATTCAGATGGTAAGGCTTATGTTTAAAAACAGAGTGGAAGTACTCTTTGTGCAGATGCGCATCAGTATCTCTGCATAGAAGCTCTCGTCTCCACATTTTGAAAGTCAATGAACTGACTGTTGAAGTTCTCTGACCTCATTTAGCTGTCACCTACAAACATCTCTCTCCACTTAGGGCGCTAAAGGTAAACCACTTTCTGTTGATGTGAATCAGATTGGGATCAAGATAATTTTTCTGACCTCATGCCACTGTCCAGTAATTATATACTCATGCACTACCAAGCCCATCATCCCAGTCCCAGTGACACCCTTAGAGCAGAAGATCAGCACTGGGACAGAATGAGGTATTCAGAACTGAAGAGTAAAACAAAAGTCACCTCCAGGCAAACAGCACCCTAAGGAAAAAGAAAATCTATCCCAACAAGATGATCTTGGCTGGCTTAAATGCTAAATAATGCTGTGAAGCATTTCTTCATGAGGTCAGTCAAAGTTCTAAAGCGTTAGTGCAATCTAAAGGAAGAAAAAGCAAAAGAGTGGAGCCAAATTAAAAGCTTACTACCTACATGAGGTACATTGTTCAGATATATGTAGATATATTCGCACAAGCTGTAAATACAGCAACATCCTCGTTTTGACCTGGTGCTGAACAAGTAAGCCGTCACTTCCAACTGTGTGTCTTAAAGTTATCTTTTTCCTTTCTTTTTTTTTTTTTCCCTGACAAAAGAACTATAAACATTATTCCCAGTAACAAGGCTGCATTGCATGTATGTATAACTGAATTATGGTATTTCTTTCTTTCTCAAAATGCCTCAAGTAATGATCAGAGGCATATTTTGACAGATCAGTGGCAAATCCTGTAAGCAGAGAGGTTACTATGGTTCGCTCAGAATACGTCTAAAGACAAGTTAAAGAGTAGCCACAGCCATCTAACCCCATGGCCTCTGCTGACACTGCCTTGTTCAAAGGTTAGTTATCTCGCTTCATGAGTGCAACATGACTTTATTCCCAACAGTACTGAAAGCCCCACAACCCTCCTGCCCTCTGCCACAGCTCCCTTTGGGGATAAAAGAAAGTCAAGCCACTGTCTACATACAGAATTAAACTGCATAATATCCATTTGATTAATTTTGCAGTATGTAGTTAAGAAGGAAAAAGCCAGCGGGGAAGCTCTCTCTACTCTTCCACCACTTCAAGAACAATGGCAAAATTTAATACTGCAGCAACCCTCCTCTTGGACAGGGGTCTGAACTCTCAACTTACCCCCACATCAGCTGGTGTGAGCTATCACAGGTGAACACCTCACTCAAAGATTACAAGACTGGACCCTTCTTGGCACTTTGAGCACAAAGTGTCTGGTTGACACCCAAGGCAGGCAAGGGGTCTGCTGACAGGAAACACAAATGAAAACTAACTGGGTATGAAAACCTACAAGCTCCAAAACTCAAGTGTCAAAAAGGTGCCTCAGGAATAAAGGAAGCAAGAAGAGACAGTCCTTGCAAAGAAGCATCAGGAGAACTCTCTGCCTCCCTGGCATCCTCTTTCCCCTTGCTTTGGGTCTGCCCAACATCCACACGGATGCCACCAGCTAGTGAGATGAGAGCTTGGCAAGCGGTAAAAGAGACCCAGGGAGGAACCTGCAAAGCTGATGACCCCTGCAGCAGAAGATCAAGGTACAGCCAGTTGGCTGTGCATAGCACAAAGGTTCTTGTTAAAGATCTGGGCTACCCTCTGCACAAGTCAAGAGGTTTTAAGACTTGAGAAATAATTTCATGACTCAAGAGCAATAAATGTCTGGAGAAAAAAAACCCAGGTATTAGCTGTTTGTCTGCTGTACCTTGTCGGAGGCCACAGCAGGGCCATAAGCTCTCTTTTTTTTGGGTGAGCAAGAGGTTGGGAATGCCAAGGCATCAACTTCCTACTCCCCAAGAAGGAGAGGAGGCATTTGTTGCTCTTGCAATTTATAGCTTCCCAGCATAACGTAGGGAGGTGCTGCAGGAGGTGAACAGATGAAGGGTGCTGCAGCTAGAACACAGCAAGAGGAAGAAGAAAGCACGCGTTTGCTGTAGAGAAAGTTCTGCACAAACCCTAACTATAAAGTGATCCTCAACTGGCCCAGTCAGAAAACACAGCTGCTTTTGGAAGCCAGTGCAAAGAAAGACATTGAATATCCATGACCAGAGCACAAGTCAGAGAACAGGGCAATGGCAAATCCTTGCCTATTGACATAACGTTTTTTTTATTTAAGGACAGACCCGGTGATAGTAAGCAATGGAAACCACAGCCTGGAGTGTGCTGCTCCACTGGAAAACTCAGAACTATCTTCACACATACCTCCTAAGTTATTAGGGCCCAAAATCGTAATAACTTGGAAGCCCCAAAGATATACTTTAATGATGCCTGTGGAATCTAATACTCTTCACAGAAGATTAAACATCATATCACTTTTTTAAAGACTGGCTCCAGAGCATGCTGATATAGTTAGCTGATCACTGAAAGCAAGCCTCAAAAACTTTGCAGACTTTATGCACGTATTTAGGCATGCTCTACTTGTTGTATGGCAAGGTTAATAACAGACTTTCAGCAAGGCGGTGCACATTGATGATACTTCACCTTTCTCAAGGTAAGTTCATTATGTAAACTCCCCAAACACATTAAGAATTCTTTGACAGTATTACCGAGTATGTATGATTGATGATGAAGAATCCATTCACTTCAGGTGCCCTCAGGTTGAAAAGGAGATGGAGGGGTGAGGTGGGGGGTTACCTTTTTCAAAAGGGGAACTAATTGCAAGAATCACCTGCCCCCAGATAGGGAAGGAAGTGTGTGCTAGAGTCGCTTTAAACTGTCAGTGAGGAAGAATGAACTCATCTAATATTTGGAAGGATTTCAGCTACGAAAAACCACATCTGTGTATGTTTTCAACAAATTCACGTTTGGACAAAACACACTGGGGCCGTTTCAAATGCCCAGGACGTACTACCTGATTTCCCCTGAATATCCTTCACTAAATGATCCTATTTATTTTTAGGCTGTTCTGAGCACTAATTACCATAGTAACTGAGAACGGCACAACGATTAATTAATTTATTCATCACAACACACTTGTTAAGAGAGAAACATTATCATCATTATATCCTTTCATCATCCAAGAAAAGAAGTGCCAGGAGGCAGTTTGTCCAAGGTCATGCAAACACCACCCAGACTGCCTCAAAGCTCCTGAACAACTTCATCCCAGCTCCATGTTTCATCTCAGGAGTTATGGGAGAGAGGTAGCAGACTCCGAACATACTCTTTTTTTGCAACAAAGAATCAACAAAGCTCAAAAAATCACCCATTTCTCTCCACCTCTTCTAGCTGACAACACCTCCATAGTATGCCTCAGATATTTTGTGGCTTTCATTGAACATACCAGCTTTTCCACACACTATGAAGATCATGAGAACCTATGATCCAGGAGTTAAGTATCTCCATGGTTCATTCACCATGTAGCTTATCACAACTCAGAGACTATATGCATTTTGAGGAACATAAAGCTAACAATAAGATGACAAAGTTAGGCTGTCCTTCTCTCCAGAATTATGTATCTTCCAGGCACCTTCCCCTAAACCAGGCAGCCTGCACCCACCATCATTTCCATTTAGTTATTCACAACTGCACAAAAATATTGCAGAGCAAAACCATTTTATAATTTGGCCAAATCCTTAGCCAGTGCAAGCTGGTACTGTTCCTTTAGCTTTAGTACAGCCCTTCTCAAGATAAGAATCAGGTGTGCACACTCCCAGATCGACACTGCCACAAAAAGTAAAGCAAAGTTAACTGTGATACATGATCTTACAACATCCTATGAACCACCACCACGGGATCCACACTGATGGAGAATCTGTTCTAGATGATCTCAACGGTGCAGATCAAACAGGACAACAGCTGTCCTGCCTCTTTGACAGCTGAGTGATCAGAGGTGAATCATGAAAAAGGAGTCTAGTTGCAAGGTATCATCCCACAGCATACACCTTAGCGAGCCCTAACAACAGGAGACAGAGGCAGAAAGTTAACCCACAAGCACCTAACTAGGTGTAGAAGTTTACGGTTCTGGAGCAAAAACAGACCAGGTGAAAGCATCAACCTGTGGTGTTTATAGAAAACAGAGAGACTCACATGCTGCTCGTCGTTTCATCTCACATCACAAACTGCACTGTCCCCTCCTTTTATCTGCAAACTTTGACATGTCCACATTCCCTGGCTCCAAAAACCTTATTCTGGTCAAATATGACTAGGATAAGTTGCACTTTGTTCCAACAGCAAACACAACTAATCACTTGCAACACGCCAGGTCAGCAAATGACGGGTACAGTTTCTTAATGCTGAGTCAAAACAGTGCACCTATGACCATCAGACAGTTTCACAAAGTACTTTACCAGCGAGAAACACTGCGTGAAATTAGAATATTCCACAGAAACGTGCCTGTTTCAGACTGGCAGAGACAGAATGCTGAAAGCTTTCCTGCCCACCCAGTCCCCTGGCAGCCCTACATGCAGGTGCCCCTGGAGCCCAGGCTGTGGGAGCCTGACCTGCTCTTCACCAGCCCAACTGTGACATGTTTTCAACAAGGTCAAAAGCTCTGGGTCAAGCTGCCCCAGAGCTACAGTTCCCGAAGCCTCCCAGGCTTCCTCCTGCCTGGCAGAGCACAGGGGACCCCCAGGAGCAGTTCTGCCCTGCTAGAAGGAGCGTGAAGATGTTCCTCACCACTTCTGTCCAGAAGTCCTAGAGTTTCTCTTCCTGCAGGAGGGGTGCACTGACAGGATGAGAGACCCGACTACAGTCCTGACATCCCAAATCTGCACACTTTCCAGCACAGGAGCTAAAAGGTTTCCCCACAATTTGGAAATAAACAAATCCTCCAGCATTCAGAGCGTCCCAAGGGATGGTGCTCATTTGTACAGCCCACTCTGAGCACGACACTTGCAGGGCCATTAACACTTCTCCAGTTTTGCTGCCTGCTCTTAATTACGCCTGACTCACTCTTTAGGGTGAGAGGAATTAAAAGCCAGGTTTTTCCCACTACCAAGTGAGAGACCCATTTGCCGTTCAAACTGGCATCAAAAGGAATGGGGGAAGAGTGGTGTGGAAAGAAATCTACGCCTCCTCCCCTGAATAAAAGCAGCACCAGCAGTTATTTATTCACAGACCATAAGGAGCAGCCAAGTTGACAAAGACAGATTTAGAAGTTGCTTCCCTAACTTAAAAGTGAGGTCACAAGTCACTAAGGCCAAAATCCCACCTTACAGGAGGAGCTATGGGTGTTAAACTTGCTCTCAGTAATAGCTTTTAAATGGAGGCAACATCTTCTTTCCAGGAGATTTTCATTTATGGCAACATGGCAGAATTCAGTGGCACTCAAAATGCTGAGAGAGGCATGAAGCACTTGACGGCTTAAATTACAAATTTTGCTCTCCCATTAGAGCTTTATGCTTCATCTCCCATTGATAGAATTTGCCTGATACCTGAAGAGAAACTTAATTAAAAGATTCTTCCCTCCCTCCCCTGAGGATTTGGTATTAGACTTACAAAATACACTATCCAAAAAAAAAAAAAAAAAGAAAAGTAATTTTAACTAAAGCTCAAATGCAGCCATTTCTCACTGATACAGGATTGAGAGGGGATCAGCACGAATTAGTGTATTAAGAGACCAGTCTATAATTACAGAAGAAAGTGCTACAGCTCTCTGAGATCATCGAGTGGGTTTCAATAAAACTAGGTCAAGATGTACCTGCTTATGGGCCCAAATGGAGGAGGAGAGAAAGCAATCGATACTCACACACTCATACACTGCCTATACAATGCAAAAATTGAAAACTCAATTTCACACTTAACCTCAGAAAACAAAAGTCCTTCAAATGAGAGTTTAAATTGTCGCAGCTCTGCTCTACGTTCCCATCTCGTATGGGTGCAGGAAGGGATTGTTCCTTTTTTTTTTTTGCTTCAGAAAAGAGAAAAGTGCAACAGACCTAGGGGCATCAAAATAATAGATCCTTTTACATTGAAATGGATAGAATTAAAAAAATGGAAAATATTTTATTATAAACCACACTTCAATAAGTAAGAAAATTTTCTTCTTGTAGACCACCAAGCAGCAGAATAAGGTCTGAAGATTAGATGGGGGGGAAGCTTTTTTCATCTTTCTACCTTTCTCCTGAAATCTGCTAAGGGGGCAGCACAAGGGAGTCTAAAGGTGTAACAGATGTCCTAACACAGAAGAACCACTTCCAAGAGTTTATCTTCACTAGAGAGTGGAAGATAGCCAACTAATATGCCTCCTCAAGGTCAACTGCTATGGCATTTCCTAATGCAGACAAATAGTGATCTTCACGCATTTTTGGTCTCAGGTAAGCACTATAGCTACTCCAGGTCACAGCACTGGTCATTCTGGTTTGCAGGCTACACCAAAAGGAACTGGAACTGGTCCAAAAGCTCCTTTCTTATTGGAAACGAATCATTCACCCTGTAACACTTCGGGAAGCTAGTAATATTAATACCACCCTCCCTTCCTGAACTTTGGGCACAGTCCAACTCTCACTGTAAATATGGATCACAAGCAATTAGACCAAGCCTGAACTGCATACATATTGATGATTTCCTATTTCCTGATTTATCTCTCAGTCTTTACACCAGTAAAATCCTCCAAAAGCAATTTAGCAGGTTCTACTGGATAAATAATTTCTTCCAATACTTTCCCAAGCCACACTACCACCCATGACTATAAACACTCCACAAGATCCAGTTCATACGAGTTATGAAACGTATGGCTTGACATTAGCTACAGAAGTTAATGGGATGACACACACTCTTGAGGTCAGTTGCACATTTACACACTTAACACACTATCCATCAACACAACCAATACAGAACCCGATTGTCAGCAGCCCCTGGCAGATCAGGGTAACCTCTAAGTGCAGATGCCTTTGCTTCCCCTGTGCCACCCTGAAAATGTGCAACCTGGGGAAAAACTACACAACCTTCCTGAAACAGCTGCAACAAAACCAACCAGCTGCACGTCAACTAACCCAACCAACTCCATACCATGACTTGAAGCTCTAGTACCAACAGAGAAAATTTCAGATTAGTGGTGAGACAACAAACTGACACCAGGAAAAGTTCTGGGCTGTCGTCTCCTTCGTGCCTTTAGACACAGACATACCTCTGAGAGAAACAAGACCACTCCCATGGACGGATTTCCAGGATGAAGCCTAGAACAGAGTGAGGGGATTTGCATAGAGTCTCCTTCGTATGAGCCAGCACCGTTTGCAGACAAGAGCAGTCCCACAGCTAAGCAATGCAGAGTTATCAAGGGCGATGACTGTAACTCAGGTTTAGCAACTCAGGTTAGCTCCACCACAGCCCTCTCCAGTGGGCTGAGATAAATTACAGCTCTGGGAGAAGCTGCAGAGCTCGCAGCCTCTCTCCTCCGGCAGCCAGCCTGTGATGGGCACTGGCAACTGGCTGCTCAAATGCTCAGGCACAAGAAGATTAACAATTCTTGCCCAGATTATGTGGAAGCTATCGCTGTCTTCCTTCACAGAGACGGTATTCAATTCCAAGAGCTACTCACCTTCTGTAGCTGCAAGAAGTTTATCAGATCTGCCAAGCTTTGTCAGGTTGTATTTCATTCTTTACAGTGAATTTCAAAGTTTGGGCCAGACATCACCCATCATCCTTCTGCCAGTCAAAGTCTGGCTGCTTTTGAAACATCCTGCTGTGAAAATACCCTCCGTTTGGCAGCACTTAACTAAGTGTATACAGCATTTTTGCTGTATGAAGGAGTGGGAAAGGACTGTGTTACACTACATTAGAGCAAAACAATCAAAATGAAGCAAACTGCTTTATCCCTCAATTTTGGTCCAAGTTCCGCAGTCCTTGCAATGTCCTTTCTAAGAACAAACTTAAAAAAGGTAACTAGCATAATGCTGCTAATGCTCAAGACTTTATCACTGTTCTGAATGTATATGGCCACAGTGACTATATGGCTTGCAGTGAGTATACAACCACAGGCTTACAGAATTATAGACAATCAATTCAGTATGCAATAGAAAGAAAGCTGCTAACTGCCCCATTTCTCTGAAGAAGGGTCTAAAAACATGAAATTCAGAACACCCAAATCCCAGTTGGGAAGGTAGAACCCCCAAACTTCAGTCTCTGCCTCGCAAGCCAACCTCATCCTTCTTAATAGCTGCCTCTGAGTTAGAGCTAACTAAAGAAAAGTAGTTTGAGGTGAACAAATTCATCGGCAGTTTCAGATCAAATTCAACAAATGCTCTCCCCTTAGGCAAAAATGGTCATTTCCATAAAATGTCAGCTCATTTCAACTTTCAATTCAACTATCTTCTTTCAGAAGAAGAAAATTATAAAAAGGTAACACAAAGGTCGAACAGAGCTTTTTGTAGTGACTCTGGTAACAATTTTTCTTCTGACGTGGTCAGCCACTGAGTGAGCCAGAAGTATCTCTTACGTTGCTCCACTGCTGAATGTGGAAAGCCTAAGCCTAGCAATACACCACGATTTCTTTTCTTTCCCAGTCTAGCAAAAACAATTGAGATAAATATATTCCAACTACCAGCAGTACTTTCACAGTGGCACATTTTTAAAGACTGGCTTTTGGTTGTTGGTTTTAAAAAGTGGGGCATTTCCAACAGACAAGGCATGTTTCATGATGTGATTGAAGCCTGAACAGGACTACAAGGTTGATAGGATTACTGGCTTTTACAGGTGTTTCTTGCGAAGGATCTAAAAGATCTTATTTTGAAAGGGCAGGTGGTTCAAGGCTTTCTAAAAAGTCACACTCATCCCAACGGTCTCAAGAGTACACCCTAACGTGATTAACGGCTTTATATCACATAAGCTTCATGACTTCTTTCCAACATGTATTCCATGTAGCATGACACAGAATCTATGCAGGATTCTATCAGATTCCACTCATTTGAAGTCTTTATTCTGATTTTGTTACGGCATTGCCTCTGTGTGCCCGCTGTGGTTTAACTCCAGCTGGCAACTCAGCACCACACAGATGCTTGCTTACTCCCTCCCAGTGGGATGGGGGAGAGAATCAGGAGAGTAAAAGTGAGAAAATCCATGGCTTGAGGTAAAGACAGTTTAATAGGTAAAGTAAAAGCTGCACACACAAGCAAAATAAAACAAGGAATTAACTCAGCACTTCCCATGGGCAGGCTATCTCCAGGAAAACAGGGCTCCATCACACCTAACGGTTACTTGGGAAGACAAAATGCCTTAACTCCAACCGTCCCCTCCTCTTCCTTCTTCTCCCCTCAAATTTATATATCGAGCACATCACATGGCATATACTACCCCTTTGGTCACTTGGGATCAGCTGTTCTGGCCGTGTCCCCTTCCCAATTTCTTGTACCCCCCCAGCCTGCTGTCTGGCAAGGCAGTGTGAGGAACAGAAAAGGCCTTGGTGCTGTGTGAGCACTGCTCAGCAATAACTAAAACAACACTTTATCAACATTATTCTCATAATAAATCCAAAACACAGCAGCTATTAAGAAGACAATTAACTCTATCCCAGCTGAACTAAGGACAGTGCCTTACAGTGCGGCACTGAACATTGGAAACATCAATGCACACAACCAAACTGATGCAAAAGAAACCACGCTGACTTATGCCCATTGAGGATTTGGCCCCCAGACAGAAAATCAATGTTACAAAATAGATTTAAAAAAAACACCTTTTTTCTCCTGCCAAAACAAGTTCTTAAGTAGGATGAAAAATAATTCACCTCTGGACCCAGATTTGCATCGTGCCACAAACTGCAACATCTCCTGTTTTCTGGCCACAAGGTTTTCAGAATTATTTAGTTTACTGACATCATTGTTACTTATTAGAGTTGAGTCAGTGTTTTCCTAACTTTTGTTTAAGTGGTTTCACTGTCAGGTGTCTTTCACTTTAATGACTACTGCTTAAAATTTTTTGTCAACCATAGAAATCATCAAAATATTTTACTAAATCAAGACATAAAGAAAAAAAATACTTCATATTTTGCCAAATAACAGCATGGATCAGAAAAATCCTTTTCTGTTCTTTATAACACTCCTTCATACTGTGCTCTGTATTTTTTAAGCAGTGAAGCCTCTGCCAGTTTCTTTCACATTGAGTTTGCAGAACACCTACCAGAGTGAGATCTTTGCCAATAAACAGGATTCTTAAGTGCCATGACAACCGGAAAAAAAGTAAGCTATCAAATACAAATAATCAGTAGTAGTATTATTACTAACATCCACGCTCTTTGGCATCATCACCCATCTTCTGGAGCATCTGCCTCTAGAGAAGAGAGTCAGGAGAGCAAACGCCAGCAGGTGGCACTCCAGAATATACAGCAATTAAGCATCAGGGCCTGCAGGACCAAGTGAGCCAGTTCTGCTTGGCTGTCACGCTAGCTTGCTTTGGCACCCCTTCAGGAGGTTTGGTTTGGGATGATCACCTCCACTTTCCTGCTCCCAAACAACAGAGATAAACGCTGCCCGTCCCAGCTTTTAGCACTATCAGATTATCCTGGTTCAGGGTGGGATGCATCAGCCAGGTGAGATGCAGGGTACCAGCACACCCAAAGCACTGGACTCCCTACTTACTCCCAGATTGAGGGGAGGGATCCCACAGGGCAGGTAGAGTTGCTTTCCCATCCCATGTTGTCCATGGAGAGGCTGCAGCATCCTACCAGCTTCCATCACTCTCCTAGACGCCTCCACAGAGGCAGCAAGCTGGGATATAGCTGAAATAATAATGACTTTTATTGCTTTAAGACAGCAGCAAGAACAAAAAACACACCCTAATGATTAGGACACCAGTTTCTCTTCTGTTTATTCTTAGCTATGCCCCACACATACAGCTTTCACCTGCATGGTTAGGAAGCGTCTTTACAGACAAGCTCCTCAAGGAATGGTGAAGACCCTCACCCTCCTTTGAGCCTTCTGCCTCACCCCAACACTCGCACTCCTCCCGCAGCAAAGTCACACAAACCAGCACCTCTTCCAGTCAAACACTGGCTGTCGGCAAAGCTTCTGTCTAGTAGTCTTGTCAGCCAGAAGAAATAAATACACGTCAAAGAGCTGTGCCTCAACTGGTCTTTGCAACTCTCATCCAACTGCAAGAACAACTTCTTGGTTTGCTCCTGCTGGAAACCCTTTCCATCCCTCAGTCTTCAAAGCAAGGCTGTTTAAAACACTATGCAATTTGGGAGACATAGGAGGAGATACCCTTAAACCTAAGAAGATTGTGTTATTCTCTTAGAAATTGAAATTTTAAAGAAAAAGACTGTAGAAGCCAGTTGTTTTGTCCAATTCTAGGCATCAAGCACAGCAGCCAACATTTAGAGAGGTAATGAACTGGCTCAGTGGACAAAGATGCAATTCCCACATCATTCTCCACTGGAAAAGTTTAGAGCTTAAAACACTGAAGGTCATATAACTGAGTGGAAAAAATGCCTGAATTCTATCTGAAGTCTTTATGAATTACCTAAAAGCTATACAAATACAGAAAATAACCAACCTTCTTGCAAACAGTAGAATTATATGCAGCTTAAACTCTCCTAAAGGTAAACCTGTACCATGGGATCCATCTGCTCATGTGGAAATAGCAGAAAAGATCTGTCAGAAGGTAATTTCCTTTCCTCTCCTGTATATGTCAGTGGATCACTGGCATTTCCCCTCCCCAAACTGACCCTAAATATAGACAAGACACAAAACTGGAAAAGTTTAAGGTCATCTCTGTGGGTATGAGCAGCACATAAACCAAAAAAGTCCAGGCAAATTAACATGCCCTTCTGGCAGAAGGGAGTTCACAATCGATGCCACATGATATCCATTGTGTTTTAGGAAATTTATTTATATCTAGAACTCCAAACCAATTTCCTCACAAAACATAAGCACATTTTTTTCTTGATGGTTCACTAACATCACCCACTAAAAGAGAGGCACGATTCAGCTCAAGGTTTAGGAACTATACACACTGTACGAAAGTTAGCTCAATATATGTTTCCAGTGCAACTATGTTTTACTACACAAAGATGGGCTGATGCAATGGTAGGATGAACAGGGTGACTATTCTTGCTTAATCTGCCTTCCTAGCTGCTAGCCCAACGTGGATTCAGTTCATAAAATATTCACATGTGGAAAAGCAAGTCATGAAGCATAACCGTAACCCATACCAATCTTAACGCTGGGCAGCAATGAAGCATGTAACTGTCTGCTGATCATCATGAGACATCAGAAATATTTCCAAGTGAGCAAGTTGCACAGGTGTTACTCTAAGAACTTACTCGAATCTCCTGTTTCCACACATCTCCCTGAACAGATGCATGGTCTCCCTGGTATTCCGCCCACCCACCTGATCAGGAAGCAGAACTAAAGGGTGCTGAGGCTTCTGTATTCTCCTCACTATTTGGTACAATAAACTGCCTTCTCTAATAAGCAACCTCTCTTGATAGAGAAGACTGCAATTAGTGTGGACTCTTGGGAGCTTTAACATTCCCAGCAGCAAAATGTAGGCAAGTGTTGGTAAGTGGCTTCAAAAAGGCAGGCAAAATTCTCCAGCACTGACTGTTCAGTAGATACAGAAAGGGTCAATCCCTTTTTTAAGTTCCAAATTAAGATTTATAAGAAAATGTCATATATTTAATGGAGCTGGGGTACCAAAAAGGAGAGGAACATTAGAATGGAAACATCTTGCTTTTAAAATGATCCTTCTATCCATATACATTCTTTTTTTAGATTGATTTTTGCAAATGAACTCAGTTTTCCAAGTAGACTTTCGGGCTCCTAAAAATAAAAGTGCAGGTGCAAAACACAGGTGCTTTAAATGTCAATAGTACAATCATAAGCATACAGGCATAAACTGAAGACCTTTTTTAAATAATAATAATAATAAAAATAAATATTTTCCTTCCCTTATGTCTGATTGCACAACCCCTGCAAAGAAAGCAGTAAAGGTCACTGAAATGCACAGGCCTTTACTGATGGAAAAATACTAATGTATATTGTTTAAAATTACACAAAAGAAATGAGCACAAGTGCTGGGAAATGATACCTTTACAGGAGTTAACTGAAAAATTCAAACTCACCACTATATCCGGATGTAAAATTGCACATGTATATGTTAATGGCCGCTTCAGTGCCTCTCCATTTGAAAAAGCAACAGTTTCATAATCTTATTAAAGGACAAAGTTGTACATTCTTATCACTTCATTAAATTGCCAGGGCATGAATTTATTTTTTTTTTTTTGTTCTTGTTTCATAACCATCCATTAACATAAGGAGATAAGAGTTTCTCCAATGGACCACAGACAGGAGTTTCAGCCAGCACCGGAATGAAACCGAACAATTGGAGAAGAGCCACGTTCCTCAAAATATGAAGGGTTGGGGGTTTTTTTGCTGTAGCTTCTCCAAGGGCTACAACAGTAAAATTCCTTTAGTCGTGGGGTCATGCTCCCATTGCCCTAAACACCACCACTCATTTTTGGGTAATGCTGACACCAAAAAAGTGGACATAAAGAAGAAAGCAAACGTGCCACAAAACTGTAACCTAACTTTAAATAACTTACCAAGGTGAGACCACAAGCAACTCTCTTTTTCACACCTCCTTGTATCAGGCATGTGGCTGCGTGAGAAGACAGAAGACCTAGACTGTAGATCAGGACTCCAAGAAGGAAGTCGGTGTGAGGTTTTTTCCCAAAACTATTTTTGAACATGGGCATATCTTTTAAAAACACTTATCAAAATCCTTTTCATCAGCTTACCTTGCTCTTTTGCAAGGATATTCAGGAACACCAGTATAATAGCATCTGTTCATTTATTTTACACATGAAAATAATTATAAATTTATATACGATTTAAAAAAAACAATACATCACAAGGACTTTGCAGGTAGATAAACCATTTTTTAAAGCTGTAAAAAGCAGGCTGGGTCCAGTCCTGCAAGCCAGTGACCCGTCCATATGAAGCAGTTCCATTGAGCCAGGCAAAGCCTCTTCCATAGCAACTGTTCTCTGGCCAGATTTGCCCAGAAACCCTACCACTGGAGAACAGGTTATCCCACAAGCAGTCCCACTTCCACCCAGTGTATGTGTCATGCTCTTTTTGAGAGGAGAAGACTCTTCCTGACCTTTAGATAAAGAAGAGGAGGCTAAATCTCAAAAGATTCAGCAAAAGCTTTCAAAAATGACAACTGCTAGATTTTTAAGACCACCTCAAAATCATCCTGACATGCCCTAGATTTCCTGATCTATTTTAAAATTCCCTTTCAACTGCTATTATTTGTGCTTTCTGTAGAAGTCATACAAACAGGGAGAGTGGCAGCTTGCAAGAGGTTGTAAGCTGAAAGGCAGAATACATGGTAGTTTCGAGAGAATAAAAAGAACAAGCTTCTCTACATTTGAAGACCTTCAGGAGGGTCAGGGTTTTTTTCTGAAGGGGGTTGCTAATTAGCCAACCGTAACAGCAGCAACAACCTCCTTGTAAAAATAGCTCAGTGCTTATTAAAAGCAAATTTGGGAGCAATACAACTTCGCTGAATTTTCACCAATTTGCTATTATTGATAAGCTTCTGTTTTCTCAACATTCCTAAAACTTCATACACTGATGCATTTGCTGCCCCACTGACTATATATCAGCCTGTTCTATCAACCCAAATCCAGTATTTCTGTTGATTTCTATTTTAAGAAGAGAATCTACTTCAGAGAATAAAATACCAAGTGTACTTTATTCCTATTCCCAGTCTTAGCTCCATTCCACACTTCAGAAATATTTATGACAGATCAGCAAGAGAAGTCTCCTCAGGCAAATCAAATCACCATCTACTTGCTGTAGTTTGAATTTATAACAAATTCCCACATCCTAGTATCCCAATTATTACTGTAAGGCAAGTCCCTAAAAAAAGTGGCTTTTTATGCTAGCAAATCAGGCCAAGATGCTTATTTTAAATAAAATTAGGCAGAAATTAATTCTACTGGAAACCTGAGGTCTAAAATAAACACCTTATGACTGAAGTAAAATAAACAGCTACGTCACCTGTACTCAGAAGTGTTGCCTTTCTGGTAAATAATGGAAATTTGGCAACCAGATCTCAGAGCTGTGAAATGCTGCCCATACCAGGTACTTCCAAATGGGATGACTTGTGTTCCCATTCTCTAACACAAATTAGGTTTCCCAGATAGATTACATCTCCCATAACCACAATGGCAACTCATCGTGAGAAGAGGAAATGGAAGCCAGGCATAAAGACAAGCCCTGAGGGAAGAATGAAAAAACAAAGTATGTTAATTACAGTTCCCATGGGAGATGCTGCTAGCATTCCCAAACCTAATCCTTCAGTCCCATTTTTTCCAATGAAAGGATATTTGGGTGTTTTTTTTTCCCTTCCATAAACTAAACCAATGAACTTTGACAAAATGAGGATGCAGACAAAACTTCCACAAGGCAATGCAGTACAAACCATCAAACCAGCTGTAAAATCAACTGAAGAAGCAAACAGCTTTATCCCTTTACTGCTCAGAAGCAAGGATTTTTCTGCTCCAGGAACATTATTGAGGCTTCATATCAATTTATCCCAGATTCCATCCTTTGCCACACAAGTCTTCCCATTTTTAAAGAAAACTCCTACACAGGACTGGACCTTTAAACCCTTATTCATCAAAACTCCTCAAAGCTTTAGCTAGGCTGGACCATTGTGATGGAAAGACCTCGATCTACAGTCTTCACAGTGGTGTCCCAGTGTTTGACACTGAAGTAAAACAGAATTAAGAGGGGCTCATGGCTTTCGGATACTGCAAGCACCGCAATTCCTCACACTGCTAATATCTCATCCTCAGATTAGAATATAAATGGGTCTGGATTTAGCAACAGGACAAGAAGCTAAAAACACAGTACTCCATTAAATGTTGGGGGAAGCAATCCCTTTCATAATCTCCAGATCCCAGTGTAAATTACTGCAACAAAATCAAGACTCAGAGAACTAGGTACCAACAATCTAGCCCCATGAAAAAATTCATTATTTCAACTCAACTCAATCTGGAATATCAGTAGTGCTGATTACTTGTTCTCTTCAATGGCCCCTTGTCCTTCTCCATACTTTGGAAAAAAAGCTGTTCTGAACTACAATACAACCCAAGGAGCAATGTGTTGAGTATGGGTCTATCATATGACTGGGTAATCCATATAAGGGTCTGGCTTATAAATTGCAGAGATCTCTTCAAGATGTGGCCAGCACTTATTTTCCTCAAGGCAGATTCTCAGGCAGAAACAAAGTTTGGATTGACCTTCCCAGATAATCCTGCTGTCTCAACAGCAAAAATCTTATCAAGGGATCTGGGGAAGGTAACCAAGTAAATCTGTTGACTGCAAGCTTAAATTCTGTGCAGAGATCACACCACCATCAGTAAAAAAATTAGGGGTTTCTACATAAGAAAGTTTTAAAAAGCATAGTTTAAATACTGGGTCTGTAATCTGCTATTTAGAAAACATCTGTATTGAGAGTTATGCACTGGGGACAACCATCTGAAGTATTAATACTGCTATTGCTAGACATCTCATCTTTACCTGCATCAGGAAAATCAAGATTACCTAAATTTAGCTTCAAACACACATTCATTCCAAGTTTATCTTCATGCCACAGGATCAGGACTTCCTGAAGCTACATGCCAGAAGGGCAGACTCAGGGAATCCATGCAAGAACCTGGGTATGATTATTGTAGAAGAAGGAAACAATCACTCACAACGGGTGAATCGTACAAAATAATATTCTTTCCCTTCTCCTGGGTGAAAGTTTTAGCTACCTGAGATTTCAGTAGCTCAGCAAAGCTCCACCAATGCCTCTTGCTAAACCCATTTCACTTTTAAGTGCGTAATTCAATATTCAGGTCAGAAAGCAAAAGTGAGTATGAGGGGGAGGCAGAGACCTGGGTTCCTGTCCCTGCTCCGATGAATGTTTAAATATTTTATATTAAAAATTCATTTGGAGAAGGGCTAGAATCCAGGCAGTCTAATGGGTTTACCTATGAAGAGAAAAAGATCCACAATCAAATGCCACCAGACAAAAGCAGGAGCTCTCTCACAGGTTCCTTCAGGCTGAGTTTTAGACCTAACTCAGAGAGAGCAGCCGCTGGCTCCTCCGCTGCTTACATCTCAGTAGAAGGTACCTAACTTCAGAAAGGAATAAAAAGGAGAAGTTCAGCATGTTTTCCTGGAACAGACAGACGAGGGCTGCTGACTTAAAAGACCTCCTCTTGATTCTCCGTTGCTGTAGCCAGCTCATGTGCCTCCTTATTTGGGATGTTGGCTTCTGCAAAGCCCACTCCTGAGCCAACTTTTCTCCTGGCACTGCACAAGAAACCTTGTTATCTGCATCCCATAGGATACGGTGCCTGGAAGTTTGATACTGCAGTACTTAAGGTCTTTTGCGGATTTACTCTTGCTGAAAATGTTCTTCAGCTTGCTTTGGTGTTCCAAAAACTTTGAGCTGTGTGACTGACATTGTAAATAACAGCCAACACAACTGAGCTAAATGCTGAACATGAAGTGCTGCATGCTCCTGTACACTGATCCCCCTCAACTAAAAGAACTTGAGAGAGTGAAGGGGTTCTAATACTCAGGTAAATCACATCTGAAGAGTCAGTCAGTGTAAGGGAAAAATGGAGCTATGCACAGGCAATTCACAAGTAGAAGAAAAAAGTCAGCAAGTAAACTATCACATGCAGGTAGCTTTTTATTTGATACTTCTCAAAAACAGGGCAACCTAGTAGATCTTCTTGCCAGCAAAGGTAAGCCGTCCAAATAATCGCATTGTCACACAAAGATTAAAAAGGGTTGGTGGAAGGAGTCATTCCCTCAGCAGAAATCAAGAGCTGCATCTCCTGTGCAAACAAGCAGGCAGCCACCACCTGGGCTGTTCCTCTGGCCAGCTGCTGGGCAGGAGCTGGGACAGGGACTCTCTGGACTGCCTGTCCAGTCAGGTACCACTAAGCTGACTGGGTGGTGAATGGGATGCTGGAAAACTCTGGTAAAAAAACACCAGTCCTAAGGGTGGTTGCCTCCCACTGGACGCTGGGTACAGCTGTTAAAAACAAAGCATGTGTGACTCTGCCTCCACCTCATCTCTAAACACGTGTCTGTCCACAGTGGACCTAACAAAAAAATAATTTTTCAAAACACCTTGCTCGATTCTTCTTTTACAACTCCTCATTCAGCAACTGGCATCAGCATTCACTCAGCAAATGCCACACGTAAAGGACAACATCACAGTCGGCTTTCACTGTGTGACATGAGGGTAGAAAGGGAGGCACTGCCTTTACTTTCTAGAAGCAGGTGAGCTCCCACTGAGTATTTAGTTCCAACTCTAAGCTATTCCCACCAATCACTTGAAATTTAAATAATTACCCCGTTTAAAGAAACCTAGCAATTATATTTTGCATCCCCCCCTCCAGCAGCTATTGCTGTTGTGACAATATTCATCTTGTCCATGATGACTATTATCTGCTGTATAAATATTGATGATCTGAGTAATTGCTGTTCTGTACATATGCTTCTCACAGATATAAATTTCTCTGCCTGAAGTAGGCTGCTGACAAAGTGCCTTCCTCCTTTTTTCATGGCAATGAAACATTACTGGAGGTGCCACTGAGAGTTGTTAGTCCTGGGGTAAAAAAAAAAAAAAAAAAAAAAAAAAAATAATCAAAGTAGAGCNATAAAAAAGCAGTGAGTAACAACAGCCTTTGGAGAGGGGGAATGAAATTATGTTTGCCTGGAGTTGGAAAGCTGACTAGCCCGAAAGAACAGCAAGTTCAGCTAAGGCTGTGCCAGCACCACACACAGCTCAAAGGGGTAAAACGGCTCTGGACTCAACGCTGGCCACCACTGCTAAACAGGGCATGCCATGCTCTTGGGACATGTCATGTACGACATGCACGTTGTACCCACCCAGTGGCTCACTGATGGCAGGGTTACATTTTCTGGATCAAAACCCATGCAGAAAATCATGCCAGTCTTGTACTGGAGGAAGAACACCAAGCTGAACATTATTATGCTGGGACAGACAGACTTCCCCATGCCACCCTGAACCCTTTGCCAGCACACAGCCAACAGGTGGTACTGGTGCACCCTGCATCCATTCATAGATACCATGGGCATGCAACACTGCATTGCTTCAAACTCACCAACTAAATGCATTTACCCAGCAGACTTTGTGACCAGTCAGGTAGTCCTCTGTCTTCCTGCAATCATTAAAAATCACTAAACCTATCTCCTCACTGCATGTCCTGGCTAATCTGATCATATTGCCCCACAGCCAGGCAGTACGTTTTGACAGAGCCCTCCCACAGACACATGGCCTCACAATTCCAGACTTGAATTTTGCCTCTGGACTTCAAAAAGTTAGCAGTATACGAGAGATGAAGGCTTTTTCTTAGTGGACACAAACTTTCTAGGATATAAAACCTGAGCCTGATACTCAATAAAATTATCCCTCTGGAATTATGGGTCAAGAGATAAAGATTTTTTCAGGCATATAAATTTTGGAAGGATTTGTACCAACAGTTTCCTTGTAGAAATTCTCTTTTTCTAAGATCTCCAGCCATCGTTTACAGTATCTAGAAATGAACACTGGACAGAGACCTTTTTTCAATCTAAAAATAAATAAATAAATAAATAAATAGAAATTCTAACTCACATATGGCACAGAAATTAACGAGGAAGTAAAAATCTGCTTGATTTACGTATCTGTGTTACCGAAGATTAGCAAGGCTACAGAGAGGATGCATAAAGCAGCAAGAGAAAAGAGTTCCCCCCACAGGAACTGGAGGCCAGGGCAGGAACAGGAGGAGGAAGCAATGGAGAGGGACAGGGAGCCAGCAGGAAGCAAGGACAAGTACAGATAACGTGTGAGCGACATTTAGAGAGCCCAGAGGTGGAAAACGTTTTGTAAAGAGCAAAAGAAATAAGAGTCTGGAAGTCTTACTTTTTCTTTTGCCTTGTTTAGACAACTGCATAATAAGCTATCATACGTAATCACAGCAGCCACTAATCTTTTTATATATACTAGATGCACATGAACAGACTCAAATCAAAGTAGTTAATAAACACTGATACAACAGATCTTCTCCCTGTCACACCGGAGTGTTAAGCCATCCAGTTATCCAGCATGGCCCTCATCATACAATTAGATCCCCTTCTATTTCTGCAGCTTCTTTCCTTCCCCTGTAATTTCTACAGTGCTTTGGGGTTTAATATGTTATGATCTCTAATGACAACTGCTGTACATCTCTGAATCTTGAAGGGAAGTTGCTTCCAGCAGAAAATTAAAGGTTGAACTCTTAGCAATAACTCTGGACATGCCTAACTAATAGTAAGCCACATAACACAGCCTAATTAGTCCAACAGGTCCTTCAAAAAAAATCCACATGACCTCACTGTCAGTTCTTACACTGAGTCATTCTGGAGACCGGTTGAAACACAGCCTTGCATAATTCTCTAACATCAACAGTGTGCTGCACTGATTGAAGTGGACTAGATCCTAACTACAATAACCAGGTAGCCCCCACCCTCTCCCCTCCATCTTTTCTTTCCCCTTCTGCTTTTAAGACAAGACACAACGCAGCAGCCTCCAGCAAGTATCCAGTCCTGCCTACGTGGCCTCCTACAGTAACATTTCCCAGACCTACTTTGTTTGTGTGCACATTATTTATCACATGCTATAGGCACACACAATGCTCTTCTGGTAATGAAAATTATTTTGCATGCAAACACAAAATGCAGATGGCCAAGCCACTAACTGCACAATTCACAAGCACAGACCTAGACTGCTCAAGCTTCTACATGCATAGTAGGTTGGATACAATAAAACAAACCCATAATTTTGAAAGTCCTGTTAAAACACTTTTAAAAAACATGACTCAAATCTGAAGTGTTCATATTGCTGAGTCACTAAAAAGTGAAATCAAATTTCCATCAAAACAGTACTCTTGTTTTCTAGGTACTTAGGAATACCATGCTCCACTCTGAAATCAGAGTCACCTAACTTTTCCTGCACAGCAAAGTCAATCTGGAGTGTAAAGATATACCACAGCTGCATTGCCAAATTTCCTTAAAGAGGGTGCAAACCTGCAGTATTACCAGCCTAGTGTGTTTTCATCAAGAGAATAGCTAGTTTCATCACACCTGTGCCAAAGGCACTACCTCCACAAAAATAAATGCTTTGCTGGGTTTGCCTCCCGTTACAGTGCCTCTCGTGGAGCTGTGAAAATGCATTTTCACTATGATATACAGTGGAGCTAATAATTTCTTGCACTGGGCACACGGCCATCTATTTTCATTGCTTCCAAACATCTACCACACTCTTAAGACCTAGGAAGCCTACAATGCATGGACTCGAGGACCCTGCTCCTCTAGTTCTTTTTTATTTGCACCAGCAAGGGTGTCAAGATGGTATTTGTGCCTTCCAGATGTCAAGCACATTTTCTGAACTTTTTATTATTTGCCTTCCCCTGGTGTGAGATCTGTAAGGGGGCCATGCAATTGCAACTGAGGTGTGGTTGCAAGAGGGACTTTGGAAGTGCAATGAAGGAATGGCTGAATCGCATGCATTCTCAGTGGCAGAGAGACCTGTACAGATTTGGGAGGTGCAGCACATCTACTAGTCTCCCTTTTTGCTAGAAGAGAACTATTTAGCCCCTGCTTTTCACAGGAAGAGAATCTACCAATACCTGGAGGTTTTTGTGCTTTACCAAGCTAGAAAATTCAGCCAAAAGACTGATAGAAAATGTATGAGCACTATTCTAATCAAATTCATTTACATTATGTACTTCTGAAACAAAATACCAGGTTCCAAATACATCACCAATAATCCAAGGAAACCTAATAAGCAGTTTGAGATTCCAAGAAATCTCCTGATACTGCTACTCCTACAAATTTCTTTATTCTAGCTTTTTGGTTGCAGAACATAAGGTACCACTAATTTATGTTAGAACCGGAGCTGATAAAATGGGGACATTTACAAAAAGCGTAATACAAAACATTTCACAAAGTGGTTTGCTTACCAAGGAAACATGTTTAGCAGTTTCCTTTTACGTAGCAGAGAAGAACTGCAAGTTATCTTTTGCTTATGATTTCTGCAGTGGCCTAAGATGTTTTCTTCTTCAGCTAATGCCTAGGCGACTCCCATTTTTCACTTCAAGCTCCATAGAGTCTAAATGCACACATCATGACACACGAGAATAACCCCCACTTCCCACATACACCACAATCAAATTATAGTTCTCTTTTCAGATTAATCTGATCTTTAAAAACTTTTAAAACGTATTAAAATAAGGCCAGCTATGAATGCAGGCATGTCCTGAGGAGGAGCGATAGTGTTCAATTCCCTTTGTAATCATCTCCAAACATTGGAGGTTTGGTGGGGTCTGGGGTTTTCTAACTTTTGCAGTAAAGCTCAGCTGGTTTAAACAACTCCGCCTGTGTTCATCAACATGGGAAGACAGGTAGACAGCAAGATGCTGTTCCTTTCAGGCAGTTAAGTGCTTTCAGTGCTGGGCTTCTAGGATTCTTGCCTGCTTGGGAGTCTCTGAACGTAGAGCACCGATGGGATTCACTGGAGGTCACAAAGCACTGCCAGGAATCTGATGCAGACAAGAAAGATGCGCTGAAGAAGCAAAGAAAACTTTAAATAAACTGCTCCCTTGTCTCACTTTTTTTTTTTCCTTCTTGCCTGCACATTGAAAAATTGCAATAGAAAATAAAATGTTAACGTCATGAAGAGAGGTAGTTATTTAACCCACAATTTCCCAATAGCTTTTTTTAAGTACTGTCAAGGATTTTCCCTCTTGGAAGAGACACATTTATTTAACACAGAAGCTCAGCATTTCTGTCATGTGTGACATTACTGAAACGCTCAAAAGATAGTTTCATCCACCTAGATGACAGCATGCATTTCTTGCATCTCTTCCACTGTGTAAGTAAGTGTCCTGGTTTCAGTGGGCATGGATTTAATTTTTTTCCTAGTAACTGCTGTGGTTTGGGTTTAGTATGAGAATAATGTTGATAGCAACAACTAAACTAGTTTGTGTTAAGTGATGTTTACATTAGTCAAGGACTTCTTTGGCTTCCCCTGGAAGCTGAGAGGAAGCACAGGCAGAACCAGCTGACTAAAGGAATACTGCATACCATGGAAGTCCCAGTATATAAAATAGGAGTTAGCCAGGGGGAGGAATCTGAAATCACTGCTCGGGAAGGCTGGGCAATCAATCATCAGGTGGTAAGAATTACTTGTGCTGTATTACTTAATTTCATTATCATCATCATTACTATTATTTTCCTTTTCCATTACTGTTCTACTAAACTGTATCTCAACCCATGACATTTTACCCCCCTTCCTTTTCTCTCTCTTTCCCCGCTAGTGGGAGAGAAGGAATGAGCAAGAGCCTGCATGGTCCTAGTTCTGGGGTTAAACCACGACAGCAAGCCATGCTAAAGTAGAGCAGGACGTTACCCTCTGATTTGATTTGCGAAAGGACAAGAGCAGGACGTTACCCTCTGATTTGATTTGCGAAAGGACAAAGCTGATGCATCTCCAGAGTATGCAGGATATGACAGCAGCAACTTCAGACCCTCTGAAAGCAGTCGTTGGCTTTTGCTCACATCTATGTGTCATTAAGAAGATGGAGAAGAGAAGCTCCCAAACTGAGATGCTGGGACAGCTAAGTAGCAGTCAGATCAGGCTGCTCAAAAAAGCACCCAGCACACTTCAGAGCTAGGAGTTGAACACCATCTGTGGTACTAATATAGAAAAAAAGCAACTCCAAACTAGTGAGCTGACCGAAAAATAATTGGGCATGGCTATCCAGTCAGGGTCCTCTTTGGACGTGGGCCATCGAAGAAAGAGAGTTGACCCTTTGATCCCTCAGCTTTTATATCGAGCATGATGCGGATGGGATGGAATACCCAAGTTGGTCAGTTTTGGGTCACCTCTCCTGTCTGCTCCTCCCTGCAGGTGTGACCCCTTGATGCTTTTCTGCTTCCAACCCTCCAATGGGGCAAATAACGAAATCCTCTGTCCTTGGTTGTTCTAGCAACAAGTATAAGCAAGGGCCTGTCTGCACACCGTTCCTTGGGATAATCAGGTCTTATCACTGAGAATGAACAGTTTTCTGAACAATGTGCTGTTAATTTCAGAGTTTAGTTAGTTAGAAGAGGCCTGGCTAAGAAAGTAAAATTGTAAAACAGAAAATTGGTTCGTTTTACCTCAAACCAGGACATTCAGCTACAGCAACATACCTTCAGGCCTCCTAAAAAGAAAGGCTGAATAAGCAACGCAGCAGGATGTTTGCAGCACTGGATTGGCACTTAAAAAAAATAGGCAGAGGGCCTCACGTTAGTCACCCCAGGGCCATCTCTTCCTGCCCTAGGGATGCAGCAACAATGCTGTTTAGCCCTGTCCCTGGATGGACCTTAGGCTCACGCTCACAGCTGCGTCCCCAGCCCCATCTCTGTCCCCATCTCCAGGACCCTGGCCCTGGTCTGTTGCTTGCCCTGCTTAGAGCTGTTGATGGACCCTGTTAGATAGAACACCCTGAAATCAAAGGACAAGAAAGATGTTCTCCTGTAGAACATCACTACTGACCTGCCAGGGAAGCATGGATCACAAGAGCTTCCAAAATAACAAGAAATGTATCTGTATTAGCCCCTTACTCATGGCGTCAGGCCCACGTTGCCTGTTCTCATAAAATTTACAGGGAAACTAACATACAGAAGAAAGAGTGCAGCAAATGAAAGAAAATCCTGTGAGAAACGGAAGAAGATCCTGCGAGAACCAAGTCAAAAAATACCAAACAGGCCTTGAGCACACAAAAGCAAAGACAAGCTATACCTGGACAAGCAACTCACAGCTGTAGTCACTGGTGCTAACAGATCTACTGTGGCAGAAGGAAGAAAGCAGGCTCCCAAGCATCTGCAAAATAGCATAATTCAGGTTTACTTTAAAATAATTGTATTTGGAAAGTATTGCTAGGGGATGGAGGAGGGGACACAACATCAAGCTTAAGGAATTTCAGTATTCCAAATAACAAGACCAGCAATTTCAGCATCCCCGGTCCTGCTGTGACTGCACACGTGCACGTTGGCGAGCACAGCTCAGCCGCTGGCAGCTCCCTTCCTCGCTGGAGGGAGAATTGCTGGACTTCCAGTGCCACTCAGCAAATTTTTACCTCCTAAGCGGCAAGTGTTTGTATAATAGGAATCCTCCTATCAGCCTTACCAGCTGTGCCCAAAGCACAGCGACCACAAGCACGCACGCTGCAAAAGCTCAGCATTTGTGCATGTGTAAACAGCGCGCTTCTGCAAAGGCAGAGAATATTTTCAGAGTAAACACTGCACAGATTTTGGGTCCTTTAGGATGTCAAAAAGCCCTCCTAATCCACCACTCACCTTCAGCACTTAACTGCTCGCTCAGCCAAGATGCCTCTGTAACTCACCGGAATCACAACCGCGTCTCATGAGCCTGTTCTACCACCTGCCAGGACACTAGCTTTGAGAAGGGAATGAACTTTTCCTCTCACAGAAGTCCAGCTCTTCAGTGCAGTACCCTCCCTAATGTTAGCTTGAAGCCATTAAAATACCATCCAACACCACAGCAGGAAACACAGCAAGAGGAAATAATCTCTTAAACATCACCCCGCAGATCACACCCAGGGAGAAAAGCAGGGAAAAACAGGGGGAGCTCCTCACAGCCTGATGGGACCCCACAAATCCTTCTGGAGGTATGAGAGAGGTGGAAAAAAACAGGCATGCTAGAGCACTCAGGCAGAAGAACGTCTCCACCCCAAATTACTCACTTCTAGAAGCAGAACAACCCTCCAAGCCCCTGAGCATACCTCCTCTTATACAACCGGCAGCTGATGGGAGCAGAAGGCTTCTCTGCTAAAGATGCCAGGACTTCTTAGGACTGGGACTTTAAGAGCCCCCTCCTGAAAAGGAACACCTTGAAAGATCTCTTGAAAGAGAAAAAGCTGATGCTTTCTTCTCTTAACTAAACCACCTATGCAGGTACTTTTCCAAAATGTGCCCAGTCAGGACAAGTCATGTTTGGGTTAAGGAGACTGCAGAGAGAAGTTCTCAATCCCAGAGGAAAAAAAGGCTAGGGAAAAAATACTACCACAGTGCTTTCATTAAAGCCTGAAGAAGAAAAAAGGATGGAGAGTGTTTTAGTCCAATCTTCAATGAAACTTACTCCAGAAAAATACCTACCCATCCATGAGAAAACCTCATGCAGCACGGAAACATCTGAGCCATATTTTCAAGACGGGACTTACTAGAAGTTAGCTATCCTCATGATTATGCCTCATGTTTAACAAAATCCACTATGCCTAAAACTGCAATTGTTATTTTCCTGCTATCATAGCTTTCCCTTTCTCATTGCAGACCACCTTAACATACTACTACTTCTGCTTAGAGGAGAGCATCTGACCAGGGTGGCTATCAGGACTGCACAAAGACACCCTAGCCAGGCAAGCCAGACTATAAAAATTATTGAACACATTTGGGAAAGCCACCAAATAAAAAAGGAACCGCAGTCTCACGAAGAATCTACAAGCACACTTCACTGCATACTTTCTGGCCTTTCACTGCATGATGCAGGGTTCAAAAGCCAGTGCCACGAAGCAAAGGGAGCCGTACCAGTGACAACAGCCCAGCAACAGATCTGATTTACTGTCTAGACACAGCATGCTACCAGGCAGTGCAACTGAAGACTGAGAGCACCAGAGTGTGGAAAACAGACTGGCCCGAGCTGTTTCTTTTTCTTTCTTTAAAATCCAATACATTGGTGCAGTCTACATCAACATCCACGCAAAAATACGCTTGATCTGTCCTGCACCTCAGAAGCTGGCTGCTGAAAAAAAATCCAGAATGCAATTAAAACATGGATTCTGTTAAGTTCCACTTCCCTCTGCAATTTTATAATCGTCTCATCCATCAATTTTGAAAGAATATTAATACTGGCATCGGCTGGCTCTCCACCTCTTCTGCTGAGCCAGCTTTTTCAAAAGTCCTGTCCCTGCCTCTCAGCATCCGATCACAGACACTGTGAGGAAGAGAAGTAGGAGGGGGAGGAGGCAGAGTAATGAGGGTGGAAAGAGGCCAGGAGGGCACATCCAGCACAGGGGCCACCCCACAGAGGAGCTGCATCCGACCCCAGGGAGATACGGCAATGTTGTTGATCTCTCCATTGATACAAACCATTTCTCTGTTACCTTTCACAGACTAGACCATCCTTGGCCTTCAGGTACCTCCAGACCAAAGCTGAAAACTAGTGCCGTGCTCCTTTTAGTAGATCTTCTCAAATATGGAAGTTCAGTATTCAAATACTAGCTCTTGGATTTATTCACACACAATGGTAATGCGGGGAGAATTGGTTGATGCAAGTTTTAAGCATCTGGCTTATTATTTTGTAAAGGTGTACAAGCCATTGAGTCATCCAAATCTTTTTAAGACACTCTGTTCTGTCATTACTTTATGAATCTGGTTTGACATGGTTTATATCTACCATGGCCGTGATTTATATCACAAACTCCCAAGAACACAAGTCTAACTTTAAAATCATTCTCATCCCAACTGCTTCATTGCAGGTCAGCCTGCTCTGTTCCAAGACCAGATTATTTTGGCAACTGTGTTTTGTTTGCTGGTATCATCCACTTTTCCTCATTTAGTTTAATGAAACAAAAAAAGCCCAAAGTACGTAAAGAAAGCCAATTATTGCACTCATTTGAGCATAATCAGAAATTTCTGCTTCCTCTTCTCTTCCTGTAGCATGAGGTTTATACTAACCACCCTCCCCTCCTCTGAACAAAGAGGTAAGAAGAAATTCACTGTATATTGAATTTGGCCTGACGCACACAGGCCAAAAGCATCTAATGGCTTGCTGGGACTATGAGACAACACTTCTCCAGGAAGCAGCTGAATTGCACCAGCTTGCATTTCAGGCTTGAAGCCTCTAGAACCTGCATACTCTTGCTTGCACTATCATGTCTCTACTCATTCCCAGAGAACAAAAAACCTATGGCTACTCTTTATGAACTGATGTAATTTCAATCTCTTATTCAGCCCCATAAAATGGCACATTCGCTTAGGCTTAATTGCAGAAGGTAGCTGGGACCAAGCAAAACTGCATACAACGAAACGCTGAGAAACAGGGCTGAAAGCAGTATATTCTTTAGGTATAAACTATTTTTATAGAATTGGCCTAAAGCAGCCTCTTAACCATTGCCTGATTTCAGAGGATGCCCACAGCAATAGCTCTAGACTAAAAGGAAGACAAATACCCTAAAATGCTTTACTGAAAGGTACTGGGCTGGTCTTCATCTGCAGGTTGAACATGTAAAAATTGCAGCTCTAAATTGGAATTTAGACCTAAACTGCACACAACCCTAGCAGGATATCTAGATCTGCAACCTCTAGAAAACTATAGGCAGCACCAGTAGTAACAAAAGATGGGCACAGGCTACAGCCATGGTACCAGAAAGCAAGGGAAGAAAGATGCAGGTGGCATTTGTTAGGGATGCACAGGGACAGGAAGAAGGAGGAGCTGGAGAGGGTGAGTTGAAGGAGATGAGAAGCAAGTGCTGCCACAGAGGGAGGAATGGGATGGACACAAGCAAGTCAGAGAGGACTCAGGAATAACAGGAGTTCATCCCACCCCATCCTTAAATGGGAGCTGAGGGTATCTTGGTTGTGGGCTGTTAAATCCCCCAGCACAGCAGCAGATGACCTGCTGAGCACATCACCCTGCTCTGGTTACCACCATCCACAGCCAAGTAGCGCTCCTAAGCAGGCCTAAGCTGCATCTCATGGGTTAGAAATTAATGCTACAGCCCAACTGTCTAGGCACTCTGGATGATCCAGGTCACCGCAGTTTCACATGAGAAGACTAAATTTTGGTTTTCTCTCCCTTTTCCCCTTGTACATTACATTAAAACCCAGCTATGTTACATTTTTAATACAAAGACTACAAATTTGAATAGTCCAAAATTAAGAGGTACTACAATGAAGACTGGTCTTACAACCTCCATCCAGCTCCTGTATACATCTAATAATGGTCATAAATCATTTGTGTCCTGGAAATCAACTGCTTTAGGAAAAAGAGAGGGTTGTGTGATAAAAGTGATGGCTCCCTCGCTCATTGGAGGTCAATGAATGAGGCAACACAGGGAGAAAAAAAGAGAGAGCCACCTTACATGAGGAAGTTTGACGTACTACCTACAGGCAGAAATTACTCCTTTCTCAACTCCACAGCCTTTGTAAGATGCTCAGCAAGTCCCTGAAACCAGTTTTTATTCAGGTGACCCTGAAGAGGGCAGTCCCTACACCTTCTTCAAAGCCAAGACATCTAGAGCTAACCTGCAAGAGCACAGAGAATTCCAGCTGAGGTCAATCATCCCTGTGCTTCCAGCAGATGAACTGCTACATCATCCCAGTATTCTGGAGTGAGTGAAAAGTAAAATCACTCCTAAGTATCTCTTTGAGGCAGCCGAAACTGAAGGTGTTTCAGTCATCTGAGCTTTATATGCTTATTGCCCCCAGTCCTCAGCTATGAAAATGGAACACAAGTGCCTGTACCTGAGATGTTGCAAGAATAAGAACTTTGCCATCTGCAAAGCCCCCGGGGAAGGAATTAGCAGCGCTGCTCAGTTCAAGGTTCGGGTGGGGTGTAAAATTAATAGATGTGGAGACACATACAGAAAGTAAATGTGAGGAAGAGACAATGAATTATGCAGTAATTACCTATCCACTGAAAGAAGGACTCTGTGAAAGGGAAAAAATGATGCAATTATAGAATTAAAGATTGTATCATGATGCAGATGCAAAGGGAAGCTACGCAACGTTAGTCCTGGCACTTCCTTGCTTTTGTCTGCCCGATTTTGTAACCCCATTGTTCTCCTAATGTCATTATTCTGTAAGTAATTTAAACACAGCATAATTATAAGCTTATGTGTTTATATCTTTTCATCATTAATAACGCATGGAACAACTGGCAGACCTCACTCCCAGGGTGATTGATGCCTCCAGCAGATGGCCGTGAACAATTCTTTTCATTCCACCTTTATCCAAGGTAAAGAGTGGGGAGGAGAAAGGGAGACTATATTTAAAGTTCAGTTCCCTGCGCAAACATTTGGGGATTTTGGGGTTGTTGCAGAAGAGGAAAGCAAGACCAATATCAATCAATTACTCTTAAATGGATCAGATTAAAGAGCGAAGGCACCGAGCAGCTGATGTGCTTTGCCCAAGGTCAGAAGGAAAGCACCCACGGCCTGAATCCCAAATGACCCCAACTGACAGCCTTCTGCCCAAGCCATCGAATCCCTCTTACCTCCCACATTAAAACTTGTTAAAGTATAATTATTGCCATAAACCGCAGGTCAGGGAAGAGGCCGATCACCCCCAGGCTGCGTTTGCTGGCAAATGCAGTTAACAATGAACTTCTGAGAGTGTGTCACAGAAAGCATAACTGCAAGCACACGTTAGGGTTGCATGTGTTCATCCCTGGATAACTGTTATATTGGATTTTTTTAAGTAAATTACCCTGTGCGCCTCTGACTTGAGGCAAATTGCCAGTGTATTTCTCAGAGTCAGAGGAGTTCGGCTCACCCTGCCCCGTGAGGGAAAGCAGCTGCAACAGCAACAACCCAACTTGTTTTATTTGTGGATGATACCAGCTGGCAAGAGGCAGTGTGTCAGACAGCACGCTCTCTATGTAGCCTTCATGCTTTTGAAAAAGTCTGTCTTTGTCTTTGGACGCCCCCATTGACAAAAGACACCCACACCCTTTCTTTCAAGTACTATTTTTACCTTGTCTGATGGGAGCTGACAGCTACTACCACAAGCTTTACACACTCTTTGTTCTTAACAAAGCAAGCTTCGCTTCCATCCTTCCCCATCCTCGGAGAGCAGAGATTGCAAAACCTGGAGCCATCAAGCCCCTGAGGTGCAGCATCCCAGGCACTAGGGTCACACCAGCTCTCTCTAGCACACATCTTTTGGAAAAGTCCATTGGTGCTGGTGGAAGGCTTGCAACCTGCTCTCTTTGGTTTAAAACCTATCAGAGAAAGCACTACACCATCACTACACGTATACAGTTAGCATAATACGGTTAAGAACAAGCAGAACTATTACAGAAGTGACATTTTGGCCCACAACTGCCTGTTTCAGGATTTCTCACACCAAAGCTCAGGTGGCTGGCACCATCAGAGGAGGGACCTGGCAGAGGATGTCTGTTCCGAGCCCATTCTCAGCTACCAGCCACTCTGCCAGTGGTAAAGTTCATGCCTGTGGAGGGGAAAGGAAGAAAGACTCTCCTTCACTAAATGCCACATCTGTTACAGTGTAGAGACTTACAGGTGCCAGTCCTGTCTCTAGCAGGCAGAGTTTCTGTGGGGGAAAAGCGAGGAGCAACCCCCCTTCCCCCTGTTGGCATGGCTTGGTGCTCCACATCCTCCAGAGCCCATGCTGGGGAGGAGCCAGAGACACGGTTCCTCTGTCTCACAGGCTGTCTGAAAATGAGTGGCATGTGGGTGTTTTGAGATTCAGCTCAGCCCTCTAGGGCGACACTAAATATTTTGACATTAGAGAGTGACACTGGTGATCTCTGAAGAGCCTCACTCTATGCCCCAGGACAAGAGGCATGCGTTGTCTGAAGACCAGCAGCAGCAGAGAGGGTAGCAAAACATGCGCTGGCTGAGGAACTGCTTGTGCATCTCACATATGCTTCTTGACACCCTGACACTCTTAGGTCTGATGCCGCTGACTTAACAAGGTGCCTGACTTTTCCATCAGTCCTGATCTGGAAGAAACATGCCCAGTATAGCCTTCAGCACAACTATACTGAATAACTGCCTAGCACAGGCATAGCCTAAGTATTGACTGCTTTTCCTAATATAGTTCTGCCCCTATTTGTGAGGCAGACCACCCAGACCAGCAGCAGCTACGCCGGGGTGCTTAGCAATAGAGAAGCATCTCCCTGATATCTCACAGCACTGCACCAGCCCAGCTACAGATCTGCCTAAAGCACCCATGGGGAGGGGGCTGCGTATAGCACTGAATGTCATCGTTTCATCATTGTCAAATTATCATTGAATTCAACAGGATGATGCCAGCAAACACACAGATAATCACGTTGCCATTGCACATGTGCAAGTTTGAGCACACACATCCCCCTCTTAAATCCTGCCCAGGCTGCACGTTCCCATCTCCTCTGATGCTCACCTCCATTCAGCCCAAGGTGTCCTAGAGGTCAAGGAAGGCAGGCTCCAAGCTACGGCTGTCAGCCTGCCAGCCTTCCTAAATCTCAAGTGGCTTTAGCTTGACAAATAAAAGGGTAGCCATGCTGCGAGGAGGTGTAACAAACAGGCCCCTTCTGCTGGAGACACGTCTCCTCTGCCCTCCTGCCCCTCCATCTCCACTCCCTCCATTACCCCACAACAACCCCTGCCCTGGCGACCACGCACACATTGCAAGGTGGCCAAGGGCTATGAAGGTGCTGCATGTTTTACCACTTTACTGGCCAGCAGATAACATGCAGAATGGGAAATGTCTGAAACCCATCTCCTTTCCTTCTCCAGAGAGAGCACCACTTCAAAGATTTCCCAGTCAGCCACTAATCTTAACAAAAACAAGTGGGGAATTAATGATCTTCAAGACTGCCAACCATTGGCGCAATCTGGTTGAAACCGGCAAAATGCAGAAGGGCAGGAGACAGACAGCACTCACTTCCTGGGGAAACTAAGTTAAAACGAAATAAAATAAAACCAGATGAAAACTGTGGTGCGGTTTGATTAGTGGTGTTCCCACATTCTGTTCCCTGCCTTGCTCAATCAGGCAAGGGGCACAGCACACGCTGCAGTTCAGCTTTTTGTGCATCTAGAGCAGGAAGGGGCAAATCCCAAGCTGATTTAGATCTGAAGGTTACTCTGAAGGGGCAGCTTCTTCAGCAGGAAGACAGGAAGGACAAAGTCATTTGCACAGGACTATTACACACCTTCTAACTGGGGAAGCTGCTGAGGCTTCTCTCTCTCCTTCAGAAGCCCCAGCCCTGGAGGTGATCTCATCCAAGAGATTTCAGCATCTCTCTCCTCACCATCCCCAGCCTCCCTCAGCCCACGCTGCTGGCTCTTGGCCACCTGCGCCAAGAGGCTGCCTTTGAGACAGGGGTCCACTCTGCTGAGGTCGGACCACTGGATGCTGAGCCCTTCCCAGCCCAGGACACGGGGGGATGCTGTGCACCATCAGGTTGCCATTATAAGGGTGGTTTCCACAGACCATGCTACAGAGCTACATCGGTTCCAAGGGCTCCTCTGCTCCCTTCCCAGACCCAGCACAGCAGCAGCAAACATATTCGTGTAGAAAATAGCATCAGCAAAGCAGCAGGCGACTCTGGACATACTCAGAAACAGCTGTGGAATTTCTCTGCAAGGCCAAAGGGGAGGAAAGTCCAGGCTCCCATCCCACTTCCAGCCCACCCATCCACCGGATAGAGGCAAAACAAGAACAGGAGAGAATTTAAGACATGCCAGGATCCCAGGCTCTGGGAATTAGTTTCCCACATTCTCCATAAAAAAAAAAAAAAAAAAAAAAAAAAAAAAACGCGCCCCAAAANGCACTCGCGCCCAAAATCCACTGCCTTTAACTCAGATTGCACAGTATTTACTCAGCTGAATAACCACGCTCAAGCCAGTGGAATTATTTGCCTGAATAACTGCTACGTGATGTACAGAAGGGCTGTAGAACTGGCTGACAAATACAGGTATACAGAAGGCAATGTAAGGCCACCCTCCTGATGCCCCAGGCAAGGTCCTAAAGTCAACGGCCATGTGGTCAAAACCACAAATCACTGAGCTTTTGTTAGAGTCCTGCCAGCTGACCAGGGCATCATCTAGATCACATGCGTCCCTCTAGAGCTGTAGCCTCTCCAGGCACCATCAACTGACTGGGGTCACAACCTGAAAAACGTTTCACTGACTTAGAAAACTAAATTCTGCCCGAAACGATGGCTTGAGCATTTAAGAGTATAAGCTTCATTAGCTTCCAGCAAAGTCCAAAGAGCAAACTAATCCTCCATACAAATCCAGCAGGGGAAGCACCACTGCTCCTCTGTGTTGGTATTGGTCCTACGTAAGGTCAGCTCTTCCGTACCGAACCCAAATCAGATATGACATTTGTTCTTACTACCGTACGAGTAAAAAAAGCTGTACAGTTCACACCCTGGAAAGTTTATGAGAGGTAGCCCTGCCCTTAAAACTTTTACATGTAAGCTTGTTTGTGAGCAACCCTCTTTAATTTCACTGAGGCAACCGTACGACTGAAGTTAAAGCTGCGCTGAAGCCTCCGCTAGACTATGGCTGATGGAGCTCCTGCTCCAGTTCACCGAGGGGTCAAGGTGAGAACCCTGAACTGGAGCCAGCCAGGAACAGGTACGACAATAACATACCCAGGGATTTTGGCAAAGGTGGAGGCTCAAGTGAGTCACTTGGAGAAGGGTGACCAGCGCCCAAAACATCTACCTGTCTGCTCCCTGTGCGCTCCCCTAAGCCATGGCAGATCTTTGGATGTTCTAAGTTATTGCATTTGCATGCAAAATTAAAACACACTATATTAAGGCCAAAATAATATTTATTGTCCTGCTAGAGTTTCTAATCTGGATATTCCACAGCTGTGTCCAGAGCTTCCAAAGAGACTTCAAAGCAAAACACAAGTATAAAACTTCCACCAGGTGTGACCAAAACAGCTTTCCTCCCCCCAGACAAGCAGCTGAAAACAAATACCTTTTTCATTGCTCTTCACGTACCTGGCAAGCTGTCCAAAAACCCTCCGACAGACCGTAGAGGTTTGAACCAGAGGTTTTTGAGGTATTTAACTATACTGCCAAGAAAAGAGTGCGAAAATTGTCCACAGAGCCCCATCCCGACAGTCATGGACGCACCAGTCCCATGGCACAAGGTTGTCCTAGCTCCGTAGCCCTTAGCCCACGCTACTTTCATGTTTTGCCTTAAACGCAATTAACAAGAGGCTGAAAAGCAGCCACACACCGTTACATACCCAAGAACAGCGTTTCCAGCAGGTGGTTATTTTCTGAAATTGCTATTATCATCCCATGAGCTCTGCATTAGTTCAGATTCAGTGGGCATTTCAGAAAGGCCCGTGACCCCGGCCCGAGCACAGACAGGCTAAAAACAGGACCTCCGCATACATCAGAAGTTGGAAGATTACATATATTTTCCAACAGCCTGAGACGCAAAAACTAAGAAAATCCGTATCAAAAGAAAACCAGTCTGAAAGGTACTATGAAGAGGAAAAAAGAAAAAAAAAAAAGAAAAAAAAAAGAAAGCAAACCAACAAACCATAGCCCATATCGGTGAGGAGGTAGAGTTTCAGCGGGGAAACAGGAACAAAAAAATTACTATGTTTATAGTTCAATTAATGGGTATCTTATCAAAAGCCTATATGCTTACTTTTTTTTTAGATACCCATTACACAAACACACACCCTTCACGCCTCCCCAGCCGCCTGGCACACATATCCCAAGCGTATCCACATTTCAGAGGAGGCAGCGAGCTGCTTCCCAAAAAATCCCTCCACCGGACGGCGTGTCGGAACGGAGTGCCCGGGTAATGGGATGCCGGCAGGGTTCGTAAATCACATTTTAGCAGCTCGACCTCAGCCGGGAGGCAGCATCTCCCGCCGGGACAAACTCTGCAGAGCGGGGATCCTACCCAGGAGGGAGGGAAGGGGGTCGGTTCACGCCTCTCCTCTTGTCCCATTTAAGAATAATAATAATAATGCCGTTTTCCAAAAAACAGGCGAGATGTCCAGCACTTAATCACAGCACCCGAGTTACCGCATACCTTCTCCGCTAACTAAGGGAGAGGAAACCAACCAAATTAAAAAAATTAACCAACATCAAACCTCCGACAGAAACAAAGGACATCCCCCCAAAAATAAACAAATAATATAAGTTATGTGGATTTACTTGTTCACGAAGCACAGGGACAACCCTCCTCCACTTGAACCCCGCGCCGATGCGACCCCGCCGGGTTCCGACGTGCACCCTCGGCGCCCCGCACACCTCCCAGCGGCACCGCGCACCCTCCGCCGCATCCTCCGCACCTCGCCCGCCTTCTCCCCCACCCCGGGAGGGGTGAGGCGGGGGTTAAACCGGTACCGTTGGGGAGTGCCGAGGCTGGGAAGCCCGCAGCCAGCCCTGGCGGTTACGAAACCCGCGTCTCCCCCTCTCCCGGGGTGGCGGGGGGCATCCGCACCGGGAAAGAACGGGAAGGAAAGCGTTCCCCGCCCCTTCTCCTCCTTCACCCTCCCGCTGGATCTACCAAAGAGAGCATCACCCACCGTCCCCCGGGGAGGGACGGGAGCCCCACTGACCTTGCCGCCATCCACCGCCGCCGCCGTGCCTGCCCGCGGGGTGGCAGCCCCGCACCCGCCGCCACAACCGGAGCCCCGGCGCCGCCCCCCTTTTCCGTCCGTCACCCCTGCCCCGCCGGGGGGCGGGGCTGAAGGCGGGGCTGAGGCGGCGGGGAGCGCCGGAGGCACCCCGGACGCCGGTGTGCTCCCCCGGGCCGGTCCCCGGTGGGAAGCTGAGGGGCGAAGCGGAGCTCGGGGACCCCTAGCCCGGTCGGGAGAAGGAGGATGCGGTGCTCAGGGGGCTGCTCGGTGTTTGAAAGGGCTCTGCGGTTGTAAAATGCAGCGTGATCCTTCTCTTGGCACAGGGGAAGCGCAGCCGAGCGTGTCCCGCACACCCACCAAAGCTGCCTCCTCCAGCTACAGGGGGTGTTAAAGACCCCCATGGGAGGCAGGCTCTGAGGATGCAGTAACTGTTGCGTGGAGCCCTGAAGTAGCTGTTGCCTGCAGCCCTGAAGACCTTCCTTCCCAGCTGGAGGCTTGGGGCTGCACCTCTAGAGCAGGTTAAAGTAAGTAATAGGTACATGCAGCGTGTTGCCTGACCATAGCAAAGCCAGGGCTGGGCTAAGGAATAAGGCCTCCCTTTTGTTCACTGCACCAAGGCCTACACCTGGTATAGAGCACAAGAAGAAAAACTCGTTTCTACGCTGCCTGCCGAGGAAACAACCCTATTTGCATCAGCAGTGAAAGAAAAAAAAATGCCTGTGTACCTCCTGGTGCCTCGTCCGCAATGACAAACAGCAAGAGCTAGGGATGGCAAGGGCAGATGTGCGTCTCTCCGCTCTTCGCTGCCTCCTCTTTCTGCAGAGACAGTGTTATTTGGGGGCAAACAGCTCTAAGTGGCGTGAAAGCAGAACTAAAGGTTATCCAGGTGCTGGCTTTGGTTAGAACAGCCCTCTCCTCCCCAGCTTCTGCAGCTGCACACTGAAAGCATCGCCCATGGAGGAGTAACACCTCTACAATCAGCAAAAGAAAGCAGTTTCACAAGTCTGCTTGGTTTCCCCCCTCTTCCTTCTCTCCCCTGCAATGGGGCTATTTGCAGAGCAGAGTTTCCAGCAAGCCAGGTTTACCACTGGGGAGAGTCTATAGTGCATCCACTAGTGCAACTCTAGGTCCTGCCATAAATATTTAAAACTCAATTACCACCCTCAGAATGAAGGTTCGAAACAGGTTTTTGCATCCCACAGTGTTTCTTGTTTCAAACCTCTCTAATCAAATAATTGAGATAAGACAGAAGTGAAAGAGACCAAATTTTAGCCACCAATTTGAGTCTGGCTCTTCCCTCATGTCTGCCTCTGAAATATTGCTTAGTACCATCCCTGACCTCTCCCAATGTATTTTACACCACAGGCATCATTTTACCACATGCAGCTGACTTTCACTTATCTGCTGATCAGCTAGAAGGATTGTGTGAGAGATTTTGCTGCTCTCCCCCTCCCACCACCCGACTGACTAATCCAAAGAGCAAACACCCAAGACACTTCTCCAGAGGCTTTCCCTAGCCAGGCAGGGGGACAGGGGCCACCTGCCATCCCCTTCTCTGCTCCCAGGGATGGGCCATGTCCACGGCACCTGCCCATGACCCACACTGTCCCACCCTGGCCACTCAGGGTTCTCCAGGTTTTGATCAGAAAAAGCCTTTGAGATGCTGGGGATGGAGCTGCGCCGTTGTTTTTACAATTTAAGGAGATTCTTATGCCAAATTCACATTTGGTACTTGTGTAACATCCTGTTTTTGAAGAGACACGCCAAGTTTGTGAGGCAGGGCTCCTCACATGCCTTTGTGTGCCAAGTCCCTACCATTCCCTAGATCAGTCCCCCCCCTTTCCCTCCGTAGAAAACAAGTGGCAGCTAATGCCCACAAGCAGTGCCATGGCACCAGATCCCCATGGACACAAGAAAGGAAAATTCATTACAGAATGGAAACAGTTGTCCCACTGACTAAGCACTGGCCTGCGCTGCCATGAATGATGTCCACCAAAGAGGCCAGGGACTATGCAGATGCAGAGAAAGACAACCCGCTCGCTGAGACACATCCTGCAAGGCAGAGTTGAAGAGTATCAGCACAATGACATTGGTAATTACACTGTTGCTGCTGTGGTTTTATCATTACAGCAGAGTTTAGACAGCTCAGCTGAGACACAACACCTCCATCCAGGTTAAGTGGGCAGCAAAGAATTAAATACTTCTGAGTGTGCACGCAAACACGAGGTTCTGATCCTGGACAGGCTAGCACACACGCTTAGATTTTAGCATCTGACTCCCTCTACTGAATGGATTAAAGTTAACGTATGTGCAGAAGCGCTGCCAGAGAGATGCAGTAGGCAAAGCGAAGGGGAAAGGAAGCATAATTACTCCCAGGAGGATTCATGGATTGCTGCTGTCATCCCCCAGGCTGCACCTGTTACAAGAAGAGTCTTCAATGAAATCTCTAGGGAAGAAATCTTAAAAAGTTCCCAGCAATAGGCTTGAAATGAGGGAAGGGAAATAGATTTCAGCTTCAGATTGCTCCACACAATTTATTTCAATAAAACTCTTTTCACTGGGATGTGGATTTGTAAAAGGCAAGTTCTTTGGCACGGCCTTTTCCAGTGCCTACCTGATAAAAAACACTGAAAAGGGCTCATCCATCGCCATGGGCATGGAAGGACAGATGGAAGGACAGCCCCACACTCTGCCCTGTGCTATTCTCTCATTGCTTTGGTTGGATCGATATAGCTTTCTTTTTTTCTCCATCTAGATGTTTCTAATACTTTTTATAAACACATCACATGTAACAATCCATTAGAGCAAATTGTTCTAAGGCATGTTCACTCGAGAACCATTCATATTGGTGGGGTCCTGAGGAAATATCATTTACCAGGGTAAGCGCAGTAATCTCTACAAGTGCTGGGATAGTACTGGGATACCATAACAAAGGCAACTACCCCCTGGTTTCTTCATTATGATCACCTGAGGGACTTTTAATAGGCAATATATTTATAAGACCTCAGTCTCAACTTTCAGCTCCAGGAGTGAGTCACCAGGTGGCCATAAATCCGAATTGGAGCTTGCAAGCAGTTTAAAAATAATCAGCACCTTTTCATTTCTGAGCCCACAGCGGAGATTTAAATCATATTCCCAAGGTTTATTCTGTTACTAAGAGGCCTAGGAACTTCTTTAGCCTAGTTTCCTAGAGAAACAAAGTTTATAACATTACACTGTCTGTGTATCTTCCTGTCTTCCTGTTTTCTTTCAGCAGCTTTTGAAACTGTTGGCCAAGCTGTCAGAGGAGGAAAAAGCAGGGACATTAATGTCCTTGGTTTTGGTGTTGTTTTTTTTTTTTCCCCTTTTTTAAATCACTAATGGAGCAGAGAAAATAAACTTCTTTGACACACACACCCCAAGCAAAGAGGCAGGGAGAGCTCAGCCCTTCACCGTTCAGTTCATCAGCCAGCAAGCAAGCACATGTGTGTGAGACAGCTAACCAAACTTTGTAAAAACCCCTGCTCCCATAACATCTTTCAATGGAAAAAAAAAAAAAAATAAAGACTTCTGTGGCCTCAGACCTCTGGGTTTACTGGGGAAAAAAAAAAAAAAAAATCACATTAACTATTAAAATCACTACTGAATCATGGCCTGTCAAACCTCACGCCTTGCCCGAAACCTTCACTGATGCCTGTTGCTTAAAATTGTGAGGCAAAAGTACATGGACATCTTCCTAAAAAGGCATCTGTTGGTGGAGACAGGTTCAGGCCCCATTGATGACAAGTAATTCGTGCTCTTTATGTTGATACCCTGTGATAGAATTACGATGAACAGTTTGGCTCATTGAAATCTGACAGGCTCGTACACATTTCCTTGTTCTCTTCCATAAAACACTACTTTATTGCATGCTTTAAAATATTCAACAGAGTGAGTATTTTTACAGATTGCTAACCTGAAAATGGGCACGTAAAAAAGCCACATATTTGTGGTGACTCAGTTTAACGAATTGCCTCAAACCCCAGTCTCGATCTTTCAAAAATAAATAAATAAAAAATCTCTAGTTAAAAGGAAAGCTTTCGCTCCTGTGCTAATATTTAAGGCTCCGAGCAGGACAAGATGACAGAAAAGCAATAAATTCTGTATTCACCTGTATGACATTCAGCCCACTTTTTGTCCTTGCATTGGGTGCAGAAATTCGACCAATGATTTTCTCCTGTGATACTTTGTAGAGACTCACCTATTAATTACAGCCTTAAAAATGAAGGTGCATTGGCATCTTCAGGTACAAGATGTAGGGAAGTTGCTCCTTCAGTGCTGGCCAGCTGCTTTGACAACTGAAGGACAGAGATCTCAGGAGGTGTTTCAGAGCAGGAATACACCTCAGATACTCTGAGTCACCTTCTGCATGAGCTAATCTCCCTCAAGATATGGGAAGAAGCTTCCTGCACTCAAGTTTAGTGCCCAAAGATAGAAAACACAAATACCCCCCTGAGGCTCCCAATCCAGGAGAGCACTTGGGCTTGCTGATACATCTCTTTTCCTCTCTTAAAATGATGGCCCAGCCTAAATCAGTCTCAGGGAGCCACCTCAGCAGAGCCACAAACCTTGTGTCCCACCTACAGCACTGCATCACTGCTGACCTGCCTGGATGGACCAATCTAGGACCCCGGCCACCAGCTCATCTTGGCGCAGCATGGCTGGGGTGGGAAGGGACCTCTGGACATCTTCCTGTCCAACCCCCTGGTTGAGAGTCAGCAACAGCAGAGTGGTCTTCTGCTGGGTTTTAAATGATTACTGCCAGTGCAGAGTGCTGGATAAACACAGCAGGGGTGCTAGCACAGAGGTTATTGTCTGTGGAGTCCTGGATATTGTCTCTCCTGCTGCAGATGCCACGAAATTAAAGAGGGGAAAAAAGTATTTATGAGCTCTGGCAATTATCTGTGGACAATTATGTCCCTTACCCCATCACCAGACGACGTTTAGAAAAATACACTGATATGAATCAAGTCTTGTTTTTCACCATACATCAGGACAGAGTCCTGCCGTTATCCTCTCAGTAATTAATAATGCAGAGCATATTATGTGAAAGAGTAAATATCTATGTGAAAAATGCTGTGACATCAGTGAATTTCAATTACCAAAACTTGATTATTTGAAAAACCCTAAGTCTTCTGTTGCCCAAAATAATGTTGAATTTGTTGCATTAACTATATTGAAAGTCCATTAGTTAGACAGCCCCTCATTCATCCATGTCAATTCACTCTCCTCCTCTAAAGTAGCTGAGGTTTAACAGAATTACAGTCCTCATATACAAATACAACGCAAATAAATGGCATGGAGATGTTTCACCATAATTTACTAAGTGCAGCAACTACTTTATTCACTGTTCAGGACTCGCATACTAAAGCATCACAATGTTTGGCACCAGCTCACTACAGAGTAACTAGAGATAGTCCTATCGCTGACAAAAAAGCTCTATCAAAAAAGGAAGTTAAGGTTGCAAACTCAAGCAATCAAAATTAGAAAACACCCCAATTAAGGTTGATAATGCAAGTCCTCCCTAACGTAATAATATGCTTCAATTACATGAATGCATGCCACTTTTCACAGCATCCAGGACTCCCCTTCAGCTGTGTGGAATCTTGGCAGCACAGCCCTGTCATCCTGCTCCCCACCGCCAACGTCCTATCACCTCCCCCTGTGCCACCACCACAGCCCTGTGACCCAGGCTCCCTGTGTCTTCAGCCCTGCTCTACAGCCCTACCGGGGGCTGAAAACCTCCTGCTCGGGGTCCCTGCAGCCATAGACAAGAGCACAGGCTCTGCAGACAGAAACATCAGAGTTCAGCTGCCAGATTTAACAAGCCTATACCAGACGTGTGCAAACTGCAATTTTCCAAGGGCTTATAACTTGGCCAAATCTGGATGTCTTTCACAGGAGCCACAAAAGACACATGCATGAAACTAGATTTTCCACACAACGTTATCCCTGCCTGATTGTGGTTTCCCTTTCCAAAATGCATCTTCCACAAGAAGCTGTTCTGGGGAAAAAATTTCTAGAAAGAGCTGAAGAGCCAGAAACATCCCTCCAGAATCAGACTGAGTAGTCACCCGGCATAGAAAATGTTAGCCCAAAAGGTTAAGGTCTCAGCAAGTTACAGAATATGCAAAAAAAAAAAAGAAAAGTGCTGCAACTCAACTCTGACATTAATTAAAATGCACTGATTAGGAGAGAGGTTGTTTTCTGTAGCTTAGCACAAGAACCACATGTATAACCCTTAGGGTAGCACAAGTCCACAGTTCATACTACAGGCCTTGAGAAGATGAAATCACGCTGTGTAAACACGCACTCATAGTTCATTAGGACTGAACAACCTATCTGGTTCAGGGTGTTTTTCACCCCTTGATTGGTGTTGTAAACCCTGTGGTTACCACAGGTTGAACGCCAGGCCTGCATCCAACAAGGAAAGTCCAGGGATCACCAAGACAGGTCCCACAGTGCAGTCTAGCAGAGAAAATAAAGTGAGACATGGAAGTCTCAGTGTTTACACAGACTTGTTTGCTTGACTTGTTTATGCAACACATTTGCACACCATTGATCTTGCCAGCCCTTACCTGCCCAAGAAGGTAAGCTGAAGCATCCTCAGCTTAGTAACTTCACTCACATAATTAAGTGTCAAAAAGGTTAGGACCGAGGGCTGGAATTTCAGTGTCAAATCTGAAGCACACGTGGAAAAACAAGCACACTGGGATGCTTATATGCTCAGCGCTAGCATGGCAGTGAATGCACTTTATCCTGACACTTCCTGAAAATGACATCAATTATAATTAATGCTACAGCTGCAGATTCACCATAACTTAAAATTAATTAATTCGCAAAGCTCTTTAGGAAATCCCATGGATTTCCTGGGATAGATAGTATGGCTAGTCAAGTACATGAATGTGAAGTAAATATACTTTTTTACTGGGGCTTCTGAAAAAGAGAACACCTTTTCTAAGGCCCAGCAGAGGGGATGGCATTGCAGGTGGCTGGGAAGTACATCAAAAACAACACTGTCCCTGCAAGAGATGCCTGATCCCACTGCCGCGGCTGAGACAATCCTTCCACAGCAGTCTCTCATTCAGGGCCTCATCCTGCAGTTTTCAAGCCTCTGGAAGAAACTTGGGGGGATTTCAGTGGTGTCTAACTCGAAGACTTCATGAAAGAAAGTGTCTTCAGGAGCAGATCCACCAAGGCAAGGGCATTCAAACCTATACCAGTGTCTATAGATTTTGGTGGACTGCAGTTACTCCTGTAAATCCTTTGGACTTTCCACCTCTTGCCCTGCTGAAAACAAGAGGATGCTAAGAGCATTTTGGACCTCAGTGGCTATAAAACCATTGTAGCTGCAGTGGTGTAGACACCCTTGTTGGTAAGGGTCCTACCACTGGGGCCCCCACTAGCACAGTAGAACTGTATCTGCTCTACCATGGAAATGGGAGAGCTCTCTAAAACACTAGCTTTTCTCAGTCTTCCTCGGTTAGTATCTGTTTCTCCAAACAACCTGCTTACGGTCCAAGAGAGAATAAGCATCTTATTAAGCTGACAGGTCCATCTCATTAATACTCACTCTCCTACAGCTCCAGTTAAGTGTGTTCGTGACTTCTAGTACAACGCCACTTATATCACCTTTAAGATTGCTGCTGTAAAATACGTATGGAAGTTCCCAGTGCAGACCTCTGGGACTTGCCTGATCTGCGTTTGGATCAGTCCTGTGATGTGTCAAGTCTTATGCATGCCTCTGATCTAAATTGAGTTGTTTTAAACCCCTTATTCACATCTCCCTTAAAGGAGTGCAAACCTCCTTAGAGATCTGGCTGAAGAGCCGGAAGACATGGCTGAAGGCCAAAAGATTGCCCAAGCCTCAGTTATGAAGTCAGATGGGACTTACACCCTTAAATCACTAAGAAGCTTTTGAAAAATGTACTGTCATTGTCTGGACTGATAAAAATTACCTGTGAGAAAGGCTTTTCTTTTAAATGTCTTTATAAGCTTGGAGAAGGCCTCCCCTTATTCAGGGAAAGAAAGAACAGGATTAAAGGCCTTATCTTGCCCTTCTCAGCTTCCCAACTTTCTCACTGATTAAATTGCTCAGTACATCAAATTCCCTGAAGAGGCCAAATTGTATGGGTGGGTACGAGTCTCAGGGGTGCAGAGCCACACCAAGACCCATTAAAATGAGTGGAGGAGTTTCCATTAATACAATAGAATTTGGAGAGTCCCATAAAGAAGTTGCTAAATAATCTCTTGGATATTTAGCTCATGTCCCAGCCCACTTGTCTGCAAGGAGACACGGAGGGGGAGTAGGGTATGTCTCTCCCCTTTGCAAGGAAGGTTAGCCTGATTCTCACTTATTCCATCTCAATATCTGTATTTCAGCATTAATAATGGAGCAACCCACAAAAGTTGCTTATGGGAACCTACTTGTAAGTTGTAGCAAAGCTACCCTGGTTTCCACCAGAGAGGCTGGGGGGAAGCTGCTCAAGGCAGAAGGGGGCTTTGGAGAGCACTTTGTTTAAAGTTGAAGTGCTTGAGACTATTTTGAGCATTAATCATCCTCAAAGAGAAGTGCTTTGGCTGCTCTCCATGGAGAGAGGGGAGTGCACAGCAATTGGACCCTCAGCAGCTGCCGGGGAAAAATAATCCAGAAGGAACATGAATAAATAAAATACATTTTGCTATTCCTAATATTATATGGCTTTCTTCATGCTCTCCCTCTAACATTTTAATTCCCTTCCACCCATTTTTTGTTTTTTTCTGCCAGTCTGTCTAATGTTTTCCATGTTTCTTTTATTATTTTTTCTTCTTTGTATTTATTTTGTCATTTTTCCTTTGAAGATCAGCAGCCTCTGCCCTCTCATTCTCTCTTTCCCATGGTGTCTTGAAATGTTCTCCCCATATTCTGTATCGCCTTGTGCATTTTTTTAGTTTTTCCAATGGGTTGTTCTCTCCCTGGTTCTCTCCCTTTAAATCGTACACTGCTTTTTTTCACTTTATCTGCATGTCTTTCCCTTCCATTGCATCATTTTCTACTTATTCCTCTCTCTCAGTCTTTTAAAACCATTCTGACATAGTTTCACAACACTTTGTGGACCTCTGAGCCTCTTTTATCTTATTCTTTTCCCCACAGACGTTTTCTTTCGTCATCTTCCCAGGTTTTAACAAAGAAAAGCCTTTGACTCCACACCATTGCTTATGCTCAAATGGCAGATGTACAACTACCCTCTTCTGGAAGTCTGTCCCCAGCTGCTCACCAAAGGCAGGAACCCAGCTAAGGAGATATGGATCATGCAGGAAAAGGTCCTTTATGGGAGAAATAACAACTACCTCCATGCTTAGATCACATGTGCCCAAACCTTGTGGTGAATAAGGATATTGCTGGGTAACTGACAACTACAGCAGTCAACACATATTAGGAAATTCATTGCTAAAGGACTATGAGTTCATCTGAAGGCTGTGGGCTTTGGCTCTTTCAAATTACATGATGCTGGTGCCTAAAGAAAAACATGGCAAATGAACATGAAGGAAATATTACATAGGCAGGGTTTTCCAAAGCATGGTTCACCTATGTGTAACAGAGCTCAACTGCATCCTAAGTCAGAAGAGTCTTTCTCTGAATGTGTTTTCACACTGATTTTTGTGTACCTAGTGACAGACAATAGAAGACAAATTTTCTACTCCACATAATAAACTATAGCAGGAGAGTAAAACCCCAATGCTCTGCAGGTTCTGAACTCAGGATCAACATATTTCAGGCAAATACCCAAACACCATCATGAGAGAGAGACCCAACTTCACTGAACTCATCCCCTGCTTGGGATTTCACCTTTCCTACCCATTACAGCTGTCTTAGCAAATTGGGCTACTCTCCATGGGAGACTCATTGGCCCAGGTAATTTCCATCTTGTTCACTGTGGCTTTATCAAAGGCAAATCAAGCAGCATCATTCCTAATGCTAGGATTTTATTTTTTTCCTTTTCACCTCACACCCTACAAGTCCTTCCCTGCTGCTGTAAAGTACATTACTTGGCCTGAACTCTTGTAACCACCTTCCTCATCTTTGACATGTTATAAATACAACCCCCTAATGCAGCCAGCTCCAGATCCAGCTGGCTTGCTCTACCCTTTATTTTACAAGGAAAACTTTCTCTGACATGTGATGGTGGCTCCAGGAGACTGGCAGGTGGCTTCAGGAGAAAGGCTCAAATGAAGGAGGAGGACCAAGCTGTAAATCTGAGCTGAGGGGGAGTCCTGCCTCTGGTCCCTTGCTCCTGCTGCTCTCAGTGCAGCCAATCCTTGCCTCTCATTGGATTATTTTCAAGCTGTGGAAACAGCTGCAGTTGCAAGTTGCTGCTTGCCAGAGCTTAATATTTCTCCTACCTGTCCAGACATCCCATATAACAAGAAAGTGCTGATGGCAGCATGACAAACCTCTCTGTGGAGCTGATGCTGTGCAGTCGTGTCGCAGCCTCACCAGCGGGTTGGTTCTTGTTGATGCTATGTTTTCGGGCACAGGGGGTTGCAACAAAGTTCCACAGCATGAAAAATGAAAATAAAGATAGCAAATATTTAAAGAGGAAGATTACTCTGGCTCATCTGTGAGGTATGGTCCTTTTCTGCTAAGTACATGTAGTGCACTGTCTTGTTTCATTCGACCACCTGTAGCTTGTTAGGTAAGAAAAGCATGCATACATGCATGCCCTACAGCATAGGGCTCTCCATATGGACCCAACAGGATTTTCTACAGGTCTCACGCACTGCTAACCACTTCTGGGATGTAGGATTATTTTTTCTTCTTGAGTGATATCGGAGGGAGTGTCTCGGTTTATGGCCTTAGTGAGAAGAGCCATGGCTGCTATTTATCACAGAGGGTTCTGTATACTTATCAAGGTAGATAAACACTGGCAGCCACTCCCCGGTGATGCACCCATACCTGCAAATATTGCTTAGGATGTGGAAACTGACAAATCTCTGGATTTCTGCTGATGGCTTAACTGCCCTTATCCTAAGTGTGCCTCTTTCTGGAAAATCCAGCAGTGTAGTCACAATGGCTGGAGATTTAATTGCTTCTGAACCTTCATTTTTCATCTTACAATACTGTAGCAGCCACAGATTATTTTATTTTAAGAAAACAAAAACAAACAAACAAAAAAAACCCCACAAAAATAAACAAACTCAAAAAACCCCTTTGCTCTCATCACCATTGTCTTCTCCAGGTAATGTTCCAACAGTTAGAACAAGGTTCAGTCACTCAACCAGTCCTCGACATCTCTCCTAGCCTCTTCCCTCAAGGCAGCCATGTGATAGTCTAGAATGTGGCTAGGAAGTTCCCTCAGAAGAGCTGATAACCATCACAGCTTTTGTCTCCCCATCCTCTCCCTCCTCTGGGTCATTAGGATTCACTCCCGGTCCTTTGTCTCCTTCCTTGGGTGTCATTTGACTGTAATTCTGTTCCTTGTCTTTCCGCTCTCAGCTCTTAATGGCCTAAATCTTTGTTGGGTCTCTCCTTCCAGCTTGTCCTTTGTTCGCCCACACTGTCCCTGAGGAGCTGAATTCAGATGCACTGTGATGGTGACGACCTGCTAAGCTGAGGACTGTCTCTGGCTTTAGAAGTGGGCGACAATAGAGCAAAGACAAACACTCCCCATCGTCATGCTCTGCTTTGCCCCATTTCTCACAATCTTTCCAGTCGGGAGCTTCACAATCACAGCAGCTGATCCTGGGCCAGAATAGATCATTTTCTCCAAAACTGAAGCCAAGCCCACCTACTTTGGAAGGCGACCATCATAACAGAAATGTCAGTAGTTAACACACTCCCATTTCCACCAAAATTAAAGAATTTGGATGAAAAAAACAACAACAACAACAACAAAAAAAAAAAAACACCAAACCCAAAAACAAAAGCCAAAAACCCAACCGGTGTTGTATTCTGCATATAACCAAAGAGCACGGTAAGCAATTGCCTCCCTACAAAGCAGGTTTAAACGCCTATGTATTTGAGGGAACAATTTGGTACCTAGTAGAACTGCAGGCCAATGCACATTCATCACTCTAATCTTATACAGCTGCATTATTTTCACAGTTTATGGTGGCACCATCTCATTTATGAAGTACACACAGCAGTTACACATATGGCTGTATAATTTTCAGCACTTCAAGTGCAATTAGTAATTTCACTGAGCTAACACTGTCAAAACTACAGCAGCAGTACACACCATATTGCAGCTGTCCAAAATTTAGAGAGCCCTATATATGTTTATGCAATAAGTAGATAGCAGTTTGTGTGCTTGGATTCCATCACTGGTTCTATAACCTTAACCAGATAATGGCAAGTGAAACTCCCTATCACCAACATTTTTCCAGTGACTGTGATTCCAGGCCTTCACTTACCCGTGGGATGATTATAGCATGATCACGGGTTAAAGAAACACTGCTTCTTCCCTGCCCAGAGCCACCACGAAAAAAAAAACCACCAGCCTGAGCAACCAGGTCTCCTATTCATAGAGAGAAGATGAAACTAGCCTTTGGAGATATCACTGTCCATAAACGCTTCTTTAGAGTCATTTGCTGGCACTGTAAATGACTCTCCCAATTAAGGATCAGTTTCCCAAGGAAAGAGGAATGCTGCTAAGCGGGCAGGCTGGGTAGAAGGAGAAAAATTATATAAATTTCACGGGCGATTGTGCTTGCCAAAAAACGTCACTGATTTATTCCTAGTGCAGTAGTCATTAGGGAGGGTAAAACCACAGTGATAATAAGAGGCATTATCTAGTGCTGAGAGAACAGATTCAAAACTCTGCTGTAGTCAACTTCAGTGCTGACTTTCACCAGCACTTGCATGGTAGCAAATTTAGCAAAAAAGTGGCTGCTATTCAGAGTTGTGAGAAAGAGCAGTTGGGCTTGGTTCCTCCTAAACTCGTGAAGCAATTCTGAAACCCCAACCTTTCATGCAGGTGTTGAGCAGTAGGAAACTGAAAATCAGCTTTTCAGTTCTCCAGTTTCACAATATGCAAACCAGACAGAATAAAAGCTACCTTTGAAAACTTGTTTATAGCCTTCTATAGCTCTCTTCAACCCCTATGTGGAAGGTACCGCTGGGGTGTGAACTGCAGTGAAGTTTCCCTCAGCTCCCACAGCCAGTTCTGGGACCATGAGGAGACAAAGTGGCCTCCAAATCCCAAATCCAGATTAACGGATGTTTCTAGCAGTCCTGTCTTCCTCCTCACTCCACAAAAGAGCATACCGATCAATCCTTATCACCCTCCCTCTACACCTGGCCAAATACAAATGTGGTAAAATACTGAATGGGAAATGAAGGGACTCTGCTGCCTTTAGAAACAACTCCTTTCACATCCTGACAGAGCCTGGCACGGACTCAGCCTCTGACACATAGGGGAAAGTATACTTTTTTTGCCCTACGTTTATAGCAGTTGTCATTAGTTTGGCTCACTTTCCCCTGCAATAATGTTGACAAACACACTGCTCACAGTACTCAGGCAGTAGCGCTTCAACCAGCTCATCCCAGCAATTTATGTTTCAATATTTACAGGCAGCACTGCACTACTCAGGCAATGGGCTGAGCAGCAACTTGTATTTAAAACCTTCCAGGACACACCATCCTCTTTTTTGAAACTTCAGGTGGAAGCACAGAAGGGCTAAACCCCTTCTCCCTTCCCTGTGTTCCTCCAGCCTCATGGTCTCCGAGTGGGGTTGGCATTTCACTTTCTAGGTCCTGATTTCATCTTCCCTTTGCCTGTCTTCTCTGGTCTTTCAGGACAGTTTTCACCAGACATTTTTGTGTGTGTGTGTGTGCGTGGTATTTTAACATTTGTCTTACCTCATCAAGAGCAATTGCCGCGTGCCAATTTGATTTTTTTTGTAATTAATATGTTCTGACTTGAGACAGAGTAGGAACATTGCTCCTCAGACATTGCACCTAAAAAGTTCAAGTCCCCAGTTTCACAGTAAAAAGAAAGGTATCAAACCCCTGCACTACACTATGGTATTTGCTTTTCTAGGCTTAAATTGGTGTGTTTCCTTCCTGTTCTGCTTATTGACTCATTTCCTTAAATCTAATTTGAGCTTGTTATTGAGTTTTAGCCTCAGACAATGCATCGGTAGCGTCCGTAATACCCATTGATCCAGCAGGAAAAGAGGTGGCAAGAAAAGAGGAAAGATTTTTCATTACTTTCACAAGAAGTACAAATTATTATTTTCTGATGGGAGACAAAGGGGAACAACAGTGGATAGGACAGCTGTGAAGCAGACCACGTATTTCTTCCACAGGGAACCTTACCTGTCAGTTCAGCGTCCAAGTATGTCTTATAGACCCCATAGAAATAACGAGCTGGATTCACAGAGTTTTCATCAATCCTCTCTTGGAGTCAAGTGTCTTTAAAGATCCTTTATAGAAGAAGAACAGAAGCTGAGAGCGCTGTTTTTTTCAGGAGCCGGGACATGAGAGAACGGCTACTTTTCTCCTCTACTTTAACAAACATTTGGGGAGGTTTCTGGTATTCATCCTGTCTGGATCCCACTGGATGTGTTACTTAAATAGAGTTCCTCTGCTTTTTTTTTTTTNTTTTTTTAATAGTTTTCTTTTTTTTTTTTTTTTTTTTTTTTTTTTTTTTTTTTTTTTTTAAAGGGTGAATTAAACATTTCTGTTTCTAATCCACCACAGCACAGATTTCAAAGGCAAATGTGAGCTTGCTTTTCCATGCTCAGGCAGATATTTGCTCTAAGAGAAGCCTTTGAGTGTAAATACCAAGGATATTGCAAATGTTCTTGATTCAAAACCACTTTAAAGCCAGCAGCTGTCTGGCTCCTTTATATCTGGTCCACGATTAAAGACATTTTTCTGCTGAATGCTTGCCCCTGGCTCCCTTTTAGCAAGTCAAGAGACTTATGTCCAATTAAAAACGTTGTTACAGGAGTGGGTGGTTATTCAGCCTTAGCTGGTCTTTGCCCAAACCTCCAATGACCTGAGCACAATTTTCTGTCTGCAAGTGCACCCGTTTAGATGTCTTAACTATGTGATCTGCAAGAAGGTGCAGTGGCTCTAGTTTTATGCCCACACTAGAGCATAGATTTCGTATTAAACTGCAGGCACTCTACTTGATACTCACATTTAATTGCACCTGAACTGTCAAAATGCAGTCTTTGATCACGGGTGCATTTCAAGCCCTTGCTTGCAATTAAGGAAGATGTTACAGGAAGCACCAGGCTCCATTTGGAGAGGGAATTAAGGAAGTCAACGAACACAGGTGCTCTAGCAGCAAAAAACATCTGGGCTCCACCCTTCCAACTTCAATAAACTGTTGGATACGCAGTGCCATGAAATAATGCTGGTTCAGGGTATCCTACTTGGATGCGGTGCCTTATTAGGATACTGCCACCTCACTGAGTATTGGACTCATCCAGATGAAACCCCTCCCTAAGATGCAATTTATTAGAAGCTTTTTGCTATTCAAATGTCAATGCAACACAGACCAAAGTTTTCCTCTCTGTAGCTCTTGCAGCCTTCCACTACCATCAAAATACCCCAGAAGGAGAGGTGGGGCCTGGCTGCAAGCTGTGGATGTCCCCACAGATCTGGCTGGCTAGGGCAGGAGGCTCCTTCCTTTCACTCCAGCCAAATCACTGCCCTCCCCAAAACCAGAGAGAGGGTAAACTCACAAATCAAGTCTCCTCATCCTGATGACAGAGAGTCTGCTTTTTTTCTTTAAGTCTCCCTTGTGGCGATGCCCCTGGCCATTACACCCTGCCTACTTGCACCTCAGTTCATAGTGGACCATGATTAGTACAGCAGGTTGCCCCAGCCTCAGAGGGCTTCACTAGGGCATGCTTCCACATGCTATTGCTGGCTCATCAGAGGAGTTTGGGTTAAATGCAAGTGGCTCCCAGCCACATTTGCACAGCCTGCCCCAAGGTGATGCCTGCTGCACCACAGAACCTGGGGAGTTGCCTCATCCAGCCAACCCAAGCCAAAGCCTGCAGGCTTCAGCAAGAGCAGTAGCGGGTCCTTAGCCAATTAAAAAACAAAAGAAGCAACAACAAATAAAATAAGCGTGGGGCTTCTGTACCAGCAGAGGCCAGAGATCTTGCTGGAGGAGCTGCCTCAAGGAGCTGCAGACAGACAGATCAATCACGGTACTTTTCACCTACAGCCAAATCTTCCTCTGGGTTTCCCTGGCCCAGCCTCAATTCACTGTAATAGCAGCTGGGCTGGTATAAACGAGAAGAGAATTTGGCCTTTGCTGTCAATTGCATTTTTCATCTACAAGGTATTTTACAGACTCTAAGTAATGAGCTTACACTAAGACCTGTGAAGTGAGGTGTTATCATGCCATCTCTTTAGAGAAGCCAAAAAGGCTAAACGATTTGCCCAAGGCTGTTGAGGTCTTACTATTTATGAGTCCTGGGCTTGTAAAGCTTTGTCCTGACTCAGGGTCGGTCTCAGCTTATTCTCATAGTGTCTTTACCCACAAATTCTGCATGAAGAAACAGCATTTCGATCGTTATTTGGCCCTGTTTTCTGTGCACGGTTCCTTCTGGAAAGCTCTGAACCCAGGACTCCAGGTCCAAATAACTGGTAGGAGAAAGCTTTAAAAAAAGCCTAAAACTTATTATTGTGTCTTTAAAGGCAGAGCTTGCTGAAGAGATTGATAAAAAGTCCAGCAACAATAAAACTATTTATCATTATTCTTGCTAGAAGAGACAGCCTTATCTCATGGCCTTGGTAAGATGATCCAGAAAATACACATCGCAGTTTTTTCTAGCCTGGACTGCATTACAAAAAGATACAACTTACTGCCCCTTCTGCCTGTTTAGCAAGAAAGGGATGTCTGGTCCCTGCTTTGTGCAGGCAATGTACATGTTCCCAGACCCAATGGACACCATGGGGTTTGTCAGCTCCCCCAAAATTAGCATGATGGTCTGACTGACTGCCCTGGCTGCCCTTTCCCACAGGAGCCCCGAACTACAAAATGCATGTACAAGCAAAGGCATGGTATGCATCATACTAAAACATATCCAGTCTTGAGTGTCTTCCTGAGTCATGTGGATGCACATGACTTTTGGGGTCCAGGGCCCCATCCTTGGCATGTGCTTCCCAGGCCATGCAGCTGCTGTTACACAAATCACAGAGCAGACAAGGAACAAAGCTCCAGCAGCAGCCAAACCCAGCATCATCAGCTTCTAAACCCTGATAAACAGAGATGAACAGCTTTTTATGGCAGGTAAAGTATGCAATAGTAACTGCCTCATGTTTTGTGGCGATAAATGGTATCTCTGATACCAGTGTTATGGCTTTCCAGGGGCAACCTGCATCAATCAAGAATAAACACGTCTTTCTGCCACGGCAGGGTCAGTCCTCCAGGAAGGGAGCCCACTCGGCTGTGCCAACGAGGCTGCCCTCAGTGCCCCCTTCCCTTCCAACAGCCTTTCATGTGCTGGCGGCCAGAATGATAGTGGTAATTCACCTCTGGCCTGAGATCCAAGAGCATAACAGTCACAAGTAACATCGTCATCACCTAACTGCCTGGCTGACAGCAGTAGCGCCTCAGAGGAGGGGAGCAGCAGTGGGGTTGCATTGAGAAACACAGGGAAGGGATGTCTGGGGAGATAAGCAGTTGCAGGGTGGTGTTCGTGCGAGGCAGCACCCAGACATGCTCAAGCACACCGGCCCAGTGGGCTGCTCTGGGGAGAGCCAGCATCCTAACTCCACTGCTTTCTGGGGAAAAAACATTCCCTGGGTGGGGCGGTGGGGCAGTGGGACAAGGTTTCCTTCTTTTAGTGATCCTGAGAAACCCTTCTCTTTCAGGTAGGTGGGGGCAAAGTGCTCTCAGAAGCCACTGTGTGCTAGCAGAACACCCTGGTGACGCAGGATTTCTCATAGGGGATTTGGTTAAAGGCTCTCGCACTCCTCTGTTTCCCCAAAGGAGAAACATTACCTAGAAGTCTGGTGCTTTCTACATCAAAGGATGTCAGGGGATTTTTATTTTTCCCTTAGATTGCTCTGAGGAAAATTAAGCTAGACATTTTCATAAAAGAATATCAATTTAAAATCCGCTTCAGAGTTGTTGAGTGAAGAAGCTAAGATCCAAAGAGAGGTTCAAATAAAAGCACCACTGAGAAAAAAAAAAAAAAAAAAAGGAAAAAAGAAAAAAGGTATATGCAGAATGTTGCTTCCTCGAGGCATTTGTTTTCCCTTTTGAGATCCTTCATGAGCTGTTCTGATGTTTGGCTTCCGACTCATGCAGTCGTTCTCAGGAAATTAAACACCATACCCCCAAATTTTCTTTACACTAGTATAAAGGCTGCCTGTAAATCTAAGCTTCCTTCACATTTCTTAGTGAGCATATTGCATCTCCTACCATTATCTAAATAAAATGCGCATATCTGTAAATGAAATTGGTTCTTACACCATTAACTCGGGTTTTATTTGCCTGTTGTTAGGGACAACCATGTCACACATGGAAAGCCAGGAGATTTGAGATGTACAGCGTGAGGGATTCATTAGTTCCTGAGCATTTGGTCTGATCCATCTCTAAACAAAAGGCCAGCTTTTCAAAGGGCGGATCCTCAGCACTTCCTAAATTTGCTCAAGTCTTCTTTACAGTGTCTTAAACTGAGCCCATCAATGCAGAACTACACATGAAATTGTGTCTACGTGTCCAGCTAAAGGACTCATTTTTTCAAATATCAGACCACACACACTTGTATGACCACAAGAAGAATCCAGAAAAAAAAAAAAAAAGTTTGACTGAATAGGATGAAAGAAACACAAGAAGGACAAACTTGGTTGAAAATGCAATAATTATACAAACAAGAAATGCATACACAAATATGCATAAAAGCAAAAATATTCCTAATGCTTGTGGTTATTTTCTCAAACGCAAGAAACACTATAAAGGAAAATATTTTAAAATTTGCCTTTTTGTCCTAGGGACTGAAAGTAAAACTAGTGGGTAGAAAAGAAAAGGAAGTCACATTTCATTAAATAACCCCCAAATGAATTAAAAGCAAACATGCAAAAAAAATAGCAAATACATACATGTCAAAATCAACTCTTATGTTTTCTTCATTTGCAATAAATCATGTTCTTTCTAGAAACAACAGAAAAAAAAATAAAAAAAAAATCTTTTCAGCAAGTTGTGCCTGCTTAAATAAAAAACAGTGTGTTGTGTTGTTTAGATCATGGCTGCAGAAGGCTGTTTCCCGAGAGAGAGAAACTTTGAGTTGCCTCCCATCCCCAACAGGACAGGATATAGTGTGTTACTGACAGGATGCACCAGGCGACGTGCAAGGGGTTGACACTGTTCCCAAGCCTCTGGGTCAGCTCAGGCAGAAAACAAAAGCTAGTTTAAAGTGACTCCTAGGTCCTGCTCCACTAGTCCTCAGTCTGCTGGGTCCTCTTTGATTCCATAAGCAAGCAGGTCGTTCACCTCTGATTAGTAACGACAGCAGGTCACCTTTCAATAACCTGGGAGGGAAATCTGGAGAGGAGAGCTTTGAAAAGTACACGGGTTTGCATACAGCACAAGTGTCCATCAGACTTTATGAAAGGACGTTACATAGATAGCATCACACATGCTAAATTACTCCAGGTTTAAGTCCTAAATCTACACAAGGGAATTAATGTGGACTGAAGAGATGGTCTGCAGGGGCATGCGATAAGGTGCAACCACATCCATGCAGTTTTTCACTCCCCTGAAAAAAAGCCTTCCTAACACACCCAACTCCAACAGTTTTGAAGAAGCAGGTTCAGCGCAGTGGGGAAATGCAAGGGTGAGAATAGAGATCTGACCCTGAAACTACCTGAGCTCAAGCTGCAACAGCCCTTTGATCCAGAAACACCTCTGGTAAATATCTGAATAGCAATTCTTTCAATTCCCACATTGTTTGGGGGTGAAAGGGACATACTGCTGTCTGTGAGGGAACCAGTCCATGGAACCCTCTTTTGGGACAGGATTTCTTCTGTTCCATATGGTGATAAATAAGCAGTCCTTCATTTGTACAGCTGCCCTACCCTCTTTCTCTGCCTAGGTTTTCTGAAATAGAAATTCTTAGTGTAAGATGACATTAAGCCTGGTTCTATAAAAATGTCAAACCAAGGAACCAACTCCTTCCCCATGCAGGTGAGACAAGTTTTCTGGTACTTGGATGTTACTTAATTCAGCTCACAGTTAGTGACGGACATGTTCTTGAATACAATTCACTTCTTCAAAGCGTGGTTGAATAATGCAGCATGTACTCCTTGGGGGCCCAAGATACTTCTGAAAGTTCTCTGTAGCCTAGAATGGGCTTAAGAGAGACACTAGGCTCAGGAAGCCAAATTTAGTCCAACATCCTAAATACAGCTTCTTCATCCTGAACTGTGACTTTAATTGACTTGAAACACATTATTACAGAAGACAGCAGTGACAAATTAAACAGCCATTTTCCACCCCTCCCCCAAGGAGAAAACAATCTCAAGCTGAACCTTGCCAATCGTGGCACACTATTAACACAAGCAATTACAGATAATCACAGTAATTACTAATAAAATAATATCAAGGGTAGCGGAAGGGGTAACTGCTGCCTTTCATTTAAGTCCAAAATCATGGCAAGATATGGTCAAGAAGGACAGCATGGCAGTGATTCTCAGTTTCCCTCCTTGTGTGATGGTGCCCCTTCAGAGATCCTACAACTTACAGCTGGGGAAGAGAAGTAGCAGAGGTGTGTCAGCTCTCTTCCCTGCTTTCCCTGGCTTTCAGTGTGAGACCAAGAACACAGCTGTGGCAAAAAGTACCAGCAAACTTGCTGCTTCTTAAGTACTGCGAACCTGAGTGGGATTGAGGTGCTCAAGGACACCCTAAAAAACATTCCAGCTTGGTGCTTCACAAGAGAAGCCACCGCCCCCAACAGATCACTGCAGCCCTGTGCCATGGCAGACTCCAAAGTTTTCTGCAGACCTGGCCCCAGGGCTTGCAGAGCAGAGCTGCATCTGGACACAGTATCATAGGATGGTTAGAGTTGGAAGGGACCTTAAAGATCACACCTGCAAGCTCTCAGCAAGCCTCTGGCTCAGGATGGGGACATGGCAGCTCTGTGGCTGGCCTTGACCCTTAGCGCTGATCTTTGGCCTCTGTCAAGCAGGAGACCACACAGCGTTCCTCAGTCCCCCAAACTGCCAGGCTGTTTGGCCACAGGGGCTGAATACAGAAAGCTGTGAGAAATGAGTGAATCCTGAGCTCCAACATAACGCATGTTTGCAAAGGCAACAGGTTAGTGTAGTGAAGGTGTCAGGCCACTTGCCTTCCCAGCTATGGTCACCTCTTTACGTGGCCATTGGAGAATGCTGGAGAAAGGTGTTTCTCCAGCTGACTGGCTGCCTTCAGAGGTTTGCATTTCAGACTAATTACCCACATTCCACATTAAATATATATACATGTCCAAGCAACGGGCAACATTGATCAGCAGCAGCGGTTCCCATGCTGAGGGACATACACACACTTGCTTCTTCTGCCAGAGGAGCTATATGGTGCAGGATACTTCTCTCCTGTGCGAGGAAAACAACGCTTCCGTAACCTGGTGTACATGAACCTAGTTAACTGACATGCATCTAAAGTACTGGCTGCCATTGCTTTGGGGATTATTTGGTGAGGAGCCCCTCGGAAGCCAATACACTAGCACAAAAAAGCAGGCAAAGAGCAGGCAGCGTGGCCCCACGTTGTGGGGACAGCATTTGCACAGAGAGCAGCAGGGGAGGCAAGAGTGAACAACGGAGAAATTGAGCTTGTTTGGCTCATTTTAATAAACACAAGTAAAGGAAAAGAATCTCACCAATGCATAGGAAAGAAGTTCCATTTTGGCCCAAAAGTAAAGCAGAGAGTAAAATTATTTCTCTTATACATGTCTTCTAATGATTCTTACTGATCCTCAAATCCAGACCCTGGCTCAATTCCCAGCTTTCTTCCTGCCACACAGTTCCACCAAAATATTTGCAGTCACAGGTTAAAGTGCCTTTTATTGGTTTTACACTCCTCTGTATATTGTCGAAGAAGAAACAGGATTCATGTCAGTAGCAACTGTGTGCTTCTGAGCACAGAGCAAATTCTCAGGGCTTTTCACTGGATTTCTCTACCTGGTACTAGGCAAATCACTCAGGGGGATGAAAATTGCTGCAAAGTCCAAGAGGAGCAAAAGTTTCACAATAAATAGCTGGCCCTGGTCCAGCAGGCAGACTGGAGGGCTGCCAGGCTGCTGTTCCTCAAGTAAAGATGGTTGGAATCTGCAAGTCAGGTCCCAGCAGTGTGAGCAAGTTCAGGGTGATTAGCCGGCAGGTCATTGCAGTGTGCACCAGAGTGGGAAGGAAGAGCCACACAGGTCTTCTGAGTAGGTGGCAGAAGGGCAGGGAGGAAGAGCACACCAAAAACAGGGTTGAAGAGACAATCTCCATCTGATCAACGCACAGAAAAAAACACCTTACTGTTCTAGAAAGTGGCGTGAAGGGCATATGTAAGCACCCAGCTGCGTGGTCCTGTCTGCCGTGGATACGTGTAAATGGTTAGAACAACACAGGGCTTAAAACAAGGGCTGGAAAACCGTTAAATCAACAATAAAAATCCACCAACTTTGAAATTTATCCTATACTGGCAAATGGCTCTGTATCTGGAGAGGAAGCACAGAAGAAGGACTTTGCTAGAAGGACTTTGCTAGAAATTCTTGGCGAAAATTTTCTGCAACATTTCTTGTGACTTACACGTCACCCAGTTGTCTTATGAAGGATGCGTTGTGGAGAGAGTGGGGGCAACCTTCCTACAATGCCTCAGCAAGGATGAGAAAAACTATGAAACCTGCATACTCCGAGACAAATAGTCATAAAGAGATGTGAGAACAGCCATAACTTCATTACACTGAGCAACTGAGGCATCCTGACCGCACTGCAAAATATCACTGTTAAGAACCCTTACATTATGAAGGCAACCCCGTGCTGCCAGCAAGGACAGCCCACAGCGGCTGTTGTGGAAGCTGCTGCACCAATGTCCTCCCTTTTCATGATGCTGCTCTGGGTTTGACCCAGAAATCCTCACCTTCACCTGCAGGACACACTGGGAACTACTACAAAATATAAGTTTATCAATTCCAGAAATGTGGACATCAAGCACGAACATCTGAAATAAAGCAATTCGAGAGTGGACCTCTGTAAAGTGTGCTATGAGATACAAACCACTTTGACCAACAATCCTTTTTGACAGGGCATTTTCTGAATAGGATTGAGTATCACAGTTAAATTCGATGAGCAGTTCTGGAGAAGGTGAAAGAAACATCCTGGGCCTGGGCAAGGAGGGAAGTGCTGTTTTTCTTCCGAGATTTATCTACAAACATCACTGTGAGCTTTAGCAGCACCATAGGTGTAACTGAAAACCTGCTGGATGAGTAGACCAAACATACGGAGGAGTTACGTACTTTAGGCTAATGGCAAGTTTATGCTTTCAAACTGTATAACATTGCTGTGCATTTAAATCTCAGCAAATAGCCCTCTCCTTCTGGACAGCCCCTCCAGGTTTTCTTACCCACTTGTGGGGGAAGCACCCCCTCCCTCGACCCCTTCACCACAGCATCTCTCTGAGAAAATGAAGCTACTAAGACTTGAAAAATATTTTGTGATCTCTAGTGGAAACATACAGTGTAAATCTGCAGCAGAGGATTGCCAGCAAATAAACATGGCTTTTCTATTCCATTCACTCAAAGCCCCAGGCTAGTGTATTAAGATTGCATGTGCAATACAAAGGGTAGCAAAATCAAGCACACCAAGCTCAATTGCTGTTTTATCCTTCAGCCCGAGGAGCCCCAGGGTCCGCATGACCCAGGGTTTATAGCTCAGGGGGTGGTGGCTAGGAAGAAGAGTACAGAGTCTGCTCTCACGCTCCACTTACATCTGCTGGAAATCACCACTGCCTAAACCAGGCAGAGCTTTAGCCTCATCTGTGGTTCACGTTGCCCTCCCCAGGAGCCATCCAGGGAGATCTCCAGACACTGGCATCACGCTGGAGACAAGCTGCCAGAAGGGACAACCAGGGCTGCAGCACAGCAGCCTCTGCTGGAGCTTCCACCCTTCATCCTCACACCTCCTCTGCCTTGCTGTAGCCAGGAAAACAGGCAGCAGTAAAGAAGAGGAGGTACGACCTTCCACAAATACCACTTGGAAGAAAATCTGTACCAGCTCTTTAGAGAAAGAACGGTTTTAGCCACTGTGTATGGGAGAAGCCCAGCACAAGGAGGTGGGAGCTTCTACCTACAGCCACTGCGATGTAAATTGCAATAATGAACAGTAAACAAACTGTGGAGTTTCCTACCACCTACAGGAAACTTCTAGTATTTAGGGAAGTGTGCGTGTGCATTTCTGTGTGTGTGCCTGCACACACAAGCACGCATGTGTAGTCTAATGCTGTTATTTAGGTATTCTTAGGGCCATGGACAGTGATACCTCCATTGGCCATGCATGATTTCTGACAAAGGAATGAATTAATCCCAACTTAGACCTCACAGAAGACAGCAGGATTGAGTAACAAGGCAGCTCTGCCCAGCTGAGCTCCTGGAGCAAGTTCAGAAAACCCCAGCAAGTCAAAGCCTTCCTAAACAAACCAGAAGGTGGGAATTCCTTTGAAAGATCTGAGCTCGGTGCCTGCAGTGCTGAGCTACCCACAGAGATGGGGAATTGCTTTCCACTGATGAATTTTGCAGAAACCATTCCTTGATAACAAGGGATACCAGCAGAGTACAAGAGGAACATCGTTCTTGCTAATTTGTTAGCATCTTTGGAAAGCTTTGGAAAAGACTGTGTAAATGATCTCATATAAGCATGGTTCCACCAAGGAGACTGAGACAAGCAGCCTGTCGGAATGAGGAAAACGAGATTTAAACCTAACAAAGATGTTTGTTAATTCAAGTCACTTTCCCACCAGTGGTGCTGAAGTTCAAGTGCACCTCTTCCGAGCACACTTGGATCAAATTGGCACAGCATTTTATTATGCTGTCATGTTTCCGTAACATCTGCTAAGAAGCAGATGCAATAGGGCAACAGTAAGTTTTAGTCGTGGGAGCAAAGTAAATTCTAACTCAGAGCCCTTAAAAGGCAAGAAGATATAAAAGAGAAACAAGACTTCCTTGAAAAAGGGATGATGTATGGATATTGCAGTGTCAGGCTACGTAAACACAGCTGCAAATCTCCATGTAGAGTCAAGCTGCTTTATGGGGTGTTTATTATACATCTAGATGGGATATCTCTTTATATACTTATAGAAAACAAATATCCACATAAAACACCCTTCTGCAAGTGCTATGCAGGCCTCTTCATTGCAAAGAACTTGTAACAAGTGGGATATGGGAAGTGCCTAATGTAAGATTATGAAGCATTCAGATCTGAGTGATGACTACAGGCCAGCCATCTCCATGAAATCAATGGCACTTATGTCTGCGTCCCTTATAGTCGAACATTAAGGCAGCACTCTGTGATAGCAACATCAAAGGATCTGCTACAGTCCTGCAAGTAGTGCCACTGTCCTGTCTTCTATGCAGCAGCCCGAGGCCATCGATCAGCTGCCAACATGCCAGTCAATGCACAGGGAAAGACAATTACCAAAGCACATAGTAGCAGTAGGGTTTCATTAGACACACAATAGAAATTGGCTGTAAAAGAAATGTGGAGATAAAGCTAAATAAAATCAGACGGCTTGGCAAGAATCAGTCTGGTTTATCAAAACATTTATGGACTCAATACCTTGGCTTGCTTTCTGCATGCAGTTACCAGGGAAAGAAACATGGCTGAGGGGCATAGGTAACAACTGCTTTTCATGCCAAGATTTCACACTGGGTTTTGCACCTTTTTAGCAAGCTTTGTATGGATTGCTTACAGCTTGCAGCCAGCAACTTCGCAAACTGCTGGTTCTCACATTTATTTTCAGCCAGATCAGCACCCTAATCTCCAGCAACATCATCTTTTATGTCAAACAAAGAGGGCAGGAACAAGTAGCCAAGGAAGAGAGGACTTTACAGTGACTCTTCGCAAAACTATGGTGTGAGGTTTTCAACCAAGCTTGCTGTTCACTTTCCCCTGTACTTTGCATCACACCTATGAATTCCAGTATCACCTGTGTGGACCTTCTTTTCTCTCCAACTTCCATTTGGTTTCATTCAGAAGGGCTATACAAGCCAGCAGAGGCTAAGCCAGAATAATAAAAACCCCAAACAACTGGGCTGTCAAGGTGGGAACTAGCCTACCTACAAAGCTCCAGCTGAGAGAATGCCAACCATGCCACAAGAGAGCCACTGAGGACTGCTCTACTCTAGGCACGTGTTAAGTAAAGGGGGTGCTTTTAACAGATCTCTTTCTACTCACTTGGCCCCGCATAATGGGAACAGTAGGGCATGGGGGACTGAAAATGCAATGGCATCCAGCCAGCTGGTGGAAACACTCACATAGCTGGCCAACTATTGGTGCTAACCCAGCAATACACAGGTGCTTCACTCCTGCTCAGCTTCTTATTGAACTACACACAGCAGACACCAATCTATCAGAGCATGTTTCTTCAGTATAGGCATAGCTGAAGCATTTGGAAAATAAAAGGGAAATTTGGGTACATGGCCAAAATAGAAAGCGGAGAAGAATATCTGCAACCATCTATTGGAGGAAGCCTAAATATCAAAGTAATTATGTAGGTATCTAACATCTTTTGCGTAACTATCAAAGATGATGGCATCTGTGGGTAACCCTTACTCTTTCCAAATTTACTTTCTGGATTAAAAAAACAAAACTTGCTAACCATGTGGCTCTTCCTCATGGCTGACTTCTAACTGTGGTGACCAACAAGACATGTCAACCACCTCAACAGCAATCCTCTTGAAGTAAGTCAGGGCAACACTTAACATTTTTAGCCTAGCTGCAGAAAGCAGTTCCATTTTATGATTTAAAAACAGAAGTTGTGAGATGCAGTAACATGATTTTGCAGTTATCGTACATTTTATTTAGGGGACTCTTATAAATTGCCTCTATGTCAGGAGCAGTTTACCAGCAGAGAGCTTCTGATGGAGATGCCTTGCTCCAGCAAAAGTATTCCGCTCTTCCCTACTCCAAAAAACATTATCAGATGGGATGGGAATTATCTTGTTTATTTACTTTTCCTCTGGCAGGCTCAGTACCCAACAACCCAGAAACTCCTTCAAGGGTAATATCAGGCAGTTTGCATCATGGGCAGCTTAGACACCCTCATGCCATCCCAAATACTCACGCACTGAGGGAAAACTGGGGAAGGGCAACCAAATCCTCCCCCAGAATAAATGAGTGGTAGCAGGAGATACAAGCTGCTTCTTCCTGCTTTTCTCTCCCTTCCACTTTTCTCTCCCTCCACATCCTCCCTGTGTGGGTGGCTATGGGGAGCATGGTAAAAGGTGAAAGTTGTCATGGGGTGAGGAGAAGTAGCATTTCTCACAGTTGAATTTTTGTTAGCATGAGCTGAGGTTCATGAACTCACTCAGCCTCTGGCACAATGGGTAAGTTCAACTGCATCTGAGGTCTGATGAAATGTTTTGTATAGCTCTAATATAAATTTTTATTTCAGCTGAGGTTTTTTTTCCAAGGCAGGAGATAATTCCTCCACTTGACTGAAGAACAGGCTTTGAGCCATGTTTGCTAATGTATTAGAAGGGATTTGCTTTGTTAATTTCCACAAATACCAAGTCCATTCTGCAGGCATAATAAATGTGCAGAAAACAGCGGGATCCATCTAAGGAGCACAGAGCTTCTCTTCTTTTCATTGTGTGTCCAGTTGAAGTGGTCAAGATCCCGAACTTCAGGATTTTGTAATTCATAGCTAAAACTTACACATTAATAAAGTATTTCTGAGAGTAAATGTCTTTTAATTCTAGGAGACAAGAGTTTAGTGAGATGTAAGGGCTGGAAACTTAGCTTAAAAGCTTATTCATCACAAACCATTGAGAGCAATTATTTGCGAGATGAAACTGCAGCTGAATAATAGTAATAATAATAAATACCTTAATTTCTGGATTCATTTTATTAAAACTACATGTTCCTCTATAAGGTACACTGTAGATCAAACAGGAATTACATAATTGAAGCAGAAATTACTCATGAAAGTGCTATGACCTGTATTATACAGTCAGGACGGATGATCTAATAGTCCCTTCTGGTCTTAAATCCTATGAATTATGAATCTAGGGTGCTCTTCTCAGGGAGTTTCCACACACTTTGCCAACACCAGGGTGTAATCCAATCTTGTACTGCTAGAGCTCCACAGCATCACCTCAGCATCCCAAAAGCCATGTTATCTGAGTTTTATGTCCATCTCTAAAGGGATGAGCTTTACCCATTAGGGAATTAGATATTCTGGAGGAAGAGTACCCAGCATTATTATGTGGAAAATTTCCAAAGGCCCAAAATCCCACAGGACCTCTTTCTTTCCTGCAGAAGCACCATGCTACCTCGAGACAGATGTCTTGATGTCACCCTAGCAGAGGCAAGGTCATCTCAGCTGACATGGTGGTGAAATAATCTCTGATTTTTTCCCTTCACTGACAAAAAAACCAGCCTGACCATCTACCTCACCTTTCTGCATTACAGGCAGAAGATGGAGTGAAGGCCTGAACCTTCCCAGCCTAGATGCTGCTAACCCAGCAGTGCAGCACATGCTCGTGGGGACACACCAACACCAGTATTAAAACATGTATTGTCATAGTGGGGAATAAGTTATCGAGAGACAACTTTCAGGTATGCAGGGATATCTTGTCTTAGCTGCAGACTTGCGCAACTGTGGGTTGAACTACAAAACCTCCACTCATTGGAGACTTATCTGCTCCAACACAGGCAAAAAACTGTCTCCAAAGCAGCTCAGCTCCAGGAGAAGGCGGCCCACTTTTGTGCAGCAGGAAGCCTGAGCTAGCCAGCCAGCCCAGCAGAGACAGAGGAGTTGTTCCTCCTACCGTTGGCAGTGAGATGCCCCTGGTACCCACGGCTTGACAGGTCTGGCTGGACCCAGGATCACCTCAGCAGAGACACTAAGGTGCCTGCACATCACAGTCCCTAACACAGCAGATCTCCAGGGATGCAGCGTGAGGTGCTGAGCCACAATCCCAAGCCCTGCCTAAAGCATACAGCTCCCATCTGAACCATGTGATGCTACTAAGGGAAAAGATTCGCCTCTGACTATCAACCAAGCCCAGGAAGCCCAAAGAACTCCAGTGAGATAGTGTTAACATGCCCAAACCCAAATGATTTCCAGCATGGAGGCAAGAATAGCTTCAGAGGCCTTTCCTGTCTGGCATACCTTTCAGATAAAGAAGGTCTGACTGCTGACGTATAAACTTTAATAGTGAAAAAATTGTGTCAACATTAAGGCTTGGGACAGTTGTAACCATGCAAATTTCTAAGGGAATCTAATCACTGCAGTATCAGAACTGCTGAAGCAAGCTTTGATAGCAGAGAGTAGGGAATGACCCCCAAGAGCATCATCGCAGGCTCCAGTTCTAACAGAGTGTGACCAGGCTGTTGCTCATGCCCAAATGACTTGTGTAAAGCCCCTCGAGGCATCTCCCTGTTGCAGTCAAACAACAAGTCTCACATATAAAGTGACCATAGGATGAGCCCGCATGCTTTTCTGTATACACATGATCCAGACCTGCTGAAGAAGATATCACCATTAACTTCAATAATTTTCCAATCAAGCCTGTAATAAGTGTTTGCTAATAGGCTACTGCATTGTTCTTCATGCCCTTTCCCTCCCTTAGCAGTCACACGGCTTTGTTACTCAGTTTTATTTTCACCTAAGGTAGCATTTTTCAGTGGGCACGCACCATGTGAGCAAACCAGCAATGAAACAGGCTGGTGCTTTTGTTAAGCAGAACAGAGAGAGCACCCTTGTTTTCATAAAGCACCGCTACAAAAAAACACAGCACACAAGAAAAAGTTAGGAAGCTTTTGCCCTGATCAAAGAATTTAGCCTTGGGTCTGTTATGAACCCTTCTGTA
>VXBW01004650.1:871600-913364 GCA_013400375.1 Thinocorus orbignyianus
AAAAAAAAAAAAAAAAAGTGTGACCCTGCTGTGACTTTTTTATAAAACCCTCCTACATCAGAAAGTTTGAAATATAAACAGCTGCTTTCACTGACTACATCAGTGCAGCCAGGCTGGGCTGCCTAATCCTTGAATAGCAGTGTTTATAAATACTGTTCAGACAGGCAGGTTAGATCAGATTTTCTCATGAGCTCATTCAGGACAGTTAGCTTTAACAGACAGGCACATTGTTATCTCTTTTAACTGCCAGTTTCTGAAAGCCAGCCATGGTTTTCAAAGAGGCAGTCCTAGGGAGGTGGAGGTGGCAAAGGAGAGTATATTTCATCACAAACCTGACATGGGTGAAGCTTTGATCAGACTGATGCCACCAGAGAATTTATCACTCACTGTCAGGTGGAGCTGGGCCATTTCCAACCGGCAGTGACAAACCTGCTGCAGAGCTCTGGGCTCTCCCTGGCAAGTACAGGCTCCTTGGAACCAAACTGCCACCCTGGCACCCTGTCTTTGCTTTGAGGTGGAGTGTAGCAGCAAAGGATATGGAGCTGACCTCCTCCCTTTGCACACCCAAGAACGTTCTAGCACCCTGGCAGCTGAGGGATGGAGTCATCCCATTGCAAAGCCTGAGACTAGAAATGCCAGTGAGGGAGGGCAGAGAGACGGGATCTGCGTATTTGAATGTGGGTTGCTCACCATACCATACAAACTGGGGTCTTTAACACCGAAGGGCAGCAATGCTTCCAGCTGGACCTCCTGCCTCCTGTCACTACGGTCCCTGGCCGTCAGGGGTATTTATCGCAGCGGCACAGTCATCTCTATGGAGGACTACATCCCCTCAGCCAGAGGAAAACATCTTGTAAAGAAAGGAGTTAACCGCCACAGAAACAACAGAACGAAGATGCAATATCAGTAGAGCTTAAATATAGGAGAATGAATAAGTAGAGCATGAGTATGGACAGCCTGTGCCTGGCAAGAAAGTGCTAACCCAAACCCTCTCTGCCAGGACACACAGAAAGTTTCTTTCAGTTGATGACTACAGAGGCATTTCACTTGCAAAGAGATAAGGCCACACAGGGCTGCAGCCCCGGGGAGAAATTAATCCATCCAGAAGCAAAGTGGGAGAAGTCCTGCAAAAGTAGTGGATCAAAGGGTGCTTTGAAGAACATGAGGCAAGGCCTGATGCCTGACGCTACCTCGGCGCTTGCCCCATGCTCTGTCCTCACGCTGATCATCACAACACCCATCAACCACAAGCTGCCGCTCCCGTCAAAAGACATCTCATGACTATCTTGCTGCGGGCATCTGACTGATGTGTCAGGAGACTCCAGAGGAGCAGGAGGGAGGTGACATTATTGCTGCCGTGGAAGAAAAGTGCAGATAATGAAAATTGTCAACAATGCTTATGTTCCAGTTCCTTTAAAAAAGAAAAGCAAATCCCAAAGCACTGCCAAAAAGTGGGTTTTATGAGAACTCAGAGAGATGTGCGTCCAAATTGAAGCCGTTTGAGCTCGCTGGCTCCGCTAGCGTTAAACCTGAGGCGTCCCTCAGCAAAGGCCTGCAACCCAGGATGTGGGACAAAAGGGCCTTTTCTCTCAGCTTCCTTGTGTATCCTTCCTCAGGGTGATCCCACTTTATGGGTGGTGCCAGCCCAGTTGAAAATAAAGAAGTAGAAAAAAGCTGGTGCATAGCAGCTCCCCGGTGAGGGGGCTGAGCTGCAGGCCTAGTCCTATGGGGGAGCATCAAACGTGTCAAGGCTATGGGGGACAGAAGCTCCTTTTCTTTCCCAAACTCCCTTCCTTAAAAAAAAAAAACCCCAAAGATCAGGTATTCAAGGCACCCTGCAACTTCAAGGGAGTTGGTAGCGAATAGTGTGACAGGGATTACTTAGTTTTGGCCCATTTAGATCACAAGGTGGGGAGGGCTGCCTCCTCAAGGCAGCACTTGCCCGAAAAAGCAGGATCTAGTTTAATGATTTCTATGACGGGGCACAAGTTGTCTTTAATTTCCAACTGCCAAGGGCTGCAATAAGGGAGGGGAGGGGAAAGATGGGCAGAGAGAGGCCAGAGTTATTAGCCCCTATCCTCAGGAGAGAAGGCTTCCTCCACCCGGCTCTGCCTCTCTCTGGAAGACAATTTCAGCTAAATTCAAAGAAGTCTCAGAGGTATATTCTCAACAATAATTGAATTTCTGCAAGGCTGATGAGACGTATCGCTCTGGGAGAATAGAAGATCACAGGGAAAAGCATGCGGCTGAGATTGGGGACAACTCAGTGGTGGAAAACAACTAGGAAACACAACTCATCTGGCTGTCCCCCTGCCAGGGGACAAGGACAAAGCCACAGCCTTGCCCAGGCTCCACCGGGTCTTCTGCTCATGGGTCCATAAACTCAAACAATACAGGATATTTCTGGGGAGGGGAAATTATTTTTATATTTATTTTCTGTGACTAGTTTCATTGATGAGGGTGTTCCATGCTATAGATAACAACTCAGCATTAAATTCCATGGCTGCAGTTTGAAGGAACATAATCTAGGTTGAAAACAAGCTCACTATTTTCAGAGGTGATAGGAATTTGTCAGCAGGTGCTGATATACTACACGAACACAGTTTCCTGCTTGAGGTCACACTCCTTCCTTCAGCAGCTTCCAGTTAGAGCTGTAGGCTTGATGCAGTAATATCTGTAGATGACCACTCTGGTCCTCCTTTGAACCTTAAAATTAATTAATAAAAAAATGTTAGCTAGTAACTTTCAGCTATAATTAAATAGGCTTCACGTGGTATCAGACAGAATGAATAGTCATTACTTCTTTTAGTCTATCAAGACTACAAGCAAAAAGTGGGGAAAGAACAAAAATTCCTTCACCTTTCTTCTGTGTATCACAAAGCAAGAAATCTGATGAAACAAAGCAAACAAACAGATGCAGGCCCATCTTTCACAGATTTCATCAAAAAACCCACAACCCCGTAAGTGAGTAAAGATTTCCATTAAAAGACAGATTCAGTTCCTGTTGGTTTTGACATGACTTACAGAAGTAACACAAATTTGTTTTGCTTATGGTTCCCTGTGTGTAGCTGGCAGTAATTGTTCTTACTGAGTAGTGGGCATTTTTCTTTGGGGAAAAAAAAAATAAATCGATAAATATTTAATTCATAAATATAAGAGAGCGAATGAGCAAAAATATACAACTAATAAAGACAAATGACTGTCGTACTCATGAAGTCTTCTTATTAAAGAGTCAGTGGAAAAAATGTCCCTGCTGGGAAAAGACAACAAAATAAATTGTGGACTTTATACTGCAAACACAGCATTTAAAAAAAAAAAAAAAAAAAGAAAAAGAAAACAACGAACGTTAATGCATCATTAAAGTAGAGTGTTTAAATCTACAGAAGCCAGCATGAGCATGAAGGAAGATTCCTGCGGCAACGTTAATTGGGACTTATTGCGGACTGCGTTATTGATGACTGCATAGATCCGGTTGCATAAACAAATCGCCAAAGCTGTATACAACTGGAATGCAAATGAGGGATGTGCAGCCATGCGGCTTCTCCCACACTGTGAGACACAGCAGGTATGCACTGCTTATGGATCATCGACAGATGCACACACGTATGCGTATATATTACATGTATAAGCATAAGGCAAAAAAAAACCCATACCTACCAAATCTTCAAGGTACATCTTCTAGCTATTTGTGTTTACTTATTTGCAGGGGAGTTAACAAAGGCTGTGGCTAACAATGCATTCCTTTAGTGCATGCATAATTTAATTTGCTTCATCCATTGTATCTGCACATGACAAGAACGTAACACTCCTGAAATCGTAAAGCACTTCTATTTAGTAATTTCTATAGCCAGACCAAAACTTTGTGTTATTTCATGTCCCATATTGCCAGTAAAACCACAGCTGAGCTAACATGCCCCAATCCCTATGCCTGTTTTCAAGAGCAGTGTCCTGGGGACATATACTCTAGATTGCCTACGGTAGCTTCAAAACAACACAAAACCAGCCCACGAAAAGACCCCATCCATCCTGGCAAGTGCACACTAGTGCTATGCCAGCAAGGCTTGTGTCTGCCCTGGCTCTAGCACGTATCGTTGGACTGCATTGGCACCAGGCAATCAAAACCTGGGAAATGGAGTTTAGTTGATGCTGGGGGGTTATTATCTGCATTACAGCAGTTCTCAGAAACTCTAACTGATCAGATTCCTGCTGCACACAGTACAAAGGTAGCGATGGAAAGTTGCCCCTCATGTCCGGGTAGGCTATTAACCTTGCAGAGAAGCGGGAAAGCAGGGGTCATCCTCTCAAATGATTCCCATTTCACAGGGCAAGTGCTGTACAGTGGGCTGTACCTGCTACTCAGTGCTGTGAATTGCAGTGGGAATATCAGTGTCAAGACGTTTTGTTCAAAATGAAATCAAGTGCCAATTAGTGATCCCAGACACTTTATCAAGTTGCCTGAGGCTGCATGCTGTGACAGAACCCAGAGCTGCCAATTTCCCCACTAGCATTTCTCACGACTACTCAGCCTTTTCCCACCTTTTTGTGCCTCTTCTTTTATCAGAAAAAAAAATAGTGGAATTGTTCATGCAGTGGTACATCTTCATTGCTACCTTTACTTCCAAGATCCCCAGCATCTGAGCATAGGGTGAAACAGATACGGGGGGACATTCCGCTTATATGATTTAACTAATCTCATGCAAATTTACTCATCAGTCTTGGTACCCATTGTGCTTTTACAAACATAATGACCAATCCAGCTGAATGTTGCTTTTTCCAAGATAATAGCATTTTTATGTATTATTCCTTAAAGCTTTTTGTGCTCATGCACTCTAAAAAAGCCCCAGCTGAGCAATAAGGGAAATCAGTATCTTTAGTATCTGTCCAGGTAATTATGCGTCTTCCTTCCATGTTAGCTGAAGAGAATATGATGATGATGATAGGACATCATTAACATGTCTGGTTTTTCCCCTCCCTTTTCCTACTTTCAGCATATGAAACGGAAAGCTGCAGTTAAACATTTATCATTACATCTTTTCTGGCTCATATTAGAAATGCTGCCTGCCTGCATTGATCTTGCATTTGAGAAGAGGGAAGGATTTTGCAGGCAAGGCAAAACACAGAAGAACTGGTTTAAAACAGAAAACAATAAACTTGCCTCTCCTGATATGAATTTATGTGATTTACTGATTTCTGGATCATGTGAGTCCAGAGGAAAAAAAGACAGCAACAAAAGGCTCTATGTGTAGCTTCTTTAGTAACAGAAGCAAACCCAAACAATTCAATAAGGCTAATGGAAGAGTTGTGAGTTCCTCCTCTACACCCTTCACCTACTCTCAAGTTAATTTGCTAGTAAAACGCACCCCAACGTACCTTCTCCTCAAGGAATCAGGATTGATTATAAAAATGGATGCTAGTGATTTTTCCCTCTTCACAGCCAATCAGGCATTGCTCCTGCCTGTGCTCAGACAAGTTGACAAATATACAAAGAGTTTTGAGTGAAGGTTGGGATTTCAAATCTGAGACCAAGGAGTTGAAGGATTTGGCTGGAGGGAGTGGAGTGGGTTTTGTATGAGAAGACAGCTAACCACCTCAACCAGAACCATTACCTGGAAAAGCTGCAGCAATGTGGCACAGGCTGTAATAGCATACCAGAGATCCATGACTTCCAGACAGGTCCGGTATGTCAAAACTGGCTTTAAAAAAGGAATGGTAACAGGCTGACAAAAAATTGAAGTGCTTGACTTTTGTAACAATCAGCCTTTAAGTTACGGTCTTGAGAGAGCATTTTGACTGTTGATCTGTCTACAATTGACCTTCTAATCCACTGGTTTCCACGGGCTTTGGGAAATTCCTGCTGATTATGGCAGTTGTTAGCTTATATCCCGGGTCCATGCACTGGAAAATCATAAAATCTATTTTGGTGCTTTATGTGGATATTGAAGAAAGCCACAGGCCCCCCTCCCCTCTGACTACAAAAATACAACTGCTTTCATAGTAGCTGTATGCCATGCTGTTTGATCATTGTTCGGTGTCTTTCAAGTTATTTCCATTAGGAGGAGAAATTGCTGAGGGATTCAGGCATTTTTCATGCAATCCTGTTGATTTTGCAAAAAAAAAGAAAAAGAAATACAAAAGCCTTGAAGATAGCCTGAATCAAATCAGAGATAATTTTTGTCATTTTCTAGGCTGCACTCAAGTGTAAAGAGAAATTTCAGCCATTTTCTCTGTATTTTATTTCCAACTTTTTTCTGTCTCCAGGACAGGTCTCTCTTTCTGCCTGTTTCCTGGCTACTCTGGAAAATACACTCTGGTAATGGTATCTTATTACTTAGATTTCTTCTCCCAAGGAATGAGCAACAGGACAAGAGGAAATGGCCTCAAGTTGCACCAAGGGACGTTTAGGTTGGATATTAGGAAAAGTTTCTTCACCAAAACGGTTATCAGGCACTGGAACAGGCTGCCCAGAGAAGTGGCTGAATCACCATCCCTGGAAGTATTTAAAAAATGTGTAGATTTGGTGCTGAGGGACATGGTTTAGTGGTGGACTTGGCAGTGTTATGGTTGGACTCAATGATCTTAAAGGTCTTTTCCAACTTAATGTTTCTATGATTCTGTGACTTTACCTGAAGTTCCAGTTTGCTAAATTTCACTCAGGCACATACAAACATTCTCACAGCTTTTCAAGAAAGTTTGTTACCTGGAGTCTGAAACCAACACAATCAGAATGACCCTGTTTTGGCGCTTCAACTTTTGCTTACCACTTGTGGTTCACAGCAGCTTTTTCCACCTCCAGCTTCAGGAACTTCCAAATACACTGCAAGAAAGTGGCTTGTGATGAAGCTAAGTTACTAGCAGGTTTCCTGGTGGGATGCATGAGAACAGTGCAGGATGAATTCTGAAGAAGAGTTTCAAGTTACTGGAAAACAAAAGCACTGTTTGTTGGGTGGCTGAGGGTGTTGGCTTTTTTTGGCCTAATTCCATTTCCAATTAAGCCACTTCGTGAAAGGAACAACAATAAAAAAAAATTAGTATGCTTTGTGTTCCCCAAAATTAAAACCACAACAAACCAGAACAAAATGCTGTTCTGAAACGGACAGACTAGATTAGTCTTTTGCTGGAATACCTCTATTTTTGCCCAAAGTCTGAGAAGGCAACTGACAACTCCCACTTCATCAACAGGAGATGGGGATGCTCCACCCATGACGAGCTCTGATCTGTTTGCAGTCCTACTTACTGCTGCCATTCTGATTTAAGTGTGATATGAGAAACTTTTCCCCTTTTACAAGCTCTCTTAGCCAGAGTCTTGTCCTCCAGGTCACTTAAGCACATGTTTAATTGAAGTGCACGATCAGTTTCTAGAACTTAAGAGAGGACCTGACTCTGTCTCACTGCAGTCAGCAGAGCCAGGTTATCTGATGTTAAGCACACGCTTAAGTGCTCTGTTGGATTTTTGCCCAAACTGTCAATCTTTTATAGTTAATCATTTATCACCCAGCTTATGCGCTGGTAGTTATGCTTCAGTGTGCAAATATGTAAATTGCTTTCATAAAGCTCCACGCACCAAGCACAAATAATGCTTTCTCAGCCCTTTACAGGAGTTCTCCAGCCCTGTGACACCTCAGATAGATCAAACGGCACTTAGAACCGACAAGAAAGTTACTTCTCCGTTAATTAAACGGAATCATTACTGTGTTCCTCTTCTTAATAGTGAGGCATATTCACAGACTTGCAAAATAAACAAATAAATTATGCCATTTAGCTCTAACCTGACAAGTATTACACGTTTTGCCTTTAGGAGCCTGTACATCGATCCATCTTACACACACCGCCACTCCCACAGTGAGGAAGGGAGCAAGCTGTCAAATGCATGATAAGCATATTTGCATAACTGCGGCACAGATTAAGTTAAATAACTGCCTCGACGAGGGTATTTGCAATGTATCACAAGGCAATTCTCCCAAACGCAAATGCCCGTTTTAATTTCTCTTTCCCTGGCTAAGGTTAATTGCTGTGAACTGCAGGGGAATGTCACCTCCGCTTGCCCCGCACTCTGTTGCTTTGCATTCAGAAGGCTCGCAGCTCCCATGATGTTTCACGAAGAATTAAAATTGCCACGAGGAGAGAGAATGTAGCTACTGCCACTCAGTTCCAATATACTGTACCGGAATGATGGGTGGCAACGCTGCCTCGCTGAAATTGAGCCTTAAAATACAATTAGTTGCAGCGCTGCAGATTGCAGAGCCAGTTACTCTGCGCTCCTGCCCGTGGGGCCTTCCCTGCATCCACTAATGAAAAGGCTGCTGTTCCTCCAACGTCAGGTGCTTTTGCAAGAAATGAGTACCAGGAAGGGAAAATGACAAAACCTGTTTCCTTGCTCTGTAGAGCAATTTTTGTAAAAATTTATTCTCTGCCAAGCAAACCACCTGAAAAAAAAATATAAATTGCAGTCAGCCACTTTTTCTAAGAGGAAGCTTGAACACATCTGAGATTGAGTCATATTAAAATGAATTAATGCCGACAGCTGGTCTCCCAATCATTAATTGAAAAAAAAAACCAACCCTCAATCTTTAAGTATCATTAAAAAAAAAAAATTCTAAAGAAACAAACAAAAGCAGCAAGCCAAGCAAACAGGCTCCCCCATGACAGACTGGTTGCCATCATGACCTACCGAACAGGACCAAACTTGTCCCCTGAGCTCTCCTGGGGCTCTGCAAAAGCCCTCAAGCTTCTGTGGCAGAGCCTGGCTGGCGGGTCGGGTCCTGGGCCACCCAAGACACAGGTGGAAGAGCAAGGGTAGGAGGGACCCTCAAGGGGAACTGCAGAAAGCTCTGCTTGGGGAAGGGGTCCAATGCATGGCTGTTTGGGGGCTGGCAAGGAAATAAAAGTGTCAGGAAATGGAGAAGCTTGGGACAATGCTTTGGAAGGCTTGTGTTCAAATTCAGGTCCCAGATGAAGATTTGGCCATCATCCCAAATACTAGGAGATTTTCCTTTATTACATAATTCTTTAAAAATGACATGCACATTTCCTTTCTATGTTTGTAATATCAGTCAATTACCAAGTCACATGAAAGCAAATAAGTTTGCAGCATTTTAAAGAAGACATAATGTGTTAACGTAGGTTAGAAGAGACACAGAAACACACCGCTTCAGTAAAAAAAATACATGGTGGGGAAACAGATACTCTTCTTTCCCTCTAGGTCAGATATAACAATCTTCCTACTCAAAACCCATGGTGGAAAATATCCACTCATTTCTGGAAATCTAGTGAGACGGAGACACAAACATCTGAGCAGCTAAATATAAGTCTGAACAGAGGTGCTTTGTACAGTAAGTTCCAGTGTCTCTTAACTTAATATGGAAATTGATACAAAAATAAAGTATATTCAGAGCCCAGCTCTGCTTGTGTGCTCACTGGGACTCAAACCACCAAATTTCAGCCCCTGTCAAAATTGCTCTGCAGTTTTTGTCTTGCACTGTCTCATACGCCAAGAAGACAGAATAATGAGGTCCAGCACAAAAGGCCATGTCTATTGAGATATATAAAGGTTACTCCAAACAAAGTCAATATGAGAACTGCACTCAGAACGCCTCGTCCTTTAGCATTTCTGCAAGAGTGATAAGCAAAGTTTAATTAGAGGAGTTTAGGTTTCGGTCAGAGATTTCCCCAACCCAAAATGCCAGTGGTTCAATTTTGCAACGTTTATACTGGACACATGTCCTTTGGATCACCTTGAGGTTGCTGAAGCTTGGGGTCACGCTTGGGCAGGTACTGCTGGAGCAACACTGCAAAACCCTAAGGAGGAAAAGGAGGTGGCAAGAACAGCGAAGAGCCGTGCTAGTGACACATGGTTTTCTCATATTTCTCCTCCCATCTTGCTGCAAGGCAAAAACGTTGGACCCAGGTGTGACTGCACTTGCAGTGATTTAAATTTACATTTTCCAGGTCTGACTCTGCACTATCCTGTCCCTCAACCACTGGCCCAAGCACAGGGTGTGCAGGACTTGGTGGCCTGTCTACTGGATTCCAGGACCTCCTTGCAGCAGAAGTGACACCCCAAGAAGTAGAGCTGCAGGTGCCAAGAAATTCAGAGCAGAAGTGGGCTCCGTTGCCAGGCATTTCCCATCACAAGCACATTCTTGGTGTGGTACTTTCTCTCTCCCCTTCTCAGAGAATGCACCGGATGATGCCCAGTCATTAACAGGTTTCTCAGCGATAATGACCTGAGTGAAAGGTAAATCAGCTTCATCTTATGTAATATTAAACGAAATAAGAAGAAAAAAGAAAAAAGAAAAGGCATCTACTCTTACAACTCATATGAAAAAGAAAACGCAAAGTAAGGTGTTTTCCTCTACTTCCATATTATCCACCTTCCAAGTCAGAAAGCTACAAAGCTTGCTGTGAAGCATAATTCAATAAATAAATCAAGAAAGTATCGACAAGCTTGATTTCAAAGTGTACAGGAAGGGGGCAAGTGTCGTGCTTTCAGCCTTCCCCCTCTTTTCAGCCCTCCCCCTCTTTTCAGCCCTCCTCAACTGTTGAAATGCTGTGCCCTGCCCCAGGGCAAGGAGGGAGCTCTTGCAGGTGGCAGCTGAATTCAGAGCCTCTTAAAGCCAATGAATTCTACCCTGCACATCCTTATTAACATCATCAGTCCAGGAGAGACTAACCAAGGAGACAGTTGTAAATAATTTGGTGACCATCAGCCACTGTGATGGGCAGTTCCAGCTCACCATGAGCCCTGCCTCACACATTACCAGGACTGATCTGGGGCTGTCCCACACAAGGCAGCAGCACAAGACAGGTTCCCAAACCTTCCCCACTATGACAGCTCACAAAGCAGCTGCCCAAAGACAACAAATGGGACACAGGAGAGAAAAAAGTCATAGTTTCCTGCCTTTAGACAGACGAAGCCATGTGATGATGGAGAAGAGGGCACCTCAAGCTACCCCACCACTGAGATGCACAGCACAGCCCAAAACAGATGCAAGACAGAGACATGCTCCCTTCCCCACCACAACTGCAGCTCCCCAAAATGTTTTCTCTGTCTGGCTCCTGCTTACAGCACCCCACATCCACCAGGACGCAGCAGCAAGTCTGGCACCCTTCACATTCTCTTCCTCCTTGCTAAAGGCATCTGAGACAAGCATCCCCACCACTCCAAGGACACAGGAAAAGGGACTGCAGGACCACATGGACAATTTTGAAAAGCGATGAGCATCGTACCCTTACAGATTAGCTAGGGTGGGGTAGGAACTGAAATGGCATTCGTACCACAGCTTGGCCAAAACAGACAGCTGAAGGGCAGTTGAAGGGCAATGTTAGAGAGCAAGGTTTGGATATGATCGTGCATGTTCATTCATCTCTTTATTCTCATTCAAGAATGTGAAGGCTGTAGCAGCCTTACAACTAACAGCCACAGCATGCATTGGAATTGCCAAAGCTTGTAAAATCTGGAGGGGGAAGTCATTTAGTTTGAGTCATAAGAGGTCTTGATACAATCTAAGCTTCATCACCTCTGAAGAAACAGCTCACTCCCTGGACGGATATCAAAAGACTGCTGCATACAGCCTTGATAACACAATAGCAGAGAACAATTCCTGGCGCTGAAGATTACAAGGTCTTTGTATCAGCTGCTCTTCAGTACAGCTTCTCTCGCACTACACCACCTGACGGGCACTACAGGTTTATGGTTAACTCTTCCGGGGTCCATGGCCCTGAAAGCAAGAAGATATAGCATAAAAGCCTGTGCAAAGCTTATAAGTATAGTGAAAAAAAATAAAATAATACAGCCCTAGACATAAATAGCAACATCGATCTACCTGCCTTTGCCTGCCTGAGGTTTCACTGGCTGGAGCCTCACCTGCTCTAGGAATCAGAGTGGCTGCAACTCTGCTGCAGGTGAAAAAAGGCAGGCAGGAGGGCTTGGGGTAATTCTGCCTTCGTGCCCTCCACAGTAAACACAGTGGCTGGGTAATGCCTGCACTGGCCCACAAGACTGCTGGCTCAAAGACCCCCTTTCTGTGGCCTGAGTCTTGTCTGGGCCCCATGAAGAAGGATGACGATGGAGGACCCACAAGTAAAGAAAGCTTAAACTCAGATGAGAACAAAATTTTATTCCCTACCTCAGCTCCTAAGGTTGGGGAGGACTTTTCATTACTGGTGACATTTGTTTCTGGAAAGGAGAGGAACAGGCATCCGTGGGAGGGGAGAGTAAACTTCATCATACACCCCATGGGGCATAAAGTAGCTGAGTGGGAGAATTTTTGACACCTCCCTGTGCTGGAGTAAACCCAGGAGTGTGGGCCAAGACTCCTGCAAGAGCCTCCCCTGGGGAGGCACGGGAATAGCACAGCCAATCCTGCTTTTCCACCAGAGCTGCTCTCCAGCACTCCCGCAGCCTCGGCTAGAAGCGGAATCCACAAATGGCACAGAGATGCAGGGGACCAACAGGAGAAAGGGAAAGGTCAGCTAAGGCTGCTACCACTGTGCTCCAACCAGAGCAAATGGCAAACAAGAACAGACTCCTGCAAAGCAGCACTGGCGAAAAAACCCAATGAGCGTGTGGCAAGTGTTCCCCCATGCCGACCATCCCCCTTCCGCTCTTACAAGAATGAATACAGAAAACAAAACCAGACTTTGTGGAAAGACACACTATGGAAGCCATAAGCAGAAAGAGTAATAGATGCAGGTTGTTCTTTTGACAACCATTTCCACTTGCCTGCATACCAGAGCACATGGATTACTCCTGTTCATAGATAAGCAGCAGTGGGGTGAGATGCTGTTTTACCACCATCCAGTACGTACCTTCAGCGTTTTCACTTAGTAGGTAGGCCATCCACTCAGTCTCGTCATAGATTACAAGCAGTTTTGACATGCCTGCGGAAGATGTGCCTTCAGGGTGACAGCCCTGCAGGTCCCACGTTCCTACTTTTTCAATCAATTCCTTCACGTCACACCAATGCCAACTGTTTTCAGCTTTTCCTATCAGTGAATCTGCTACACAAACCGTAGTTTTGCACAGAAACCGCTCCAGCAACGGAGGCTGGGGTGCTCAACGGTCCAGCTGCCTATAGCTGTGTGTACTGAGATGACAGCGCCGCAGATAGGTTTCAAGACCTCAGTCAGGTCACACAGAGCTGATGATACAGTACCCTGTAGATGCTTGTAGACTGGGGCTGAGGCAGAGACTCCCTGGATCCAAGGAGAACAACTGTTGCAGATTCCCATGCCTACATGTAATTTTGCTGCAGCAGCAACTTTCCACCTGCTCATGGTTTCTCCTTGCCTTGGCTGCAATGGTATGATGACCAGCAGTGGGCAATGCCCACCTTCTGTCATGGAAGTCTGTGGGTACAGCCTGTAACAAATGTGAAATATCTTCTGTGACTGAGGCCAGCTGTGCTAGCAACATACCCAGTAGGACACCGGACCACTACCTAGTGGAGAAATTACTCCCTGCCCAGTGCTCAGACACTCTCAAGAGGCACTCTGAAGCTGCATGGATGACTGCAGGCCCATGATACCGTATTTTTCTAGCACTCAACAAGCAGATGGAGGTTTGTGACTGGTTTCTCCCAGCCAAACTTCCTGCAGAGGGATGACTAGTTTCCAGAGCGTTAAACAGACGTGTGACCACGGAAAAATGCCAGATGGCTGGGAAGAGTACTGGAGCAGCCCTCATGATGAACGTCTAGCCTTGGCTGCCAGCACCACATACCATATGTATCAGCTCCCAGATAGGAAGGCCTGGCTGTGAGTTGGGATTGTGACACGGGGATATTACATAGCACAATTTGTAGTGATGCCATCGTACAACAGCACAGAAAGAAGAAAGTTTATTTCTTTCACTCACTTCCTTTACTGTGCAAAGGGATACACTTCAAAAGCCCTTCTATTGATGGCGTGGATGCAAAAAACTGCTTCAAAAGCAGCACACCTAGCTTTCTGCAGGCCTCCTGCTGAGCGGGAGATACAATTTTTGCTTTGTGGGACACAATTTTTGTTTAATTCCCGCGACAGATAACCTCAGGGAGACACGAAGCGTTGAAGTGTAGGTGGGTGCTGCAGTTTGTGCTCCTGAATCAGCTGTGGGTTAGTGGTAGGAAAGCGGATGCTGTTGGAAGGGCTGGAAAGTCACAAGTCTATTTCAAAGCCTCCTGCAACACATTTACAGCTACCGGGTCCCCAGGGGCACCCACAACAGCAGAGCTTCTTAAGCACCCTGGCTCTTTGCTCTCCGTTGTAATCAGCGCATAAACAAGGGATTTGTGTCTGCCTTTGCTTCACAGCATAGCCATTACCCAGCCTGATGCTTGTAATCAGGAGCAGAACACAAGTGGAAAGGAAAACAAGGAAAGAAAAGAAAAAAAGCCCCCATGTGGCATCACTCTACGCAAACCACCAACTCCAGCTGCAGCTTCGTGACCTCTTTACGCTGATTAACACCAGGCTGCCACTGAAACAGTCAAGCCCTAACCTTTCTGCCCACCCCATCACGAGCTGGACCAGGGAATCTGTCTGCGTGCTGTTTTACAGTTATTTAATCATGTTCCTTTTCATTTGTATCAATTACCTGAGCTGGCATACTCACCCAAGCACACGAGGCAGCAGGAGAGCACGGTCAGCAGCAGTTCACACCAAGGTTAGCTAAAATCTGTTGCCTTATGGGCAACAGCCTCCCGGTGCAACATATTCTCCCACACACATTGACACAGCTTGCAAAAAGCACAGCCAGTTTCAGAGATGTTCAAACGGTAGCCACATGGGCAACGTACAAATCAGTGATCTGCCCAGACCGATTTCATTTATGCTTTAGTCTGCGAGGTACTCACACGACACACAAAATGAAGCTAGGGCTTTGCAGACTCCTAATGAGAGTGAGCACATGAGACAAACAGCTGGCAGAAAAATTATAACAATCAAACAAAACCCCAAAAGACAGTTTCCTATATTTTTTTAAAAAAGGAATTTGTTGCTGTTTTTATTTTCAAGAAATATGTACACTTGGAGAATAAAGCTGAGGCTATTTTAGCCCCACTGATGTCTAAATGGCAATCTCCAAATGCAAATTTCAGTCACGGGACACCATTTAATCTGTACCAGCAGAGTGTTCTGATCCCTGGATGGGATTTTGGCACTCTAGTTCATCATATTTACATTCCAGAGGTGGAGATTGGTTCAGAGGAAGCCTGAGGATGGAAACAAAGCAGGAAGATTTATCACTTTATCATGTGGAATGGTGCTTGGTCCTCCTGGGCAGTTCAAGTCTCTTCGTAGTTAGCAACTGGGCCAGTCCATTCATCAGTATCATAAATATGGTCAATGACATCACGAGCACATAATGGCTAATGCTGCAAGGAAGAGACAGACAAAAAAAGTGAGAGAAAAATGTAAATTTTCAGAGAGAAAAAAAAAAAAGACCTAAAGAACCCTGTGAATACTTTTTTTTCTTTTTAACTGTGCCTAATTATTGGCCTAGTATGTCATTTTAGATATTCTGCTCCTATAAGACAACTATTTTAGAAGTATCATGTAAAAACCAAAGTCTGTGACAAAATAAAATGGTGGGGACAACAGAAAACACAACTGAGGGTATACTAGGTGAATAAGAGGTACTGGCTGTATTTTCCATTCAAGTGGGTAATTCAACAGACGTGACTGAAAGCATTGCAAAACTTCCATTTGCTGTGAACTGATAATGCAGTTATCACAGCCCAGGGAGAACTTGCCGTCACACAGACATTCCTGGGTAGTAAGACAGGTCAGAGATTTATGTCAGCTGAAGCACGATTTTCTGGAGAAAACCCTATTCCAGTGATGAGCAGCTTTAAGAAAAAAACTCCACTACTTTTTCACTCAGCTTTTCTAAAAATTCTGGAGCCCTCTGCTGTGGCAACACATGATTTCAAAGCGATTAAACAAACGAGGTCAAGAGTGGCTAATAAACATAATTTGAAGACGCAGCTCCTGGAAGTCCTTAAGTCACTAGTGATTAAAAGAATAACAAGCAGAAAGCCTGTTCTCCACTTGCTCACATTCTGGCACCTGATGTTCACTCGGGTTACGGACTTAGGGTCACACTGAGATCTGACCTAGGATATTTCGCATCCTGTGGTCGATGTCTGAATCAAGCCACTATTAGTAAACCACTAGCCATTAAGATATTAGATTTTTTCCAAATCCAGTGACATTTCAGGCTGGAGTTGCAGAAGAAACACTGCTGCACCTGCATCCATCACACATACAGTGAAACAATTTGCTTTTTTTCCTGGGACTGGGAAGATACTGGCATTCTGACGTGAGAAGTGCCCATACCCACTATTTCAAAGCAGATGGCTCTTCAGGGTGAGTGGAGTAACTTCAGACTTGATGAAATCTGAGTTTAGTCACAAAAGTGGACTGCAAGGAGCACTTGCTGGTTTAATGACCTGGAATTTCTGCCAGAGGACTCATTCAGTTTGAAAGTTTAGCCACGGAAGAGCAGTAAAGCTCACAATGCCGAGGCTATCAATCCTCACGACCCCGAGACTGCAACAACCCTGGTGCTAGCTTTGTGCAATTTAGCTCCGTGAAGTGGAGAAGCACCAGTTCTTAACAAAGCTGGGTGGCTAACCAGTGTGAGAGAATAAAAGTAATCCGAAAAGTTCACTAATGAGAGAATAAAAATAATCCCAAAAGTTCACTCATGAGCGGTAGCTCTTCTACAGCCAGGATACCGGCAACCAAAGGAGCTGGAGTCTGACCAAATTGGATAGTGAACACAGAAAGGCACTTGACTCATGCTACAAGTTTTTTCTGTTTCAGTTGAGCCTGACTAAACCTTTTCAAAAATACTTTGCTCAAATTACATAGTTTTAAGAAATCAACTACAAAATTCCACCGGCATAAATGGGTTTAGACCTCAACGAGCACAATCCACCCCAACAGCCAGCAGCATCTCTGCAAACTCCCACCTGTACGCACCACAATGGAAAACATTCACCAGTGTGAACAACTCAAGGTTTAAAACATCAGACAGGAGCCATCTGTCCTGTACGCCTCTCCTGTAAGCATTTCCCCTCTCCAGCTTTAGCTCAGCAGAGCAGCATGCCTACAAGAGCCACACCACGCTCCATTTCCGTGGGGAAGGTCTAAGAAGACGCAGCGAGAGCATGAGGTCAGGCACAAAGCCTCCCTCCACCTGGTCACTGCACTTGGGACTTTGCAGTTCACAGCATGTTCACAATAACAAAGATAACACAAGTCCCTCAACTTCCACACCCTCGGAAGTCCACCTGGGTGGGTTACAAGTTTGTTTCAGTTCTCCATTGGGAAAGGACGTGTTGACAACTGAAAGTAAAGCCCTTGTTCCAGTTATCTTCATGGTGTAATGTGCCCTTTGGGACTGTACAAGCACCACAGGTACAGAAGTTTGCATGGCTCTTAAGGTAACAAACACTTTGGTAAATAGCTGGATGGGTTAATGCCTCCTGCATTACACCTCAAATTTCTTTCCCACCTGGCACAACAATTGTAGTAATACCACCTTCCTTCTAGCTTTCAAAGAAAGCTTGAATGAGAAATCTGAAAATAAGAAGCCAAATGAAGACCCTGCCTTTATTCCTAAAGACACCCCAAGAGAGCCACCAGAGGATCAGCCACCTGCTGCCATCAGTATGGTCCTTATGCATGCATCTGAGGTTGTCTACACCAAAAGGAGCTTTTTCAGACATGGGTGCTAATCAATGATTTTGAGGGGCATAGAAAGGGGGCTTTCTCAAAGGAAAAACTATTCACAAACTCTGTTTAGCTGCCTGTCAGTTGAGGGACTGGGTCTTCTGCATTTTTGTAAAGAAAAGTGCTGCATGCACTTTTCCCTTGCTCTCCTGCAAAAGGCTGAATAGTTATGCTCCTTTATTAAAATATCAGATGTTTAGAGCAAAGAAATATAGATATATATTATGCCATAGAGCACAATTAAAACCAATTTCAGCCTACTTGTCACATAATTGCAAGCAGCCAGAATCTCTGGGGCTATCAGCAACTGGTACTGCATTGCCTGCAGACAGCTCTGCTTAGTAAATTAGTTCTCAGGCTGGGGTAATGCTGTAATTAAACAAACAAACCAAGCAAGGCTCTTGCAGGTATATGCCACAACAGCAGTAGCAAAATCTCGATCCCTATACAATCCAGAACTGCACCCTTGGCTTGATCTGTAGTTACAGTGAAGTGGGTAATTCTCCAAACAAGCTTCCTCCATCAAAAGTCAAGCCTGAGCTAATAATAAGATTCTAGGCTCCAGGCAAGTCAGATCGATGTGGAGGAAGACAAGACATTAAACAGGTACAAGAGAATAAAGTACTGGGGCAAAGAGGGGAAATGCTTATAAAGGATGAGATGGGCAGGGACAGGTAATGGCAGAGAAGAGGTAGCTGGTGTAAGGGCATCACTGACGAGCTCAGGTAAGGCAGGACTGTTGAGTGGGAAGACAACTGCCCCATGTATGGATGGATCAAGGTCAACAGGCAAAGCTTGTGCTAGGAAAATATTTTATCAGGGAGGAAGACACCTGTTTCGGTGGCAAGGAACCAAAAGGAGAACATATGAGGTACTACTACCTCCTGGCTTTGTTTGTGACAGTGTACGTCAATGAGAAGTACTAATCAAAGACAAGAAGAATCAAAGATCAGTAAAAAAAAATGAGGGAAGGCAGTGAGGGGAATCAAGCTTGCTCCAAAATGTGGCTTTCTCCCAAGACGGACTAATTCCTAAGATGGCAGACCTGATTAAAAGCTAGGAAGACAGGAAGATGGAGTGGGTTACCATAGCAACTAAAAAATAGAAATAAAACAAGTAAAATAAAAACAACTCTTGCAAGGACTTGGAAAAGCAATGCCCAGAAGAGTCTGAGGACCTTATTTCTACATGAAATGCTACTTTGAACTGTGGGATTGCTCCCAAGCACACACTGAGACACGAGATTTTGACTCTGAATTTAGTCTCCTGCATTTCCAGTCAGGATCCCACACCCTCTCGCCTCTGTTGCACACAAAACAAATCATGAAGCACATCATTCCTAGCTCCTGTTTCAGACATTGTTGATAAACACTGTTTTTCTCCTAGCTATAAGACCTTTGTTTTAAGAGTAATACCTAGAAACCCCAGCATCTCAAACCTGACATCTATTCTGCTATCCCAAAATCTAAAAAAACTAGTCTTTATCTATGTCCCCTGAACTTTGAAACTGCAGAAGAACAGTTAAGATTGTATCTTTGTCTTTACGTTCCAGGGAGAGTTATAAAAAGAGGGAGTAGTACAATATGTGTCTGTATAAAACCATGTAATGCTGCCATATAAAGAAAGCTTTAGGATTTATCTTGACTATCTGAACATACAGCTATTTATAAATTGCATGTACTGTATAAATATAGTAGGCTTTAAAGGCTATATCTCTCTATCTATAAAGGTCTACAGATAGAGAAACATACCTTTTAAGCCACAGTGAAATTATTTTAGTGACAAGCCCAAAAGCTAGCTATTCCATCTGTCTGTTAGTCAAAAATAAAAGAATCTTTTAGAATAAACTTCTTGTGACCATGTACTACACACTGATACATCAAAAATACTAGGAAAATGGCATTATTATTTTTATGCAATGTAACGGTGTGTTCTTCTAGGGCACATGATGCAATTTAGGGTGACTTCAAGATATACAGGTAGAGGGTAAGGTTAGCAGACCTCAGAAGCTTGTGTAAACTATGAGTTCTGCATTCACTGCAAGACCATTATCCTGTTATATCAAAACAATGACACTCTCTGAAAGTTCACATTGATCTTGGCATGACCATTAAGCAAAGGGGCTTTAAAACTTTCTAAGAAGCCATAAATATTTGTGGTAATTGATAATTTACTGAGAGGAGGGAATCAATGGTGCATTGGCAATTCACTGAATGTGGTAATACAGGACTGTATGTTGGGTCTGCTGTTGCTCAGCATTTCGTTCAGGATTTGGAAGAGTGAAAAAAGCAGAAATCTCTTTATATGCAAAGACAATACTGAAGTGGCACCGTGAATTCAACCACAAGAATAGAGACATCCCATTGTTAAGGCAGATTGAGACGCGGTAAAACGATGTGTAGTGTGGTTAATTAAAAAAAAAAGGAAATGTGTTAGTACAGTACACAAAATTTCTTCCAAACAATGAGAGAGCGAGCTGCTAGGAAGCAAAACATCACCACAAAAAGCAGCAAAGGTCTTAGTTTTATAGTAAGGGATTTAAGACCAGTTCTTACACATGAAACCTCTGAACACTGGTACTGGAAAAGCCAAGTATTGCCCAACAAGGGTTTCCAACTGAACCTAGACATTCTTAGTGAGAGGACATATGAAGTTTGGAAGTGTGGTAATTAGAAAATCCATAGGAAGCTGTCACCACAAAAAAAAAAAAAAAAAGAATACAGAAATATGCATCAGAATTCTTTGCAAATGCAGCACATACACCACTGGACCATGGCAGGAACGAATCTTCACTGGGAAATTAAAATGCTGCTTTTCCACCTGATTTCAATGATTCAATGTGTGGCAACTAGACTTATAAAATGAATCCTGATAATTGTGCACACACATACATACATACACCTTTCCTATCAGTGCCACAAAAACGAAAAAAAAAAAAGGAAAAAGGAAAAAAAAGAAAGATGAGAGCAGCTGTCCCTAAGGGTTCCATGAAATCCTGCACAGGTTTTGCTGAGATACAAACAGTTGGGAAAAAAAGAACTATCGTTTCCTTAACTGACTCAGCTTTCTCGGGAAAATTTTGGCAACACCTAAAATGTCAACTGAGATGGGATATTTTCAGGCCTTGCTGTCAGAGCAACAACAGAAAACAGTGCAACGGGAATGCCACAGAGCTGTCACTGCAGTTGCAATGGGGGGACAGGAAGGAGCCACAGGAATACCTCTCTCCCACTGGTTTTGGGAATTGCCCAAACCCCCATGAAGCTCATCTTCCCTTTCAGGAATAAGCAAAAAAGTAAAATCTGCTAATTTTACCAAGACTGAGGATCACACATTAGAAATCTGCTCAGAGAAGAAGGGCCAGGTGCCAAAATATTGCTCGTGCTAGGTAAAAAAAGGACTACAGCTATCTGCCTGTGGCTTCTTCTCTTTTCTTACACAACCTAGTCATTTTTATCCTATGTGCATAGACACACATACGCAGGAAAACATATATAAAGAAACTACAATAAAATAATGTAGGTAGCAAAGTCAAACTCTCAGAAATTAAGAAATGACAAACTTGAGGCTGGCTGAGCATTATGCATTACTACGTTAAAAATTCATCACAAATTACTCTTTTGAAAAGACATTTTCAGTGTTTTCTTCAGTGCTCAAAACGCACACATGGAGAGGCAAAATTACAGTAGTGTGTAAAGAGCTCCCCTAAACTCCTCAAGATAAGGCAAACTTCCAGCTGAAATGGATCCAACGATCTATCTTTGTTGTAAATCTCTACACAACGAAGACCGTAAAATGGACAGGAAGGTATTGGATACTTGTAACAATTAATATTTTTGTTTGCTAACTCCTAACTAGAAAGATTGTTGCCCAGCAGAACAGAGCTTTTCTGAGGTCTCTAATACCCTTACTGCGTCATAGAATCATAGAATGGTTAGAGTCGGAAGGGACCTTAAAGATCATTGAGTTCCAACCCCCCTGCNAGGGATCTGCACAGGAATTCAAACCAAGGGATGAGGCCACAAAATTTACCACAGCAAAAAAAGAGTGGGATGTTAAAGCATTGTTTCCACTACTTAATCTAACTGTATCTCCTCCCATCAAGGACTTTCAAAAGGTAGCTACAAGCTGGAATTTCAACCTCTAGAGAAAACAGGGCAGAATACGTGTGCACGCGTGCGTGCACACATGCATGTGCTGGAGGAACATTGGGGCTCAGCAAAGCCCAGAGGAGATGTAGACTAAACAGAATATTAACAATGGGTCACTATTCAACTTCTGTTTAAATAACAATGTCAAGTGACCAGATTGGCTGGATTATTAACAACACATTCCATACGAAGCTTATTAGAGCATTTTATCTATTTCCACAACTCGGGGAACTTAAATCTGAAATATGTGTTCCGTGTGTTTGTTATTTCTGGACTGTTCACAAATAAGACCACACAGTTGAAAGCCCAGCCCATGATGTATGCTGTGGAGGCTAGTACGACTCATAATGCAAAACAAATTACCTCATTTTAGCTGTGATTTCTATGTCTAAATGCTAAAGATTTACTCTTCCCCAACTAGGGGGAGGATAACTGCATGGGTCTTGGTAGCCACCAAGATATTTGCACAAGGTTCATTAATTCACAGGGGATTGTATATGGAGGCTTAAGCAGATTCAAGAAAATTAACAATTTTGATAAATTGTTATTTTAACAGTGATTACAACTAATTAAATTGCAAAACGGTACTTAAAATATTTTTGTGTAATTACTGCTCTTCAGAAATCAAACAAATCCTACTAACTGTATTTCTTGCCACATGATTAATTACTTCCTGTTGATCTGGCACAGATTTTAAGACGTAAGTTTTAGCTTGGGATATATATGTGCACACGTGTGTAAATGCATTTTAAGTACAGGGAACATCACTGAAGCATTCGATTAAGCAGAATAATTGGAAAAAATTACAAGAGTTCTGAGTAGATAAACAACAATATTAACCTTTTAAAAGTGCAATGGAGGCAAAAAAAATATTGTACCTTGTTCCAATATCCAGCCAGCTTCCATAATCTTTAACCAAAAAGAAAAAATGCTAGGAAATAAAACCGACTTTGATTAGTACATCAACATTGCACAATTTGAAACACAAAATTAAAACCTATGTTTTCAGGCTGTTTACTCCAAGTTTCTAATTCTTCAAGTAGAACAAAGGGCAAGACCTTTTCAGGAATGCTCATTTGGACCAAAGTAAAGTCTAGGAGCCAGAAATAGATTTAACATGGTATCAAACACAAGCAGCTAAAAATGGACTAAGTTCTGTCAAGCTGAGCTTGCAAGAAACAGAAGATAACCATCAGAGAAGTTTTTCCATAAGCAAATTTAAGCCACCTTATTGATTGAAATAACGGGATCCCAAATAACACCTAGTGCCAAAGAGAAGGCTCCATATATACTTTCATGGAATTCTGTCACAAATTCCTTTTGGCAGCTCTGGCAGCTCCCCACCTGTAAAACAGGAATAACCTTGGGAGAAGACAGCACTTACCTGTTAGCAAATCCACCAAGTTCTAGCTGGTGGCCATGTGGATTCAAGACCCCAAACTAGTGGTCAACTTTCTCATTTCTTAATACACACACAGCTCTTGCAGCTCAAACCTCTCTGGTAATATTTTGTTTTGTACACCAAGCACATATTTGCAAATTATTTTAAAACAGTTAAAGCAAAACAGGAGAACACGTGAGATATAAGACCATGGCTTGCTACACACCAGTAACTCTTTGGTCTAGCTGGAGTGATTTTATTAGTGAAGTGCTATGAGTGTGGTTTACTGGTATTTTAATCCTCTGCCTGTGGAAGTTGTAAAAAATCGGATTAGTCAAACGGATTTCTTTGAAACCACACAAAACTATACCTTATCCATTTCTCACTCTACAGATACGTTAGTCATTATTTGGTTTTTAACTCCCTGTTTTTGCTGTCAGGTGAGATCCACAGATCACACTGTCCAAGGAAATCCCATCTGGTATGCTTATTCCAAACGGATGAAACTCAAACAGCGTGTCCGAAGTGAGAACACCAGCTCTACCTGCTGCTTTGGAAGAGCTTCTCTTCACCTCATGATACCCAGCAGCACTGCTTCCTACGTCAAAGACAGTTTGAAGGTGCAACAAAAACATACTTTTAATCTGTAAAAATTATGTTGGGGTATTGTTTAGCTTTGGGTCGTTTTAGCTAGCTTTGTTTGCGGAAGCAGGCTTTCTGAAGATAGCATTTTCTAACAGCTAATTACAAAGGACATAAAGTGGTTTTTTGAGTATTACTGGTCTACTAGATTCTGACAACTCTAGCAGAGCTGGCAGGTAATGCATTTCTTTTTTTCTCTTTTTGAAGGGAAGGTGGGGTGAGTAAAAGATTCAAATTTCCTGAAAAAGTAACTAAACCCCACACACAACTAAACCCGATATTCTTATTTAAATTCTTCCCAAGAATTTGACTGGAAAGCACATGAAAAACTCGGAATGATAACTTATTCCTTCATTTTTGTCTCTTATTATATGAGTATATTGCTTCTTCAGAAGCATTAATTATATGAAATTCAAAGAGCTGTGATTGGAGGAGTTTTATCTCTAAATTATGCTAGGATTTCAATCCAATTCACTGCCCTAGTTACAAAAACTTTGAAGTCTGAAACAAATTCAGATCTCTCTAGACAGAGTTAGGACAGCACTCTGCTTCTTGATCTTATTTGAACAGAATGTGCAACAACAACTTACCAAAGCCATAATATCTGAAATCACAAGAACAATGAGGAAAAGGCTGCAAAGGAAAAAAAAAAAAAGAAAAAAGAACCAGACCATCAACCTTTATTCATGGCCACAGATGTTACAAAGCTTATTAAAACCCTCATAAAGAAATTAAAACAAGATACAATTTCTTGCACTTGCCTTTCAATCACTCAGATACATTTCAATCTATTAGAAAACAGTTAAAATATATGGCTAGAATATCTGGCATTTGTAATCTCACCCTGCTTGAAAAGACATCTCACATTAACAGAGTTTCAACGCAATTCATTTATTGGAGAACAAGAGCATCTTCCAAACAGCACACGCCTGTTCCTGATGCAGGGAGCTCACGTGCTGGTTAGGCCAAATAAAGCTGATTCAGATGTTTCAAGCTGGACTCAGGAGTGAGCAAAGCTGTTTGGTATAGACAGATAGATACCTGAGCCGATGGGTCCTATCCTGACAACCACCCTGCTGGGTAGGAGGTTGCCAAAGGAGGTGCTCACCCCCCTTGCAGATACCTGGGTGCCCATAAGCTTCTTTGGAATGCTCAGCATTTTGGCGGCAAGCTCCCAAATCCACAGGTCTCTCTGTCAGGCAGCAAGTTACTTGCAGAAAATAGGCCCAGCCAGTAAAAGGAACCAGAAGGGAGCACGCAGAGTTATTTTTTCCCCCATTAACCTAATCTCCATTTCATTAAACTATGTAAATCCTGAATTACATGAAAGCAATTGCTATAACCGGTTAAAACTAGTTGCTAAGTTAATGACACTAAAGTAATGTTGCAAACAGCCAACCCATTAACAGAGAGGTCTTTAACTAGAGTACAGTTGATTTATCAGCTCTACCATCATAAATTCAGGAAGCTTTTTTGTGGAATGCTGCAGCGTTGCACGAGTGTGTACTGAGGGGACGCCCAAACCAATGCCTCCTGACGAAGAAGTTTCTGATAGAGCTACGTCAGCTCTGCTTCCTTAGTACATCAGGATGCAACAAACAGAACTGTTATCTCAGAGGTACTGAAACGCTTCCCTGCCCTCACCTATGGCTCAGATAGGATGTTGCAATCCTGTAGTGCCCAGGAGGCACTCAGCTAGGGGGCTGTTTTCATGGGCAGTTCCAAGAACATACTCTCACAGAATATTCCCCATGAACAGTAAAAAAAAATATCTTTAATCTGTAAACAGGGAGTTCAGGAGCAATTTGTTCAAATCACAGAAAAAAACTATTTTCTGCCCTTCTGGACTGCAGGAAGCATTTCACAACAGGACAACACTAATTTCAGGGCACGTATATATACTACAGAGACAAGATTGTCCACTGCGATGGCTTAATCTATCTAGCAGGGGTAGCAAGAGCAATAAAGAGTGCAGCACCGACATCGGGACACGCTGACAATCAGAGCGCCACCTCTCCAGGGATCCCAGGCACATCTTGCGGTTTGTGCCTTGTTCCCAGGCTGACACTCTAGCAGTATTGCTGCTGTCACCACCTGAGCACAGCTAAATGAAGCTGGCACAAATACCAGCCAGAGTTACAACCACGGCCTTGTAAAGCAGCACAGCCGTATTCATGTCACCTGATTTAAGAAGCTGATATTGTTTCCCCTCTCACACACTCAGACGGACATTTCACAAAAGCTTGCAATATCACTGGTGCTGCCAAGACAAGTGTTCACAAGCTAGGAAATGCTGACCTTTATGATGCCTGGGCCCTAGAAATATAAATTGCTAGCTAGTCTTTTGAGCAATCCCAATTCCTCATCAAGTCTGTATAAGCCTTACTGAGGAGGACAAATACCCTTCTCTGGGGGTGCAAGGACAGCCCAAGTATGGTGAACGCACAGCTAAGGCAGAGAAGGTAAAGGGATGGTGAGCCTTGTGCTTCCTGTCCAACAAGAAGTCAGATTTCAGGCTGCCATGCCCCTCATTAGTATCATAGAATCACAGAAAGGTTTGGGTTGGAAGGGACCTTGGAGGTCACCCACCTTCCACTAGAGCAGGTTGCTCAAAGCCCCATCCAGCCTGATCTCAAACACCTCCAGGGATGGGGCCTCCACAACTTCCCCGGTCAACCCGTTCCGGTGCCTCACCACTCTCAGAGTAAAGAATTTCTTCCTAATATCTAATCTAAATCTCTCCTCTTTCAGTTTAAAACCATTATTCCTTGTCCTATTGCTACACTCCCTGATAAAGATTCTTTCCCCATCTCTCCTATAGGCCCCCTTTAAGTACAGGAAGGCTGCTTTAAGGTCTCCCCAGCAGTGGTCCCAATACTGACCACCAAGAAACTCCACTCATCACTGGCTTCCACTTGGACATTGAGCTGGTGACCACAACTCTTTGAGTGTGACCATCCAGCCAATTCCTTATCCACCGAGTGATCAATCCATCAAATCCATGTCTCTCCAATTTAGAGACAAGGACGTTGTGCAGGACAGTGCCAAATCCAGGCAGATGATGCCAGTTAATCTTCCTGTATCCACCAATGCTGTAACGCTATCATAGAAGGCCACCAAATTCGTCAGACACTAGTTGCCTTTACTGAAGCCACATTGGCTGTCACCAATCACCTCCTTATTTTCTATATGTCTTAGTATAGTTTCCAGGAGGATCTGCTCCTTGAGACTGCTGGGCATAGAAGTGAGACTGACTGGTCTATAGTTCCCTGTGTGCTCCTTTCGTACTAGGTGGCACTGTACAAGGGGACAAAAGGCTGGGCACAGGCAGGTTTGTTTGGTAACAAACAGAAAGGCAGAGGACATCACATGGAGCCAGGGCAGCTTCCTTCTGCTCAGCTGAGGAATATGCAGGACACTGCAGTCCCCCTGCCACTGTCCAGTGAGACTTTCTGTCAAACCTACACAACATCCCATGGTGACAAACTCAAAACCATGTAGCTGACAGGGACCTCCTCTGTCTCAGCACCATTCGTAACCCCACATGAGGAGCACACGGGTCAGTCATGTGCACTGGGTACACTGAAAGGGGCTGGGAGGGCTAAGGGTTACAGAAAATAAAAACCTTGAGAAAGCGAAAAGCGTGAGGGTGTAGTTCAGGTCTGGATACAGCACTCCTAGAGGCTGGGCATCCATCCACCCCACATTCTCTCTGAAAAGCCTTTAGAGATGGAGAGCATCTTAAGAGCCATCTAGTCCTACTGAAAAAGATACGTAACACTGAACACACCTGGGAAGGACTGAACTGCAATGGAGGGGCATGCAGCCACCTTTTTATTTAAAATCCTATTTGTGGTGAGGTCACTGCTATAAAACTGTAAATGTTACAAACAGGTTATTTTCATAATACTGTCCTACAAGCAGAGATGCAATAGAAAACAAAAATCAGACTTTAAATTACGCTCATTTTTCTACATTATTGGGGAAAAGTGCTCCTTCTGTGAATTGTCAACAAAGAATATTAAATATCTGATTGTTTCAGACAGGGCAAACACTCCCATTTATACTCATTTATCACTAAAAAAAGAATTCCTGAGCTTGCAAAATCACTGAACAAAATCCCAAGCCATAAAAACAAATAAAAGTAACAATGTGATCTACTGTTCTTTAAATCTAGATTGAGATTTGACCATTTGAATTCTTGCAAAGCAGATTTGAAACCCTTATTAATGCAGAAATATAGCATTTACTGTACCTCTTAGACGACAGTTGTGTTGTGACTTGAATAGCTTCAAAAGCACATGATACCAGAACAAAGGGGATCACAACCTGTTTAAAAAACAAGCTACATTTTGGTTAACAGCCATATTTACAAAACAACCCAGTTGGTTGTGGAAACATACTTCTGCTTTTGAAATTAACACAGAATGTGTATGTCACAAAAATAAAACATTGGCAAGAAAGGGTAGAAACTAATTTTGCAGGAAGCACTTTTAGTAAATGAATAAAAACCCCCTTCCACGGTCACAGCTGAACTGCAGTGAAATAAGCCATGAGGTAATATGGAAAACTATAATTAAAATACATTAATGATCCTCACTTCATTTATCCATTTTGGAACTAGTGATAAATACTTCAACAAGGCTAGAAGACAGAGCTATTCAGATCCAATATCTCATTTGACAGGCTGCAGAGCTCCAAGTGTAATAGGGCAATCTTGTCTCAACCACAAAAAAATCTGAATATAAAATGTATTCAGTAAGGTAAGGATCACACTGCCCCTCCAACGCCAAATCAAGCAAATGCAAACAGCAGAATAAGAACAATACAAACAAACAAGTTAAAAACACGAATGTTGCTGTTTGCTCCTTGAAGTTGACTTGTAATCCTCAAACCAGTAGCATTAATGCATTGCTACAACCTGTTCTCTTGCATCTGGGTCTGTGTTTTTGACTTCCATCCTGCAGTGTGCCATGCAGTATGCCTGTAACTTAAGTCTGCTTTCTCTGGGACACAGGCAGCAGAAAGGCAGGGGCAGGAAATACTCCTTGCTTCAGCAATAACCCATAAATTCCATGATTCCCTCCCTGCCTGCTTCTTCACCCCTCTGGCTGATCCTTTACTCAAATATTAGAAAACAGGTCTCACACCTTGCCTGCAAACAACAAGTGCAATCCAACCTCTGATAGACTATTAAAAATACAAAAAATAATATTGATTGTAAAATGACAACCTAATCGGCAGAGCATTCAAGTCTGTGCTTAATGCAACATAGACAGAGCTAATAAAAAATATATATCCCCTCAATGTTTCCATAGATATTATACTATAGGAAAAGCTTACAATTTTTAAAATAATTTAAGTCTTTTCAAGATTTAAAATTCCCATTTTAATACAATAATGCAATCAAATTATACTTCCATGCACTTTAGCTTCTCTCTTCCAGGAAACTAAAGGATCCATCATTACACTGCAAAGGCTGAAAGCTTCACACATGGTTAAGAAGGCTAATGAAGCTCAAATACATATGAATGTTTTTGTAAATTGCAAACAGCAACCCTGTATGTGATATGTTTCTTATTAAACAGCTCTTTGAGAAAATGTCACTAAAAGGGAAGATCACTAACCTTTAGCACAAGCAAGCCTCCCATCATGAAGGGACTGAACACAGTCAAGAAACAATAGACAGAAGCAGGATCAAAACTAGAGAAACATGAAAAAGACATTACAACATATCCTTGAAATGGCACCTTCCATTAAAAAAACAGAGCATTTCATCACTCCTGTAACACGCTGTGCCTCTATATATTTTTAAACAAGGTTTCCAACTTTCTCTCCTCTTGTTCAAGCATTAAATGAGCAAGGGCAGCCTACCTAACTTTTCTTTCTCTACAGTTTTTCTGTGCTTGGGTCTTTTGAGGCGCCATGCTGCTGGGGAGCAGCTGAGCTCTCTCTGCTCACGCTGCCAGTAACTTCTAATGGAAATTGAGACAACCTCGTAACCAGCAATCTCAGGCTCTTAGGGAACGCGTTAGAGAGCAGGAACGAAATAAATTGTTATCATTATGCCACTGACAACTGCTTTAATTCTGCCGCCCTGATTTTGCTAAACAAATTTATATTTAGTATGCCAAGGAAGATTTCTTCTGCAGGAAGAATTTTTTGTACCTTGTGTCTCAAGTCAATGAATAAAATAAAAATAAAATTTACCTGTTAATAGAAGCTATGTTTCCAGTGCCAAAAAAAGCTGTCACTATGAAGAAAACCTAGATGCGTTTAAGGAAAATACACCACAGAAACGGTTGCAGCAAAACAAAACCAGCATTTTCCCCCCTTCATTCCAATTTACTTTCAAAATCCTATTATGAAACTGCAAGAAGGTGACTCACTATTACAGCTTTACCTGCACTAAGAAATTCCAAGTATCGTCAAGCTCTACCCAAGATTTCACAGGTGACTGTCACTTTTAAAAGACAGGGACTGCCTGGGTAAGATTTTAGAGCCTGTCTGGAGGCCCATGAAAGAAAGATGCAACTTGATTTTTCTGGGCCCCTACCTAGCACGTCAGGAACATCCCTGGACAGTGATTCCAGCTGTGCATTCAAACACACATGCTTTTGCAGAAAATAATGACATATGCACGTGCACTGAACAGCAAAAGAGAGGGCTCTATTCAGGAACTAACCACAGAAGAGGTAGGTAGCTGGCTGCGAAAGAAGATGAAAGGTTCCTATTCTATCACCCCCAAAATTTGTTGCCCAGAAGTTATGCTGAGTCTATCCATTGCCACATGGGACTCAGTTTTTGACTTACTCGAGGGAGAGAGAGAAGGAGGATGACTCTAGCAGTATCTGTATAAATGGAAAGTTTTTTTATAAATCCTACCCTTTTCATCTAGGTAGAGCACTTGCTGCTATATGAGCCCACAAAAGACATTTTTCTGGCCCCCCGAGCTCATTGGGGCCCATTATCACATCTCTTCAGCCGAAGAATGGGTTTTAAGTGCTTTTTTGCATCAGGCAGAGGGTTAATCAGTGACGACGGCTGCTGTTGCCAGAGCTCCCTCTGGTCCTTCCACTCCTGTTAGAGCTCCTGCACCAGATCATTTAAGTCTCTGCATAAACAATTTGCTTCCAACTGTTCAGGAGAATCATTGGGATTCTGCATGCAATATTTTGGAAGGATTAGGTCAGCATAACTAAAGAAATTATGCTTCCCAAGAGTATTAACAGCATTTCAAGTTTAGTAACACAGCAGTCTTAACAGCATGGCACAGCCCTGCCCGTTAAGATTTGTAAGAACAACAGTTCTGCAAAAAAACCTTAATATACTAGTAGCACATAGATTCTAATCAAACCTCCGAGCACAAGCAATGCAAATCTTCTTCTGGAAGAGCAGGCTGTAAGGTCCCTCAGCACATGCTGACTGCTGGGCCCTATTTAGGCACCTTGAGACAAGAAATACAGCTCACAGGGTCATAGTTGCAATGTGACTGCTCTAGTAGAAAAGGTTTCTCTTCTAATACCACTATTTCCAAACCTTAAACGGCATCTAAATTTAAAAAAACAAAAAAACCACAACAGCAGTTGTGTATCTATTCTAGTCTCTGCAAAGCAGACCTGTATATCGTGTGTTTTTTCAGGAGGCGAACAAAATACACTCACGTGTTTTAGATTAAGATGAGATTAAGTTAGTGCTACATTCAAGTGTTAAAGTAGCTGGAACTTTAAAAAAATACAATTGGATTGTATTATTTATGTTTTGGCTACTTTTTAGCAGCTGACAGCTGAAACTTTACTAAAAGTTAGCTTATTTTCCATTAAAATAGCAAAATAGCAAACGAAATCGATAAATCTACTGCAAGGTATTTGAGCTGCTTTTGAGGTACACTAAAGCAAACATGAATGTTCAACACGTAGCCAATTGTTTTGCCTCCTTTCTTGGTGCACAACTGTCTTTTCTTAATGAGGTATCCATCATGCTTCCTCTGCTGCAGGTTCCCAATGTCCAACAGCCTTGTCCCAAATCCCAACAGCACAGACTCTCTAGCCATGATCCACCCCCTCAGATTTGGTTATTCTACAGACTATAAAGGCAGGAGGCGATACTGAGACAACTCTTTCCCCACCTCCAGCTATGAAAACCCACCTGCACTAGAAATCCACATGTTCTATACTGGCTTGTGATTCCTCTCCCACTCGCACACCCATCACCCTTACTGCCAAATACCTCTCACTTAACCACAGTCCCACATGGGAAAAGGAAAATGACAATTGTATCAAGTCTGTACAGTATCAGGAAAAAATAATAATCAGCTGTAGTTTCCATTACAGCACAGTCAAATAGCTGCTATGCTAGTGAACAAACAGCTCTTCCCTCCCAAGCCCATATAATTTCTAACAGCAGAAACCATGTGTGATATAAATAATTCTAGGCCACATTCTGGGAACAAGTTTCACTCAGAATCTGCAGGAACTTTCCTTCTCATCTCATCTGCCTGGACGTGGCCAAAATGTAACAAAACAAAACCAAACTGAAAACTTTCATAAGAATAAATTTTACCTCTGCTGTAGTAGTTATAAGAGACCAAAGTTTTCAAAGTGCCCAAGGAGCCAGATTCTAAAACGCTGCAGTTTGTACTGAGTTTTTTACTACTTTATCAAAAGACAAACTGTACGAGACCATTGTCTTTTGAGCAACAAATAATCTTCACCAGCTTCTGCTTCCAGTGACTACCAAGCTACAAATTTTGATTGCGGGGCCTTTTGAAAGAAATCCATATTTTCCCTGGAAAGCAGCAACCAGCACAAGGATACAAAAAAGAAAGACCTGCGGACGTCATCTAGGTGGAGCTGTCGAAACCGAGTTATATCTGTAGCGTAGGCGAAGTTGAAACCACCAAGCTGGAAAGACAGCAGAAGAAATCAATACTGAATATCAACTGATGTACTTTGATAGACCCACTATATTTTTACTGAAATGAATGAGAAATAAGCCTACTCCCCTATCAGCTGTTATTAGAGTAGTATTATGATGAGGACTGCAAACCTTTCCCATATTTTCATTATACTTTAATGAATCTGCCAGGAAGATTGTACAAGTGAGATGATCAAATGAGTGGTGGAGCTTCCGCTACTATCTACACTGAAAATGAACCTCTATGCCTTAGACTTATCATCGACTGCTTTCATCATAAATATTCCTCCTACACACACATACTTCCACTGCTCACATGAGCATGTGGATAAAGACCCACACAAATAAAAGACTGCAATTATCCTCAGTTGACTTATGTCATGAGTAAGAATACTAAAATGTTCTCCATCTCCTTTACTCAGTTCTCAGCACAGTATCACTTGACCTGAAGAGAAATTCTCTTCATGGAGTTTAAAAGGTCAACGAGCTCCTTTTCACTGGAGAAAAGAAAAAAATCAAATAAAAGACATTCAACACTGACAACATTTTAATTCAAAATAATCTTACATAATCAGAGAACCAAGCTCATTTCTCTAGGACAAGACTCACTTTGTGGTACATATTAACAGGCATACTAGAAATGATTTTTCTAACCTAAAAACAGAGAGCAGGGATGAGCGTTATAGCTCCTCTCACTTGAACCCAGGAATCAAATCACATACAGCGAGTGACAACAGAAAACTCAATTACAGCTAACCTATGCTCTTTTCATTTGCATTTGATTAATAAAGTGTTCACCACTGTTTAATACTGCTCTAATGGGGTTGGAACTCGATGATCTTTAAGGTCCCTTCCAACTCTAACCATTCTATGATTCTAATAGAAATCTATTTGAAAACAAACAGAACATCAATCCACCGTCAGTCAGACAAGGATCTGTTACAAGATGCAAAAGGCAGAGTGGGTTCTAGAGTGGAAGAGACAGTACATCCCACAGCCAACTCCACTGTGCTAGAAACCTCTGGTTGCAACCATGGCCTCATGCTAAGTATACACTTTTTACATTCGGATTCTTTCACTATCATTTCAGATGCTACACAGCATGCTCACCTAAAATACCTTAACTATATGTAGCATAAATAAAAGGTGATTCCTATTTTCATTTCTGAGCAAGTCTGTTCTCTCTCATGTTTTAAAACTGTGTCCCTTGCAGAAGAAGCGCAAATCCACAGTATGCATCAGGTCCTCTCTTGTGCCTGCCTTGGCTCAGATCTCACCTCCCAGCACTTCTCCTTAATTATTATGAGCTACAAGAGGAAGATGTGCATTGCCACTTCTCTTACAAATGCCTGTCCACTCCCATGCATCTGTACTGAGGTTCTGTGACCCGCACCAAGGAGGGCACATCTGGGAGGAGCAAGGCAGAGCTGTGCGGCACATCTGCCTGACTCCAAGCACCCATTGCTGACACAATATGCTGAATTTTAGGGTGAAAGAACTTGCGTTGACACCTATTCTAAAACTCCCTCTCTGAGCAAATCTGAGAACATACTAGTTCCAGTTTAGTCTGTTTCCTTGTCTGTCCAAGCACAAATGAAACACCATCCTTGAAGAAAAAGAGATCTTTTCAGCCTCTCATGGACACTCATGACTCTGCCATCAGAATAAGAGAAGTACAGTGACACTGCACTTACTCTAAAGTTACTGTACCTTACTCTGAATTAGCATTGCACTCCATGAACCAAGCTTTGTAGCCCACAGAACATACCATTAAGTCAAACTTATTTCCTACATTCCTAAAAATGGCTCTGATATGGAATATCTTGAATAATATCAATTATAAATATCTCTTACAAGGTCACATTATAATTTCGTAAACATCTGATGCTGCCTTCCCAAACTTAAAGAAATACAAAGTATGGCTCTATGAAAATCACTCAGAACTTTTATTATATTCTAAAGGAAAAAAAAAGATAAAGCTGATAATTAATCTGACATAGTTATCCGGAGCTGTTACCTTTTGTTTGAGTGACAGACCATAGTGCTGCAGTGCTTCTTGCTCCATATTTATCCACACAAACATCACACCAGAGAGCACCAGTGGAAACAGAGCTTCATACCTGAAGAATACCATAATAACCACAGTTAAGTGCAGTCACTAACAAGCATTTAACATCAAATACTGACATATTTCTTTTTTTCTTTACACAAATTATATACCAAAGATGTGGTGGCATTCTGCCCCCTCTCTCTCCATTTCTGAGCAGTACCCACAGCTGGTTGGTTGAAGGTTAAAGCCATGCAGTAATTAAATGGTAAAAGCAGGAGAAAGAGAGGCTGCTGTCATGTTTTGCACCTATTTACTGATTTGATGGCTGCCACAATTTTGGATGACTGCCCCTTTGTGTCATGATTAATTTTAACAAAACTGGAATAAAATTAACAAGAAACGGGGGGAAAAAAATCACATTTAGCATTCATAAAATAAAAAGAGCATTACATATTTTTCTTTACCACACAGCAGTCCATCACAATAACAGCAACAAGTCACGCTCTAACCATGGCAGCTAAGCTATTCTAGCTAGATCCCTGACCTCAGAGGAACACTTCTGGCTTCTACAGCGCTCAAACACAGCAAACTATGAGTATATTCGCATGAGAGATTACAACCCTGGATAATTTAGGAGTGTAGGTTGCCATTGGATAATACCAGTTTCTCCCTGCCCTCTAGATCTCAGTTACACTTCATGGTGCCACTCAGTATTTTTTTCATAGAATCACAGAACGGTTAGGGTTGGAAGGGACCTTAAAGATCATCAAGTTCCAAACCCCTGCCATGAGCAGGGACACCTCCCACTAGACCAATTTGTTCAGGATAATATTATAACCCTGACTGTGACACCAACACTGACAAGATTATATTCTTTTCCTTTTTACTTTTTTCCTTCTTGGACACAGACTTGTCTAAAGATAAGAAAATTACTGCAGTTAATCTCAATATTATTTGTGTGTTGTGTCTCCCCACTAGCACAGTTAACAAAGCAGTTTCAAACCGGCATAAAAAAAGATTTGGATAGATATTTCTGCTTTACTTATCAGGATTGCAAGTACTTAATGAATATGAAGTTGACAATGCTTGGGTTATCAGTAAAAAAAAAAAGAGTACCTACAAACTGAATGCCTTCAAATGAGGCAGTGACAACTGGTGGCACGTAACTGTGCTCTTCAACACTTCCACTTCACTGTACCCACAGAGGTGCTGCAATTACCTAAGCAAGGCACTGGGTTATCATTACATGGTATAACAGAGCACTGAGGAGAGAAACACTGGGTACTTTTAGCACTGAGCATCTTGCTTTGTTTTTAAAGAATTATTCCAAAATTTCTTGGTCTATTTGAACACTGCAGGAAGACTGCAGGGAGCTGTCAATGTGTAAGGGGTCTGGTGCAGGGCCAAAACACAAAGGGGAAGTTACCAGCCTCAGATAACATAACATTAATGCTTTTTTCAGTAGCCAGGAGGTCGAGTATAAGAGTGTGTGTGGACAGGAGTAAGATTAGGATCAAAACCTTAATGGGGAAGTGGGAGGAAGGGGAGGCAGGAGTTTAAAAGTAAGAGATATGCTTCATCTGAAATGAGAGGATCCACAAGAGGCGGCTATTGTGAAGTGTCTGCTGCAAGATATTTTATTCCACCTAATTTTCCATTGTAATTAAATCCAGAGGATAAGTGGGAGGGAAGGTGGAAAGAATGTTTCCTACACTCCCCATTAATTATGCTTTTAAGAGCTACTGAGTCTGAGGATAAAAAGGGTTGGCTGACACAGTGTCTTCTTCATTTACAAGCTCTGAGGAGTTTGTCTTTTATAGGAAAAGAAGCAAGGCCTACACAAAGGGACTAGCATACCTTTACAAAACGTTACTTCCATGAAAATCTCACTGAATAAAATTTTCCCTCATTTTAGGGCTACCTGTCTCCTGTTGAGTATCATTTAAGCCATAACTAAACAGCAGTGCTGAACAGCTGGGAGAGTTCTTTGCTTGTTGGGGTTTGGTTTTTTTGGTTTTTGTTTTTGTTTTTGTTTTTTTTTTTGTGAGCAGAAATGCACATACCAAAACAACAAAAGATGTAAACTAAACCAGACTTATTTTAGTGCAAGGTTGTCTGAATACACACTCTTCCAGTCACTGCTTGTTCTAGCTGAAAGGAATGTCAACAAAACAGGCTGTTTATAATACAAGGAGAAATATGGAAGTTCCTCTAAAATTTTATTTAGGGAAATAAACAAGGAGATAAATGGTGAGACTACAGCGGGAAGCACATGTAGCACTTTTGAAAGAAATGTTAATGAGACTCAGCAGACAGTTTCATATTTAGCCCTTGTTTTTCATATGTAAGATCAATTCAAACAGAGTTAGCAAGAAGTACCCTGTGCTGAGGAGCAGGTAGGTGGACATCAGGGAAAGGAGTATGCTGAACAGTCGCTGGAAGAGAAACGTAGGGCTCAGTAACGGCAACACCAAGGAAGAAACTGCAATAAAGGAAGATTCATCAGTTGCTACACAGAAAACATTTCATCATCCCTAACAAGGTAACATTCTTCAGATCTTGATGCTTTACGTACAGACATTCAATAGTGGTCACAAGCCCTACTTTTCAGAAGTTCCTTTTGCTAAAGAAAACCCAATGTTTAATATTTATTAAAAGTATTTTTTGTTCTCTATGATTTTAATTCCCTGGTTTTCTAGTTTACCCCCTTTAATAATTTGTCACAAACTAACGTTACTTTGAGATAATGCAGAAGCATTATCCCAAAAATTGGTCAAACTCAATTGTTTAATACAACTCCAAGAACCACTTACTATGGCCCGGAGGACCTTCAGCAGCTCAAAGACTGCAGTAACAGAGCCACTGCCCTACTGTTCTGAGTTGCAACTGAAAATACTAGGAGTACAGATACAGAAAGTATCAATTTATTTGCTTCTCTACTTGAAAGTTTTAAAACAAAAATATTTGGAGGAATTACAAGGTACCTATCTGTTGTGATTCATGCCTCTTGCCTTTAACTTTTAATGCATTTCTCTAATGCAGATGGGGGATCAATCAGTCAAAGACTGCATCAACAGTAAGCCATAACTAATAATCATTCTATTAAGGAACCAAAATACAACTGTAATACATGGGAAGTGTTCACTTGTTTTTATTTTCATAGTAAACTTTAGTATTTACAATAAACATATCAACAATAGAGAGATGAGGCTGTTTCTAAAACCTGTGGTTCAGCATGTTTTATATTCTGGCTTTCAGCCTTGGCCACTGCAACAATTACAAAGTAAGTGACTTCATTTTAAGAGTGCTTCAGTCTTTCAACATCACTTGTAGCTTTTTATACTTAAAGAAGGCCCAGCTCAAGAAGGAACTCCAGGGACCTCACCAATAAAGTTTAAACAGCTGAAAAGAAATTCAGTTCAGCAACCAGCCTCTGTGAATGACACTCAACAGCTCAGATTTGTATTGCTCTCTGGGCACAATCACAGATGACAACAGATGAGTAGCTGGTGTAAATGATAATTAGCCACTCATTTCCATTGCTGATGTAAGACATCAGATTTGAACCATCAAAAGATCTGCAAGTTTCTGGCTGACTTATACAAATGTCTGTACGTGCATGCAGTTGTGACCCCAAGTTCCTCAAAATTTGGCAAGTTGCTATCATAGATTTCCACTGATGAAAACTTTTTAAAACATAACATACATTCATTTGGAAACATCTGTTAAGATAAAGATAGCTCTGAAGAACATGGGAAGCAGCTGGATTCACTTGATGACTCCCACTTTTACTTCTATGTTTGTGGTTAAGCACAGCATGACAGCTAAAACCAGCTGGACACAGGCTGGCAGAAACTCACCATCACCAATTCATTTGCCTGTTCTCCAAAAAACAGCCCTTCTTCAAACAAAGAATTTTAGGCCTACATTAAAACTTTAAGCAACACAGGCTTTATATTCATCAGAATCAATAGCTGGGGAGTGGGGAACAATTTGCTGGAAAACTTCAGAAGGTTCATTTCCACTGTTATGAATAAATACTGGTAATTGTGTATTTCTCATTATATAAATACATACAAAGGTGCAAAATGAGAGTAGCAGTGTCACTCCTCCACAAGTAAGCAAAAAGTTTAAAAGGAGTCTGACTACCTGAAAAGCCAGCAACCTTGGAAAAGCTACAGCAGAAACCTTTGTACCTTAATTTTTACACCACCATGGTTGTGGCAGATGGTAGTGACAAGGCAGATGCAAGTTGTGGTGATGCTGGTGACAAGGCATTTCTCTCCAACAGGAGCACTGAGGACACATTGTTGGATGCCTTAGCTTTTTACCTGCTTAGTTCTGTGTTTAATTATGTAAGGCAACTTCAATAAATGCATAAAGTTCCTACTTTGTATATCATAGCCACTTAAAATTATTACTTCCAGTCTGAAAGTTTTTGCTAAAATATTCAATACCACCATGGCAGCAAATTGACTTTTGGGTGCATGCAGTTTACTTCACTTTCAGCTTTATTCTCACCACAGAATCCATCACCCAGAGCAATGAGAATTTCTAATAAACTTTTTCCTCGTAATTCTAGACCTCTCTGACTGACCAAATCATCTCTTAGATGAAAAAAGGGTTTTTCCTCACCCTTATACAGGAGAGAAAGATAACCTTTACCCTCAATTCCTGCTCCAGTAAGCCAAGCAGGACATAATTGATTTCATTGACTTTACAACTGCAAGGAATTCATCCACACAGAGATCTTCACTTAGCTTTGGAGGCTAGTTAGGAAAGCAGGATGTAAAGGAAAATGCTCCAAAGAAAACTACACTACAAAGAGAGCATTGCTCACACACATACTGATCACAATCAGTTGTAACAATTTTTAATCTCTTTGCTAAAACAGAAACAGGATTGCTAAAACTGACAAGATCTGCTGAAGTTAAAACAATGTCAGCAGTACAGAAATGTACACAATATATAAGACATCCAACAACTGGGTAACAAGAATCATAATTCTTCCTTTAAGCGTTTAAATTCCTAGTCCTGACTTTTTGCAAAGAGCTGCTATCAAACTACATGTGGGATACATTTTGATGTAAAACAAATTCCACATTCCAGATCACTGAGGGATAAACAACGCCCAACATCTTCTAATGGAGCCCAACAGAAATGATTTTATACCTGAAATCCCAAAGGTATTGCATTACTGCACTCCATAAACCCAGCGATAATTACATTTGCTCTGTTTAATCATCCTAAGATTTTAATTTTAGAGTGGTGAATACTCCATAGACTTGTAAATTGATTGTTTCTTTAATAATTAGGTTCTAATAGGTATCAATCATATATTAACATCATTAGTTCACAGGTACTTTGCAAGGCAGCTCTGAAAAGCACGTCCATATCCCAATGGTCTCCGCCACCAGGTGCAACTTTCAGTTTCTACTGAAATGCAACAACAATCTTTCCTCACTTCCTTATGTTTAACTGGATTTCTTGCAGAACAAGTAAGATCACCTTTTATGTGGCTCCAAGTGAAACAAAAAGGGAATCTATACCATTATATGCCTAAAAGTGGTCTTCGTGATTTTCAGAATATTAAAAAAAAAAAGATGAAGCTCATTGTATCTCAAAATTGTTTGTCTTTTATTACAAATCTACAAAGCAGTTATATTTTAGAAGACTTTCTAACACATTCCTCAAAAAACTTTACTTTGGAAAGAATAGCAAACACACATAAGAACTACTAGGAAGCAAATAAAGGAATATGTGCAAAAGTAAGCTAATAATATAAAAGTCTTACTGCCCCCTACCAAACTATAAACTTCACAAACTATCGAACACAAGTTTGGGAGGGAACATGTTCTTACCTAGAGTCATCCAGCTAATAATTTGATTCAATACAGGCAATCCCTGCTTGTTCTTAAGACTGTCATGGGTACTGCTCACAACGTATGTCGAAAGTGCAATACTCAACACCTAGAGAGAAGAATCAGGCAATGAAACACACAATTAATGTATAGATATCTGCCATCTCATACTAAATATGTAAATATGCTTTAGAGTTACATAAATGCCTCATCTGAGTCAACATAAGAGCAGGAAGTCTGATATGTAGCATTAACTATTTCTAGCTTTTTACAATTTTTGCTTCTTAAAACTTCCCTTCCAGGGTTTTTAACATTCTTATTGTTATTTATTTGTGCCATTTTAAAATAGTTCAAACAAGTGCTCTGGATCACTGGTTTGAAATTATATGCTTTTTGTCAAGAGTAACTCCTCAAATATCCACATAAACCACCGACAAAAAATGCCTCCAGCTTTTCAAGGAGCGCTTGTCCTCAAACAGCAACGACAAACAACTAACAGAGCCTCCAGCTTCACTGCAAGATCAGGTAGAGGGTGAAGAAGAAGGCTGGTTCAGGCAAGAGCTTTGCCTGGACCACACAACTCCAGTGAGAGACAGCAGCAGTAGAGCAAATTGGAAGTGGATATTAAGAGATGGAAAGAAGCTGCAGTCTTAGCAGGCTGTTCAAATGAAATTGTCTGAACCACCTCACGCAGAGCCCTCTGTCTTAGAGAAGCAGTGAAGCTGAAAAGGGTCTTTTTTTGCTTTTCCTTGACTAATTCAAGAGACACTATTCAGTCATCAGGTAGGCGCAAAAAAAAACCAAACAAAAAAACCGCCCAAAAAACCTTAGGAAAATTACCCTATGAGTCAGTTATTTTTGAAAGATTACAATTATGCAAGAAATGCTTGAGCCAAATTTTCAATTACTGCTATTTATTCACAACTCTGCAGTTCCACTAAAAGGCAAATCAAGCATGCACGGTACTTTGCAAACATGTCCTTTAAAACTGCATTACAAAATATAATTGCTGTTGTGGCTTTTTTTTTTCCTTTTTTTTTTTTAA
>VXBW01004650.1:917772-979206 GCA_013400375.1 Thinocorus orbignyianus
TCAGAATTATGGAAAAGTAGCAACTGACCTGAGAAAAATGTACTTTCAGATCTTTGTTATTTCTGTACTTATTTTCACTTCTACAGAGAGATCCCAGTGAGAAGCAAGAGATCAAGAGAGTCAGCAAACCAGTTGCTATTCTGTAAAAACAAACAAAAGAACAGTAAAATCCCAGGTAGTATCATTGAAAGGTTCAGGAAATTTTCATCCAAGTGTTCTTCATCAAGATTAAATCATTCATTGCAGTATCAAGACTTAATGCATTAAGGAAACTTCAGCATCCAACTTCAGAAAAACAAAATCCAATCCAGAAAATCAAGTGTGCTATGTTGGTTTGGGTTGGGCTTTTTTCGTAGTGGCTGGTTGGTTTTGGGTTGTTTTTTTGGGGGGGATGAGAGGGGGGGGAGAAGGGAGGAGGGCTGTGGGTGTGGGTTTGTGTTGGGTTTTTGCTTGTGGTTTTTTGATTGGTTTGTGGTTTTTTTTTTAATACAAGTTTGCCATCAACAAATTGTTATGTTCTTCCCACGGCGGTTGCAAAAAAAAATACCTCTCCATTTTGCCCATATCTGATCTGTCACCCATTATTTTTAGGTACTTTTGATTATCTCCAAATAATACTTTTAACAAAATACTAACAGCAATCAGTGATATAGTTAGCAGTCTCAAGTCTGTGATCTTTATGGTCCCTTCAACTCTCACCATTCTACAATTCTGTGTTTCAACTTCGGGAGAACTTTGGCTTTCCTAATCTATCCTGCATATTCAGACAGCATCTCTGTGTTCCTCCTGGGTCATACGACCCTGCTTTCACCTTCTGTATGTTCCTGTTTTATGACTGAGCTCAGTTGGCAGCTCCCTGTTCGTACCATACAAGTTTTATTAATGTACTGAAGAAGCGCTGACCTGACGTATAGCGCCATTGCTCAAGAATAGATTTAATAAATGCACCGATTTCCCACGGGCACTCTAATTTCTTCGTCCTCTATCTTCTCTCCTAGCATCTCCTTATGTTCAATATCCTGAAGTGTCACATATACATATATTTTTAATTGTTGCTTCAAGCCTTTTCAGCTTCAAAACTCCCTCAACAAGATTCCAACGGGTGCAAACTGTTTCAGAGGTATAATGTTTCATAAGCATAATAAATAGGAATATGCACAGCCTGGATAAGATGAATGGAAAGAAGTGTCAAAGAAAAAGATCTGAAGGTAATTTAATTCCATTTTGATTTCTAAGATGTGCTCAAATGTTCTAAATCAAATAAATAAATCCCTCAGTCTGGATCAGCAGAAATATATACATGTATATATACAGTTGAGAGTTTGTTAATACAGCCAAAGCAGATCTGTCCTAAATATTTCTAACAGGCCAAAGCATCAAGGCTAAGAAGGGTTTTCAACAGATATATTTAAATCACAGTGAAAAATATTGAGGCAGAATGTCAATAATTTTGGAAATATCTGGGCTCATAATTCTATCTGTAACCATATATTGCTGCTCAAATTCCATATTTTACTGAGGATCTGGCACCCTGGCTCCAATGGGGCAAAGTATCTTCTGCAAGATAGCAGAAAGAGCCGTTGTCATCCAGGTCAATTCAAGCCTCTCTCTGCAGCAACTACAGCGATATCACAAGCCTAAAGCCTTCAAGCCAACCACATGGAGAACATTGAGATATGAGAAAATGCTTGTAGAATGAAAGAGTAGTTCAGAAGAGGAGAGGGACAGATGACAGAGATGCACTGGGAAAAAAATGCAAATCAACAACTGTAAGGAATATCAGACAAGCAGCACTGAGAAGCAGAAATGGAAAAAGAAGAGACAAAGGAGACACCAAGGAAGAAGAGAGCTCTGCCTACCCTATTTGTTCTTTTTCCCTGAATATTTTATTAGGTACAGAGTGCTATTCAAAGGCAGATTATTCAAAATTGGATGAAGGAATTCAGAAAGATGCTGTCAAAGTAAATTGCTTTTGAACAAATATTCCTATTCACGTCAGTGGTATTTACCATGCTTGCACCCCAGTCAAGCTCCCCCTTTAATGATAACCTTTATTTTCACGTAAAATTTGCAGGTTTTTGTATTTTGAGAGATGTTTCCCTCTACAAGAAATTACAGAATAACGCAAAGAGCAAATCAATGTGGTAAAAGAATTAAAAGTCTATTCTCATTCACATTAGTGAATAACCAAGGTCTCTATAATCATGTTATTTAAATTCTGAATTTCAATACCTGTCTCAGCCAGCTTTCAATAATACAACTCCTCATATATATATCAAAAGTCAGCCTAAATTTTGAATATCAGAGGGAAATAAGTTTAAAGAAGAGAGTCTTACACCAGAGAAATGTTTGGTTCTCTTCCTACAACAGGCATTAAAGGAAATGTTGCCAAGAGCATGCACAGAAGTGTCCAGATCAATGCCGTTGTCTAGAACGAGGAAAACAAATAGGATTTTTTGGAGGTCATTTGGACAGACAATTGTCTAATCAGAAAAAAATACTTCAAGTAAACTACTAACAGCTACTAGCATCTCCTGCAGGCAAAACCCGCTGCATGCCTATCAAGAGTAAAATTAACTTTAAAAAGGGCACAGGGTCATTGGTATTACAGCACTTCAGTTTAATACAGAAAAGAATCTCATTTACACAGCTGTCAAAATCTTATCAAAGGCTATGAGAATTAAAGCTAAGCTTACACTTAAAATCACTTTCTCAAAGTGTGGCCTTTGCACACATGGCAGTCATCGAAAAGCTGATGAGTAACCTTATGGAAGAAAGGAATCTCATCAGAAGTCTGCAGCAGCTGCCTAATCACCTATTCTCTAGCAATATCATAACATTTTCCAGTTTTTGAACGCCATTTGATTTAACCACCATAATTATCTCAGTAATTCCCAATTCTTTGCTAAGAGAGGAAAAAAAGCACCACCACCAACATATCCCAGGATTTTACTCTAAATAAAAACATTTAGAGCTACATCACCTAAAGTTTTCGTGTTTGAGTCAGATTCAAGGTCTGAAAGGAAATTTTCAGCACTACAAAACATCTTCTGTGTATACCCAGCTTTAAGACAACTTACTTGATTACAACTAAAAAAAAAGTAAACAAACACAAGCTTCCATCTTGACATTTCTTGCAAAGGAAAATTTAGCCATTTCACCCTTTTTTTGTTTGTTCGTTTTTATTAAAATATTAATGTTATCCCAGAATTCTAGATTTTACATATCCTACAAAATAAGAGATGTTTGAATCAATTGCTGTAAGAAATATCTCTTATATTAGAGGTTGCTCCACTTCACACCCATGTCTACAAAAGTTGATTCTTTTTCCTGGGAAAAACAGTACAGAAACCTGCCTCTGAGGAACAATGCATGCCAACTGATTGCAGACAATCATGAATCGACAAGCTTTTTTCAGTTGTCCTCAAGTAATTTTTTTATAAATAATCATATTACTAAAATGGTGGCACTTTAATGGTGCACGTCAACACTTTTACCACTGTGACATTTTGAGAAACAATATCCATTTCATCTGATTAAGTCAAACACTTTTTAGTTATCATTAACAACAAAAAAACTGATAGTTAACTCTAGCTATTCCAAAATTTTTATGTAGTCTTACTACTTTTCTTGTATAACAGATCTACCCAGACTGTATTAGACTCCCTTGCCTTGCTGCACATGGCTCATGACAGGGATCAGAATAAGAGCGTAAGCGTACAAGAATCTAGAGCAGCATTCCAAAGAGACCAGTCTCATCCTAAGACGCAATCAGCTGTCAGTCCTTTGAAATGCTCTCTTTAAGCAAAGCAATACAGTACCTTTGCTTGAACCCACAGCTGTGTGATCACTGGCCAGCCAGCAAAGACAAGAAGACCAAGAGTAAGTGTTGAGCGGTAGAAAAAGCTGAAAACCTAATGGAGAAATAAATAAAATCCAACAGAAGACTGTAAAACAAGCATGTTAATAAAACTTACAGTTCCTCAAAGAGGTAGAATACCCCGTTAATACATATGGATAAATTACTTACTAGTATTTCAATTCCCAGTGTACAAACCAAGAGGAATCCTATAGACTGACCGATACGAAGTGACAAGAGATTTGTGACAAGGTCTTGAATAACAGGAAGTCTGTTCAAAATGACAGAACAAGATAGTAATTGTTTTTAAAAAACACAAATAATATAGTATTTTACCTCTGAAGGGCAGGGAAGGGGTCAGAGCACAAGAAACGTTTCAGGTAGTGGTGATCCTGCCTGCTGTTTAGAAACAGTAGGTGATGGCTTGAGGCTCCTTCTGTCCAGTTTTACTTGATATAAAATCTACTGTGAAACCCTCCAGCTTTTTCCTGCCTATTTCTGGCACATCTTTGCCAGTATCTGGACAAACTTCAGATTACTCTTTATCCAAATTGGCTCTGAGTTTATGAATATTTTTGGTTATGTTGTGCTTAATGTCTGTCATAACTGATGAAACATTCAGAGGCTTTTAGAAAGGAAAAAACCATCCAGTTAGCTTTTCCAGTGAGGCAGCTCATTATCTAACTGCAGTTGGTCTCATTTTCTCTGAATAATACTGAGTTGCTACTAACTACAGAATTGCTGGCAGATTAGGTAAGTAATAGAAATCAGAAGGTAACAAGTGTTTTTTGATTTGGAGTAAAAGGAGATGCAAACAAGACAAGTTTGTCTCAATATCAGAGCACAATCTTCAATGTGACCAGCAGACGTTCTCCAAATGCAGCTGGAGTTCAGCATACTTGGCCCTGCACGATCAGACTATTTCAAAATTACTGAAGGAAAGGAACAACCTGTCCCATTTTAGAAAAGAAGTCAGCTGCTGCAGGTATTTGCCCAAGGCTTTAGCATCCTGTTGCTACAGTTACGAGAGTACTAAAAAACATTTTGTCTTGGAAAGACATTAATTTATTGTTACTAATAGATATCCTCCAGAGTTGGCAGCTGTATCAGTCAGTTTGGAAACTACTCAATATGTCAAGCGAAACATAAACCAGAGTCCTCTAAAATGTCTCAGGGAAGCATTTCAGGAAGCTTAATGAAATTATATCTAATTTTTTCTCCCAAACTTATCGGAAAAAATTAGCTGTCAACAAAAAGGAAACACAGACTTGGTTTTATTAAACTTTTTTTGTAAAATGTATTCTTTACTTACTCTCTCATAACTGCATACCATACTGGCACTGGCAAGAGACAGTATATGTAGTATGTCCAAGGACACGTTTGAATCAACAGGAAAAAAGCTATTATCATTCCAACAAAGGCAAAACCGTAGAAGAGAACAGTAGATTCCTGAAAAAAAAAAAAAGAAGAACACAAATGGTTGGACAAACATTCCTGAAACAGCAATAAAAAGTTTTAAACTGCATGCTATTTTCCATTTGTTGGTTACACAGTACAGCAAATGTTATTTTAATACAGCCGCTTAAGCTGCCTTAAGTCTGTGGACACAACTCTGGACACTGCTTCCAGCCAGATGAAAAATAATTTTGATTTGAAGATCTAATTCTAAATATGTCCTGCAGTAAAATCTGCGCAGGCAAGGCACACTTGTACAATCTGGAAGTCCAATGTAAGCAATGTTACTTATATTCAATGTATACTTGAAATCCAATAGAAATCAGAGATGCTATGGGTCCTGGGAAAAAGAAACAGTCTTGGAGCATAAGCTTTGGAGTTCAAGTTTGTAGTATTATGGTCAAAATGTTTAATGAAAATTCCATTAGCACGTTCCCTCCTCCTGCTTTAGCCATTTGTTAAGAGAACTAATTAAATTAAAATATAAATCATTAACTCCTACTGGAAAAACCCCAACTCTTTAGGATTTAGGGACAGCTACTGAAGGAGGCTTGTGACCAGTCTTCCACAGGAGAGATGGCCTTACCCCAAGAACCTACAGTTTCAAAGCACAACAGAGCACTAGAGTTGCATGGCGCTATAAGGTTCCTAGCATAGCTAGAACTGATATTATATTTAATCCTAACCTAAAAAGCCTTTGCTTTGCCCTTTTCTGAAAGGAAAAAAAAAAAAGTAAATTAAGATGTGAGATTAAAACATTCTCCCTACTCTGTACTCAAAGCAACACATTCTCGGACTGAGAGAGCTGTAAGGAGGAACATCAAAGAGAGAAAGAAAATTTTTGAAATGGGTAATGTCAGATAGGGAGGCCAGTCCTTAATCATCTGGTAGCAGCAATCTCTGGTTTGTGCAAAGAGTAGCATTAAACAACTGTTCTGCATCTGCCTTTTACCTGGTCATTGGACTACTCTTCCTTATTTAGGGACATTCAGATATCAGAAGAATTACTGGTAATGGAAGATTATGTACAGGTTTTAAATAAACAATTTTATCTTTACGTATCGCAACTTGACACAGCAAAGGCAGATTTAATGACTGAGCAGGCTTCAGTATATTTTATAGGATGACTGAAGACACTGCTTTCTTCTACATGAATGCCAGTTTCTTTGAATGAGTTATGTAGACCGTTACTTGATTATGTTAAATATGCTGCAAAGAAAAGAAACTTAATTAGCAGTTCACATAGATGGGTTAGCACTTTTTCTGGTCCCCTCCTGTAACTGACATACAACTGTCTTGATCTAAACTGACAGCAAATGCAAGTTCTAAATGATTTTTAGATAGAATTTCTGCTAAGATGAGCCATTAAAGTAAAAAAAACAAAAAACAAAAAAGTCAAATAGAAAGCTATAGCTGACCTGATGCATTTTTATTATTTTCAAATTTTACATTTCTGGCATATAAACAGAACGAATATGTATAGATATGATATACACACAATATAATTTGTCATTGAATGAATAAACACATACAATCACCATTTTATTCCATATAGGGATATAAATGTTGTAGAGTCCAATATAGTTGGTCATGCATTGAAAATGGAAATCAGTTTCAGATTTTCTGTGGATGTTTAAACCTGATTAAACAGCTATGCTTCCTGCTAAGCAAAACAGCACACTATTCTAAAAGAAAAAAAAAAAAAATAAAAAATTTTTCATATGCAGCATAAGCACCCAAAAAAACCAAACAACTTTTAAAGATTATATACACAGGACATGCAGTTTCCTTTATTCAGAGGCTTCTTTCAGACGTGGTAAGGCTGTGCTTTGTAGAAGACTATTTGTCAATGGTAGATTAGTTTCTCAGCAAAATTACTTAAGTAGTTTCAATACTAGCTATAAACCAAATAACTTCTATAAATGAAGCATTAGCCTCACACTGTGATTCCCTAAGTATTTAGGAACACTAAAAATGGTTTCTACAGAAAAAGGGCTCTTACTAAAACCGGGAAAAGAAAAATTCTGTAGACAAAGAACTGAGACCTAATTTTTTTCTACCAGCGTCACCAGCTTAAAATTTGTCTTCAACAAGTAAAACCAATATACCAAATGAAAATCTGTCAATTAAAAATGTGAAGTTTTTGCTTAATATAGTTATTAATATGCTCAATATTCAGTCTATTTGTTGTAATTATTTTGTTCATATCTAGCATAACATGCATCTTGGATTATTTCTTCTCAGTTATTTGATGAAAGCAAACCTAAACCATGCAGTACAGCACTTATGAATATTTTCCATTTCAGTTTTGGTTGATCATTCTCATTAAAGGCTAAGACTATCTCATTTCAGCCAGTAGTAAAAACCTGAAGACAGTACGATAAGAATTTTATCAGGGTAATATATTGAAGGTAGTAAAGATGCTGAGTGCTCATTCTAATTTACATTACCAAATGAAGCAATTCCTTTTATTCTGAAACAAATTCTTGGAGTTTGGGAGATTCCCCCTGCTCAAGGCTTTAATTCTCTAATGAAATGCTAGCTTTTTGCCTGTTCACCTTTCTGAGGTATTTATTTTCTTGATCAATGACTAAAAGTAAATGAATTTCCTAAGATTTTGTACTTCATGAAAAGTTACAAAATAATCGTCTTGTCAAAAAGAGTTTGGTTCATCTTTGATGTCTTCTGCTTCACACTTGCAAATCACAAGGAGCAAGAGAGCAAGCCAATCTGTGCAACCACAGTTCACCTTTCTATTAAAACAGGTTATACATTTTAAAAATGACATTACTAGACTGCACAGCTTCTGAAAAGTGATCAAAACTTGTCAAAAAGGACAGGAGTAAAATAATTTACAAGCTAGTGGTGTTTTTGCCTTACAGTAAAGAACAAAAATCAAAATGGAAGCCTGAAGTCTGTATTCCTCCAAACAAGTATTATTACAACAGAGGGCTGACTTTACTACAATTAATGGTGAAAATTGACTTCTGGTTAGACAGACCCTCTAATAGTTTTAAATCACTATGTTTGCTTACACTTGCATTAACATCTAGTAAGATGCACAGCTGTAGGAAGGAAGAAACTGAGAAAGCACAGTATTGCCTGCTCAGACTTACACAGTTTAGGAATACCGATCTTAACAAATGGACCAAACAGTAACACTATGCAGGATTACAGTAACTACAAAACTCCACAGCTTCCCAGTTTTCACACACGCAGTCGAAAGAAGTGGAACGTTCAATTTTGTCTCCCACAGAGAGATTGAATACATATAATGTTGAAATCTGACAGAAAAAAATCATTGCATGTTTCCAACCTACCTGATTATTAGTTCGGACAGTCTTGGTCAAATTAGTATGGGTCTTGATAATCACCAAAATCACGTAAGTTGTCCAGCCCACAAAACCCATTGCAATACTTAGACCCAGGAATAATCTGTCATAAGTATGGTAATAAGACAAGCCTTCCAAAGCAAGGTTAATCAGGGGTTTGCACAGTGATACCTGAGGGCAAACAAACATTAAGCAATGGTTTAGAATAGTGTAAGTTTCATTCCATAAATCAACCTTACCGACAGCAACTGGAGCTCAAGCAGTACCACACACTTGTCCCTTCTCTGTGCTCAGCTGTAGTGCTTTGTCCATTGCCAACTGCTGGAGTGCACCCTGCTTTGGACTCCTGTTGGACATGTCAACCATCATTTGGCTCCTCCACCATCCTCTCTGGCCAGCACAGTGGTCAGATGGTGAAAGCTGCACAGATAGCACACATTGAACACCACCCACTACCAACCATGCCACTTGTCTTTCCCATGAGCGTTTGACCATATATACGTCCCACTATAATTAAGCCCCCCAAAAAACCCAGTCCTGTGCCTCTGAAGGCACAACATTTACACAGGAGGAGGATTATGGATTCAGTTGAAACATGTCACTCTGCAGTCTGAAATACCCTCTTCCTCAGGTTTGATGTTCTCCATTTCAGTAGTAACTGATGCCCCCCGTGCTTTGCTTAAGCACCAGAGGTGAATTCAGAGACAGAACTGGAGCCCAAGTTTCATTCACAAAGCAGCTGCTTGGGGGTCTGCGGATGCAAACAATTTGGATACAAAAAGGGTTCTATCCAGTCTAATCACAGGTGCACTTAAAGTACCTCCACTGGGGAAACACCATAATAAAGATAGTGGGTTTTCCCTACCACGAGTGTCATTCCTTACACAGAGGTGTGCTGACCCCTGGGATTGACCCAAAGATGGGAAGCTCAGCTGTGTAATTTGTGGTCACAGAAGATTCTCTGGTGATTAAAAGATCAGTAAGGAAGAGCATAATAAGAAATTGAGGGTACATGATGACTCTTCTTTGTACGTTCAGGCATCCAGTGGAGACTTAACCACAGCAAATCAACAGAAAAAAGTACGTCAGCTACTGAATAGATCACAAGTCTGCCAACAGGCAAACGCCCAAAATCACATCATTCATGAGGATACAATTAGGAACTCGTATTTGCAATTCAAAGAGCTGCAAAGTCGAGGTGGCAAAGAATTATCTATGCCCCAGCAGCTGCTAATGCACCAACTAGTCCACACTGTGATACAGGAAGCTGGGGATAACCAGGGCAGAGGCAGAACCCTGATGTGTAAGTGATCAAGAGTGACCTTGAACACTTGGGGGACTCAAGTGGACAAGGGGCAAAATTCATATATAAAGAACAACTCAAACCCTCAGGTTCTACCGCTGAAACGTATCAAGTATCTACTACAGGTAAAGGTGTGACAGGCAAGTAGTAGTGTTAGGAAACCAGAAAGAAAACCTGCTCCCACAGCAGAACAGATGCATTGATTGTAACTGAACTATTTCCAATTTACAAGGAGGTAAATAAAAAGGCACAAGGCATAATATAGATTTAGCTGCCTTGTGCATAAAATAGCAATATACTACCCCAAGAAACACATTAGGGAACCAGAAGAGCTGAACTCTAACACATAAAGGAATTATTCTTCCATACGTTTGGCAAGTTATATGTAATCTTACATATTCCACTTTTTGATGTGATTTTTAACACAGAAGTCAGTGACCAGAACAAACCTGTTAAAATGAACGACTTCTTTGTATCATTTAGTTCTACAAATTATTTGTGTCAGAATCCAAGCACTTGTGAACGGCACCCATGGAGTACCCTGTCGCACAGGGAGTGGTAGCAAACGCTTAGGAAAGCAATACCAGAACTGAGAAGGACAGAATGATTCCACATATGGCTCGCTCTCTCTGACAAACTGAAATGTGAAATTAAAACTAAAACCAGCTAATTCAGGCAAAAAAAAACAAAACAAAGCAGAATCTATAAGGAAGCAAAACATAGTACTTTTTTTTTTTTCATGCAACTAGGAGCCTAAGAAGCGTAAACACGAACTACATTCCTCAGTTTCTCACTCAATCTCAATTTACCCTTTTTTACAGTGCAAAAAAAACCCCCCATACACTGTGTGTTAGTGCACTACAGAACGGTAAGAAACAGTTTAACAAGGATGAGAAAAAATACAGCAAGTCAGTACTATTTATTAGAACCGATGTCAAAATGCAAGATTTTGGAGACTTACACAGACTTTGCATTAGTAAGTGAAATGTGCATCATAAGGAGAGAAAAAAAGCTTTATTTCCCAGTTTCGCTTCAAGTTAAGCAAATCTAAATACTTACGTATAACAGAAGTTCCTGTGAAAAGTTTCTATCTAGAAAGCATACAGCAAAAGCAGACTTACCGCTTCATCATATTTCTGCTGCTGAATATACAGTCTTGCTTTCTTTAAAAAGTTGATCTGTTCAGAATCAGAAAGCGGTCTGTGCAACAGTATAAAGAGATATTAATGTTTCTTCTTTCCAGGGGCAGAGGAATAGGCAGAAAAAATTAACTTTGTAATAAAAAAAAATTATTCTGAAATGAAACATATCAGAATATTCTGAACTTCATTGAAGGCAATTAGGTAATTGAAACTAATCCATTCCTCTACATTAAATCTTCACACTTGTATCAACACTGCTGCTAACTTATTCTAAGATCTTCGCATTGAGATTTTTTTTTTTAAATGTAAGTGTTCCCACATAATACTGCTAAAAATTATCTCTCGTGTGTTATTATTGACCTTTGCTCTGCATAAGCAGCACTACATGTTCAAGGATTAAGCCATTTAACTGATTTAATAGATGGCTGTTGATCCATCAACAATACATACATATCATCTTTTGGTCCCTGAAATGTATTAAGAGGATTCTGTGCCTGAACAATCTGAATTTTTATTACTAATAACATTCTGGTATGTTTTGACCTTGAGTTCAGAGGAGAAGCAGTATTGTGCAGAAATCATCTAAAACATATTGAGTAATAGAAGCAGAAATGTATCTCACTTTTGAGAAGACTAAATTAAATAACTGTATTAAAAATGTCTGACTCCCTTCAATCTAGAAAAGAATCGAAAGATGGTATCTATAAACATGTAGGAAGAGAGAGGTCCCATGGAAAAGGCAAAACAGAGGAAAAGATGGTGATAGGTAATAGTGTTTGATCATCTTAACTTCGTGTGAAAAACAGAGGATTTTAGAAAACAGCTGAAAAACAGCGGGGTGAATGGTTGGCTGCTTCTGCACCTTGATGACATGTCCCTCTGAAAGCTAACCTTACAGCTCCACAGGCTGAGGGCTACCAGCGTGAGCCAGCAAGTGTGCACCAAGGCTGATGACAACTCAAGTTAGAATCAATTCTTAAAGCAGGCAACCAGACCCAAGTCCTGCCTCAAGGAAATCTGTAATCCTCAAATTTTGCTAAGTTTTTTGGCAGTTGAAAGGGAGCAAAACACGAAATCAAGGTGAGAGTTTTAACTGTGTACAGAGATTAGTAGGGGGAAAGGCATCTTAGGTTTTAGGTAAGGATTTTTAAAAATCTGGAGTAAAAATTAAGCAGTTGAAATACATCCAAAATGTTCCTATGTTCACTATTTCATTTTTATTATTTTACACACACTATTTTCTGTGGATTTTATCCTTGTCATATTCAATGCAAGTTTTTAATAAGCTAAAAAAAGGCTTATTTTTACCTTTCACTCTGTACCTTTAGTCATTTAGCTATAAACCCCTTAATTATCTTTTTATTCTCAACGAATCATTTTATTATTAACGAACAATAGTCTTTACCTATTCTTTCTTAGATGACAGCACCTGGTATCTCTGTACATGGACATTTTAACACAATAAATGGGGTATTTAAGCAGTAAAGCTTCAGCAAGTTCAGTGCAGAAAGCAATTATTTTGTCAAGTGGGGTTACCGTTAGAAGGTGCATTGTTAATTTTCAATAGCTAACATCATACCATACATTCTACCTTACTTCTAAATGCACGCTTTTCAAGACGCTGAATTTACAACTGGCTACAGATTGTTTTTGTACAGTTGATGAATTCAAGCAGAAATTAAGGACTGTTTGTATATAACTGTACCAAAATGCAAATTTCACTCGGAATGCAAAGTGTGACTGTCATCTTAGACTTTGTCTCCATATTGAGCAAAAGCTCAAAGAAATGATTAGAGAAATTTTGCATCTCCCTTCTGACTGGAAAGAAGAGTTACCAAATATGATTATCTCTTGATTAAGGAATGGATACGGCTCACCATAAGCAGTTCATCATCCATTCAGGATTGTGATTCTCTCCCTAAAGCTGACAAAGTAGGTGAGACATTTAAAAGGAGCCCCTTGCAAGACAAAGTGTAAAGAGACAAAGCTCAGCCATAAACAGAAGTGGAAAGTTGCCTACAGAAAGAAGGTAGGAACTTTAGAAATGGTGGTTCTACAAAACCTGCGAGACTAAGCAAACAACAAAACCACAAGGAAAATTTAAATCTGAGAAGTTCAGAGTGAACTATTCTTAGCAGCCCTTCATTTTAACTTAAACTATTTAAAACATTTTGAATATGAGACAGATAGTGTAAGAAAAAAATAAACTGATCAGATTTATTTCCCTGTGTTTTAGTATGCAACGTGCCAGAGGCTCTACTAGAATGCCAATGTATTCTCAAGGTCACTTAACGCACACATCCACGCAATGGTTACATTAATAGTAATGAAATAATTTTACTGATCCTTATTAGGAAGATCCTGAACTCTGTAAAGAAAACTAAGTTATGTATGTACGTGTTCTTCCCAGCTCCCCATCACCAAAATCCAATGCTATGAAATTCAAGATGAATAATCTCAACTAGTAAAATCAAAAGCCTTTTTCTGTAACAGGTAAAAATACCTGTCCTACTAATTAACACACACACACACACAAAGAGATCTCAGTGAGTGAACTCAGCTCTACCCTCCTATTCTTGAAGGCACTGCAAAACACAGGTGCTGTAAAGCGTAGCACTCTAGCATTTAACACAGTATCATTAGTATTCCAAAGATTTAAGATTACATTCTTCACAGGAAACAGCGATGGTTCTAGAAGAGTAATTTTGTTTTTTCGTAATACCTATCAAGGATCAACTTTCTAGTTCCAGACAGAAATCACAGCTTGAATGAATAAACATAATTAATTATGAAACAAAACAATTGGGCTAATTGCACAACTGCTTGTAAACTATCCCTTCTGAGATGTTAGTTACCCTTGTTTTAAGTATACTTGACAAAATTAATCTTCCCAACGCATCATTCATGCTTCATGTAAGCTAAGCTAAGCTATCTGACAGCACTAACAACAAGACTGTGATGAAGCACATTCACCGTAGCAATGTCAAGGGGACCTCTCCTTGGCTGGTGACTCTTGTTTATCATCACACTTCAGAAATTACCATTCCATGCAGCACAGGTAGCATGCTGCAGTCAAATCATGAAATAATCTTGGAGCTGGAGAAAATGTCTCGCAAATACATCCGTATCCACCACTATTAGCTTGTTAATTCTATCATGTCCAATTATTTGGGTAGTGATTTATAGTAATTTCGTTGTACAGGAAATTTTCCAGAATTCTGCTATAAAAAGTAACCCTCTCTGTAGTAGTTTAACACTGAAACACTGCAGATTTAATAACAAAAGTCATGGAAGCATCACAGACCTGCAGATGCAACGTACAAGGAGAAAGGCTGAGATCTTTGCCCAGCTCAGTAATAGATGAAAACAAATTAATTTCAGCTGCTTCTCTTTGCACACACATGCACACATCCATCGCTGTATATAAAACTGACAGACTACTCATGCTTGAGAACTTAATTTCCTGCAGGAGGACTCAATAATCTCTTCAACGTAAACTCCACATACCTGACTGCTGTCACCTCACGCACATCTACATCCTTCTATCACTGCCTTTTCACACTCTCCACTAGAAAATAACCCTCAAAACTGTGCATCCCACAGCCCTCTGAAAGCAGCAAGATTTGCAGAAGATATAGTGAGCCCATTTCTTTGACCCATATCCACCAGCAGCAGCAAATCAGCAGCATCTGCTCAACAGACTTCAGTCTACTAACTTTTTGTATTGACTGTTAAGGAATAGGAAGAAAAGGACCAACTCCTCCTGTTCATTCAAAACTATAAAAAAGCTAGAGTATAAGGATATACATTCCTTGAACCTTGTGACAGTCCCAGCAAGGCCATCTGAACAAAGCCAGTTAGGATTTTGTATCAGTCACCTTCTCATTTGCTCTGCTACTTCTAACTTCAAAATGGTTGGCAAGAAAGAGGCATCTGACTCCTGCTGTCCAAACAACTCCAGCAACTTCTTCTGCCAAAAGCTTGAGCAGCCACAGATTTTTGTTCTCTTCTCCAGAAAGATCCCCAGCATCTTGAAAGAAATCTCCCAGGTTAACATGCCTTCTCACCATGAAGCTCTTCTACTGGCACCATCCCACCAAGCAGCCCAGGTCTCTGCCACCCACCCCTCTCCTCCTGCCTCTTGGGCACTGAAGGGGCAGGCGTCAGTGCCTTTCTGCTCTCACCATGGTAGAAGACTGCCAGCAGCAGAAGCAGCTGAATATGTTCGACCTCAGTTTGCCACTCATCTCTCCATGAAATGGCCATACGGCAGAGGAAAGATCGCTTCCAGTGCAGCACTTCTGCTATCAGTTGAAATAGGAGTTAAAGGACCTGCTGTTACTGCTTTAATTCAGTATCACCACTGCTAGCAATTGCATCTTGAAAACGCAGATGTAAAATTGGCCTGATGCTTTTGCAGGGCCAGTATTCAAAAGTTATACAAGTAACTGAACAACATTTTTTGAAAGTCCTTTTTGGAGTAGCAGCAGGCTTCACAGAGCCAGAGTCCCATGACAGCAGTCTTCAAACATTCCCACCGCACAAAAGAGACAGCAATTCAGAAAGCATAAGGTAGGTAAGGAGAAAACAGGGACACAGATCTTGCATTGAACACTATTAATTTAGTAGAAACATGGTTGCATGCTTACGCCTGCTCCACATCAAATTCACCCCAGCAACCTCAGAGTGCAGAGATTTAATATTAATGATACAACAATCACAAACCAGCTTAAATTCACAGTTCTATCATTTCTTTTGAAGATATGGTGCATAGCCTGGTAGGATCAGAATTAAATGCACAATATAAAGCCTTCTGATTTCTCCATCAAGAGGAAAGAATCATCAGAAAAAAAGTGAATGACAAGTGAAGTCATGAGTTCATTCAGCAGTGTGGAAAAATTGACCAAGTAAATATTTCAAAAATCAAAGTTTGGAACCACAATGTTTACTTTCTGTTGAACATTCTGTGCAGTAAAAAGTACATGATACTGCTAAGAACAATGATGAGGGGGGAAAAAAAAAGTTACAGTTCTATGGACTTTACCATATTATATATTTACATGAATTTCAATAGCCAGATGATTTTTTCCATTTTCAAAATGTGTTCAGTTCCAGTTCTTTAGATGTGCCTACTCAAAAGAAAGAGTTGTTTTACTGTATCTGCCAAATACAGACTGAAAGCACATACTATGAGACACAGAGACAGCCCTTTGCATATGTTTTAGTTTTGATCAAAGAGTAAAGTTTCAAGATTAAACAGTCTGGTGAGTAAGAGTGATCCTTAATCTGTTTAGATGGCCTGAATTTTAATTGCTTGCTGTAACATTTCCAGGTAAGCTGCTGAAACAGGCAAGTCCTACCAAACTTGATTTTCATAATTTCAAAGCAAGATGCACGTTGTTTACAGATTTAAAAAATCACAGTGATGTGTTTAGTATGCTAAAGCCGTGATTTTTAAAGCAAAAGTACCCCACATAAACCTACACTAATGGGTTTATCCATTTCTTAAAGCCTGGGACCCTCAATATTCCCTCTCCCAACCTGACCCAACCAACTCTTTTGTCCTACCATTCCATCGCCAGGAGTTTCAGTCTTGGAGTGTCTAGATTTCAAGTAGGTTTTTGTGTTTCTGGATTTTTCCGACTACCATGTTAGATCGTAAACTGGGCAGTCCAGCTGCAGGGCTGTACTATCTTTTTCCTTTTAAGAAGGATCAAAAAGCACTGCTGCATGCTTCAGGCAAAACAAAAAGAAAGAAAAGGGCTATGAAAGTCAATAAGAGACTCCTGTTTCAAAATACTGAAGGTTTTGTTCTTTAAAGTATAATGAAATGGACGCACACTTCCACAGACCAAAGACAACAAAAATGCATCTTTATTGACACATTGCAAAAACCTACCAGTCTGCACCAGTATGGTTTTGTGTTCAGATTTACAAACATGCAAAGGAGGAAACAGCAGGACATCAGTGAAACCACAGGAAGTAGTCTGACTGCTAATGGTCTAATCCTAGACTGTCAAGTCCTAGGAATTAAAATAGCCTTTTAATTTCCACAAATCAGCCTCCCTGATGCAGCGTACTCGCATATTCAACAGCACAGCGCCTCAGGATATTTATGTAAATCCTTTAGATAGCAGAGATGAGAGAAAAAGGAGCGGGCATGCTAACTGCCAGCTGCCAATTCACTGAACAGAGAGAAACAATTAAGATAACTGGGTGCACACGCCGGATTTTGCATGCAAACTACTACAGCAAGAGCTGTGGACACCCAGAGGCCAGAAGGGAGGAGGCCAGGCTCTGAAGCGGTCCCTCCAGCCCGCTCCAAGTGGCAGGAAGAAGCTGGATGCAGGGATCTAGCAAGGGCAGGGGTTTTGCCTGAAGAGCCAGCAGGACGCGATGCAGCAGCCTTGAAAAGGGAAACAGTTTAATAAGGAAGATGGAGATCCATGAAGGAAAGGAAACGCACCGTTTTCAAAGTCTCTGCTATTTCAGGACTGTAGGGGACACGGGCTGACTCTAAATAACAACCCCCTACCCATGCAGCAAGTCAGCCCTTACCTCTGAAAAATGTATGCTGATTTACGTCATACATTGAGCTGGATCTAGATATTTGCAGTCTGGTGGATGTGTCGTGTTGTACCACAGGTCCTCTTCTGCTCCCTGATCTTACACGCCAAACCTAAACTGTAGTGACTATTTTTCCAACTATCTGCACCCGGAGCAGGCAGCCTGTGCTGTGTTTGGGCAGGCACCTAACAGCAGAGCCCCACAGCCATCAAAACACGTTTCAGCAGTCCCAACCTGACCAGAAGACCACTGTACATCAAGGAGCCAGTGATCCACTTAGCAGTTAACCAAAGCACAAATCCTTGGCTGCAGGACAAACCCAGCCAGCTTGTAGTAACCGAGGAGCCTACAGACAGCTCCCACTCCCTACCAGTGATTACGCTGCCTGCCTGTCCTCATATTTGTCTAAAAGCACAGGAAGTTCTCATGTGAACCTCTAATTCTGTTTGACAGTAGAAATGATAACTTGAATGACCAAAAAGGGAGAACTTCTTCAGGCTCCATTTGAGGCTGCACAAACACAGGCTATCCAGCATCTAAGTGACATATGATTCACTCACTATCTGTATTATTCTTTTTATCTTATTAAAACAGTTCTCGTATTAAGCTATTTGTTATCAGGCCTTCCTTACTGACATCCAAAAAGAGTCCTGCACCGTCTCTTACCTCACGGCGCAGTGCAGAACATCTTCTGCCCATCCCATCCCACCACCTGCCTGTACGCCCTCCCTCACCCTCATTGCAAGAAGCATCATGGGACCAAAGGGATTTATGCAAGGAAACTAAGAAATACACATAAATCTTGTGATATTTCATCTTATACATTAGCCTCTTAGCTCCTTCTAAAGACCTTACCTACTTCCTACTTGATAGTAAATCCTATTATGCCCAGTCCTTCTGCACAGAAGTCGCTGCCAGTAAGCTTTTCATCTACAAACTAAAAGCTCCTGAGCGCGCTGCTGAAACCCAAGACCAGCAGGATGCCTGCTTTCTAAGAGGATTGCATCCTCTCTGAGCAGCGTTTAATAGAGCGCTGCAGACACAGCCCATTCAGTGAAAGAGAAGCTGACGTTTTTGCCAAAGAACAGGCATTTTATAGCAGAGGTATTGATTTCTCCCTGATGAGATAACACATCTACTATTCAAACAGGTCTGGGTTGTTTGCTTTATTTTTTGTTCTTCTTTTTTTTTCAAATAATACAAAGCCGTTATTTCCATTTGACTACTTTTGTCTCTACAGCACTACATTCCTATTTTTTTGTTTACATGTATATACACAGGCTCCTAAAGCCAAGGGGTGGATGGGAGAGGGCTGCCAGTCTGTCTTCCAGACACCAACAGGGTAAAGCCTGGATTCCCACCTGGTAAGACAGTAGGGACAAATTGGAGAAAGGAAAAAGAACTGTCTGCCTTTCCAGGGTTCACTAGAAGTTGAGAGAAGCTGTTGTCCCTCCTTTACTGACCACAGGATAAAGGGGCTGAAGTGTCTTCCCAGATAAATCGGTGCTTCTGCTAAATCAAGTTTCCTCTGGAGACACAAAGTATTCAGACAAACGGACAGAGAGAGTAATCACTAAGAAATACCCTTCCCTAATGCAATGGCTTCACCCTGTCCTCCTGACATTCAATCCTTAATGTCTCCTCTTGCGATGCATTGTCACTTGTATTACAAATGTCTCACATACTACTATTTATTTAAACAAGACAAGAATAGGATGCTTCAAAGGATGTACTATGTTTACTGACATCTTAAGAGACCTTGCCCCACTCGACAGTGGAGGAGAAATCACTTGTTTCACTTTGTTTCAAATGTCAATTTTGTGGAAATACCTATTATTTAAGTTATGAAAGGCCATCAGACAGAGGGAACAATGTAGTGCTGTATCTCCAGTCATCAGAGAAAGGAAGAAAAGAGGGATTTGTGCATATGGCATATCTTTGAAGTTGCTGTACATCTTCAAAGACACTCTACATTGTAAAAGAGCTATTTTCTATCACCATGACAAATACATGATGCATAATTATGTGGAAAGACTCAGTCTACATGATTCCTTGCATCAAATCCATGCAAATGTTTAAGCGAGTTATATCTCAATTCATATTAGAGGTCAGAGAAAAGAGAGCTACATTTTCATACAACAAGGGAGAGGAAAAATTCTATTTAATAGTGCACAATGCACATTAAAAATGCAGTGACTTTTTATATAACTATGCAAGTTATAACATGGTAATACACAAAAAAAAGTATTTGCGATTATTAAGATGTAGTATTCAGACAAATAACTTATTTCTAAAAATGCAGCATTAAGACGGAATGGGATTTTTCATATATGAGAAGATACAAACTTGATGTTAGCAGGAAACAGCTTACGTATCATTTAAAAAAATAAATACATGATATAAACTTCAAGACATCCAGAAAAAAGCACAGCTAGTGGAAAGCAACAAAAGAATGACTATAATTTAGGTCCTCATCTTGGTTTTTTGTATATGGTGGTTTTTAAACTCCTGCTCCTCCTGTCCTACTGTGAGGCACCTGAACACGGTCCTCCCTGAAAGCAGTGTTTACACCAGGCATACACAAAAAGACTCTTGTGCTTTTGTGTAATTTAATATCTTAAATCTCTTGTACCTGTTGGAATAATCAAATTGCATTAATTGGTTAAGGGGATTTTAATGCAGCTCTGATGTCTGATGATGGATCTACTCACCTCACTACACCACTACACTGTCCTCCTGCTACTCCTTGTAGGATTACTTTCACAGCCCAGAGATGCCAGCTTTGGGAATGCTTTTGGAACAGCAGCATCTGGCCCCTTGGCACACTTCTCTTTGAACTGTGCCAGCTCAGCAGTTGCCTTAAGATACATCAAACGGTCACAAAGCTAGTAAGATAGTTCTCTATCCTGGAAATCGGCTTTCCTCTGTCAGCAGTCTCCAGATTTGTCCTCACTCTGCTTTTCTTACACAGAAAGGTCAAAGCATTGCGCTTATGTTTCAGAATCCTGATCAGAAAAGCTTCTGCTTTTGCTAAGCAAATAATTTTTGAGAACATGCCTTTCATAGCTGGGGAAAAAGAAGGTAAGGGCTGGAAGGAAGTGGGAAAGAAACTCTTTTCAGACAGTAAATCCCTTTGGGTATCCAACTGGAAATGCAGATAAGCATTCTGAACAAGTATTCAGTATCAGCGAGGGACACCGTTCTGCTCTCATGCATTCATTCCCCGGGGAGCAGGCTGTGCACCTTGCTTTGCAGACGCTTGCAGCTGAGCTCTTTCTGAAATGTATTCTCAACACTTTCACAGGTAGCCTTAAGTTATGCTTTTACACAGATCTATTCCTTGATGAAAGCACTTTGACAAAATGAAAATGACATTACTGGCAGTCAGACACATCCTTATTAATAGATACAGCTATCCAAATTCTAACCTGCCTCAAACCTGGTCAAGTAGATACTACTGAAGTTTCTATCACACAATACAGTGATCACCTCCATTCTCCTCACCATTATAGACCTGACAGATGGATTTCAGAAAGAGATGCAATTTAGATCCAAGTAGGAAAGGGCACATGTCAAACGACCTCCTCCATTCCCTGCCCATTGTACCAACCATGTTTCTCCTAGGGATGAGACTCCCTGTGGAAATCAGAAGCCTTATATCAATCCAAGAAAGTTTCTCTGTTGACAAAGTTGTGTAAGTAAGGAGTAAAAATAGGCTTGTAATATATACATATATATATGAACTAGCTTAATGCTTTTGGTGCAATATATTCAACATACAACTCAAACACTAGTTTTTAAGTCATTGCATCTGAAGGTCACAGTTTTCTAGTCACTCGGTTATAAAACACTTGAAATTCAAGGTCAAAACCAGGATTTTTCCCCACAGAATATTAATACAAACTTTTTCATGCTACTTCTGGCTGAAAAAATTAAGTTGAGCTTTTTGTTAAGTTGTAGTTTCTAGAAAACACATTATTAGTGAACATACTCTCCCCCTTAGATAAATACATCTTCAACAGTGATTATTTTAACTTCTCTGAAACCAGAATGTCTCAATCCACAGTGATTATTTTAACTTCTCTGAAACCAGAATGTCTCAATCCAAAGTTTTAGATTCAGATTTCTTCCGGAGTTCATATTTATGGTTCTACAGACTTTCTTCAATTGCATAATTCAATTAAAATAATTTAGGAAAGACAGTTCTTAGATATATCTTTGTTCATTTTCAGGTTAACAAGATGTTAACCTGTAGGGGGTTGTTATTTATAGTCAGCCCGTGTCCCCTACAGTCCTGAAAATCTTAGCCTAAACAACATGAAAAGATAGGCATCTTTTGTAAGATAATTCACACAATCAAGGAATTCTCTTGGTCTCATACAAAAACCTTTCCCTGGAAGGACCATTAATGCAAATTCTGATTCAGAAAAAATTCAAGAATACCTAAAGAAAGTGAAATAAGTTTATTTTTTACAATGGATCATGCCAAAGTAACATCATGTTCATACCAAGTTGTAGTCATATTTTCAAAGTGATAAAGATCTGCTGCATTTCCACTTAAAACAATGCAACTATCACAACATACCACTTCAGAAGGAAACTATTAATACTTACATCCTTTAAAAATAAATTTAGCACTAAGAAAAACATGTCCTCCAACAGACACATTTCTCGAGGAAAGGTAAAATTTTTTTTAAAAAAAAAAAAGGGCTGTGAAATCAAACTAATAGTCTTCCCCACAGAATCAAAGACAACTGACCATTCTTTCCATATGGCATTTACTTCTATACGGTTCAGTAAATTCTTTGATAACGCAGCTGTCATTCTTAATCAGAATTTGATCTAAAACATTCATTATGTCCCCAAAATTGGCTTGACTCAGGTCTCAGAGACTGTCTTGAACCCTTCCTTTTGAAGAAGCCAGTGGTATAAAATAACACGGCATATCTCTGTTCAGAAAGACAGAAATCTTATTTAGCAGTTAAATGTACTTCATAGGAAGAGATTGAAGTACTTTTTACTGCTTGTATGATTTAAAGACCTTAATTAACATCAGTTTTATTTCCCAAAGGAAGACAGCTGCTCTTGGTGACACAGTATTTCTGGAGCATTCCACAAACCAAAAGCAGAATTGAACAGTATCACGTGCACCCGTAGCAAAGCTTTCAAAAACTTCCCAGCGGGAAACAAGAAAGGAAAAAGCAGCTGTAATTGGATAAGACTGAAGGGTGAGCAGGTCAGTAACTGCTCCATACACTAGAACACAGAGCTCGCAGACAAGCAAATCACTACAGAGACTCCTTCACAACCCTGGAAACACTCATACCAAGTAGCACAAATTCTAAAGATTTTTATCTTCTTTTCTGTATGCAAGGTATTTTGTTTGTTTACTTTTCATTAGCATTTAAATCACAGAAGAAACAATTCTTAGTTCTCCTTTAATATACATCTAAACAAGAACAGATTGCATTTCCTGACCCTACAGAGAATTACACCTTTCCCAAGGAATGCAAAAAGAATATAGGATAAAAGAACAAAAGTCAGTGAAAACTACCATGCAGTCTACATATAGTTATATTGTCAAAAAAGTTAGGCAAATAACCCTTACTGGAAGACAAACATAAGGAATGGATTTCTAAAAAATAATCTGCTACTAACCAGAATTTTTAAATAGAAATTAATCTCAGAGTTCATGGTAATGCAAGGTTGTATAGTCAGATATGCAGTATCACTTAAAAAGAGACTGAAGAGACAGAATTTCTCTGTTGTTGCAACTCATTGAAATACCACAGTAATAAGACAAACAACTTGGCAAAATACATTCAGTATTTACAGGCACTTACTTGAATGGTGTGAATAAAAATGACAATGTAGTTTCCTTTTTCTGACTCATCTTAACCTGCACAAAAAAAAACACAGTAAACAATTATATGCAAGTTACAACAAGACTAAAAACTGTATCAGCCATTAAACTATAAATCCCAGAAATGTTCCATGACTTTGGAAAAGGAATGAAATCACACTGTCAATACATCCTTTGGATGTTGCATTCTCATATGTGTAACTCTTTCAAGTGCTGAACTAGTCATCCTGGAAACCTAGACCTGCTCTAGAGTAGATAAAACAAACCACTTCCCAACCAGCAATTTTCACAGAAGGACTTTTACAATTTGCAGGATAAAGGGAAGATATGGCTAAAAGTGCTACCAGACTTCAGTAATAACCTCTCTCAATAAAATCGCTATTATTTATGCCAGATGGGAACTACCACACTGCGGTAGCACGACCGTAGCCATGCTATTAGATCAATTAACATGCATATGGATAAAACCAGAAGGTATTAATGCTGTCGGAGCCACTTTGCCCAAGGCCCTTCAAAATTAGTTTAAGGCCTCCTGCTGCAGCCCGACTTGAGTCTGACTGCTGGTGTAAAGTGCAGACAGGAACTTTCTAGCGCACTGCTCCCACAACCTGACAGCTTGAAGCAGCAACCCGCGTGTCTCATCCCATCTATCCAAGGCAACATCCTCCCCAGGGAGCAGAAACTGTGATCAGGTCAGCCCATCACAGGATAAGTGAAAACCCATTTGGCATGTCTAAGCCAGTGCACGACTGCTTCAGTAGAGAAACACAAAAGAAATTCACACACAATCCTTCCAAAACAAGGATCCTTGTCAGAAACAAGCTAGTCAAGAAGAAAATCAACAATTTAGCACTACAATATGACAGAATAAAAATAAATTTAAAGAGAACCAGAACATTTTCTTTCTTTTTTTTTTTTTTTTTAAATAATCCCCAATACACAAATTTCACTTAAAAGACCTGAGTCACACAGAATCATATGAGATTGGAAGGAACCTCTGGAGATCATCCAGTCCACCCCGCCTGCCAGAGTAGGTCCAGCTAGAGCAGGGTTGCACAGGAACTTGTCCAGGTGGGTTCTGAATGCCTCCAGCGATGGAGGCTCCACCACCTCTCTGTGCAACCTGTTCCAGGGCTCTGCTGTCCTCAAAGTAAAGAGGTTCCTCTTCATGTTTAGATGGAACTTCCTATGTTAAGTTTGTGCCTGTTTCCTCTTGTCCTGTCACTGGGCACCACTGAAAAAAGACTGGCCCCATGCCTTTTAAGTATTTAAAAGCATTGATCAGATCCCCTTCTCAGTCTTCTCCAGACTGAAGAGACCCAAGTCTCTCAGCCTTTCCTCATAGGAGATACATTCTAGTCTCCTAATCACCTTTGTAGCCCCTTGCTGTACCCTCTCCAGCAGTTCCCTGTCCTTCCAGAACTGGGGACACAGTACTCCAGATGGGGCCTCACCACAGCAGAGTAGAGGGGGAAGATGACCTCCCTCAACCTGCTGGATGCACCTCCAGGATACCACTGGCTTTCTTCGCCACTAGAGCACATTGCTGGCTCATGGTCATCCTACTATCCACCAGGATTCCCAGGTCTTTTTCCACAGAGCTGCTCCTCCCCAGATGCAGCACCCTACACCTGCCTTTGCTGAACTTCATTAGGTTTCTCTCCACTCAACTCTCTAGCCTGTCAAGGTCTCACTGTACGGCAGCACAGCCTTCTGGCATGTCACATCCTTAATTCTTAGAGCAGAGGTCTTCTAGCCATGAAGGTTATACCAGCATGCTTCAACTTCATGTCCAGCCCACGTGCCATCTCCCCTGCTTTCCACGATAGATTTGGAAGTGATTCTGCTGCTGACATTGCCAACCTGGTATCCACACAAACTACCTTTGGGAACCTGGCATTGAAGGGACAGAAGGTGCTAATCTCTTGTAGATGATCTCACGCTAGTTCCATGTTCCACTACCATCACATGGATTTCCTGACAGGGCAACAGCCCTTGCGTGGCTAAGCTTCCTGTCTGTGGAAAGGATGGTTTTCCTTCAAAGTATTTCTCTGTCTTGCCAAGACTGTGATTTTTGGATTTGGGACTGTTTCTTATTCCACCATCTAGTGGAATAGAACCTTTTTTGTTTGGACCACATGAGTTCTCATAATAGGATAATATCCAATATTGGATGAATGAAGACAGAGAAGCCAGAGATGAACACTTGCAAAGCAAAACAACAGATATAACAGCATTAGCTAAAAGTTAATTAAAGAAATTAAATTAGTGGCCTAATGGACAGGTGCCTGTTACCTTTTTGATCTGTTTGTGTACTGTCCCTGACTTAGAGCTTTGTCTCCCAGCCCCCGTTGCAAAGGCAGAATTTCCCTTTTCAGGTGTCAGCATTCATATTCTACCTACATACTGCAAGTAGGTTTACATTAACATTAAGGAATATCAGCATTTATGTTAAGAAAGAAGAAAAAAAGTTACTCATCCTTCTTACATAAAAGGTATTTATTAAAGTCTTTCAGACCCCTTCAGATATGGCTCACAGCTAGTCAATCAACATCACCCAGTATGTGCATGCAATTTTAGTCCTTTGAATTACAGCATGCTACATACAGCGGATGTCCTAGTGTAATTACTTTTGCACAGAGCAACAACTATTATTCAAAGAACTATTTTTCTTCACCATATGTTTAGTTACCTTAAATTGCTCAAGAATCTGAACGGCGTTGGTAAATATGCTCTCTGCTTTGAAATGAGCACTATTATTCAGATATTCAAGAGGTAGAGTTCCCTGAGGAAAAAAAACCACAAACATGTATACTTTAAAAAATTAAATTAAAAAGAAATTTCTCTAACTGAATGGCAGTCCAAATGAGCAGTAAGAATACTTCAAATTACTGCTGAAATAAGTACTGTAACTCCCTTGAACACACTCTTCTCATATAATTTCCACAGCATTACAGGGACTGTTCATAATATCACACCTCCTACAGAAAGGCAAAAAAGGTCAATAACAGAAGTCGTTATTAAAGTATATAGTAATAAAAGCTCAACCTCTAATCAGAAACCATTTTTTTAAATCCTACAAGCCTTCCATCCAAAGACTTGCCTGGGCCTGACTCACCCAGTACTCGTGATGGGAAAGCGAGCAGCATCGTGCCACCTTGTGCTGGGCAGCTTTCCCCACATCACCAGCACTGAATGCAAGACAAGGGCACAGATTCCAGAAGAAATATCTTGAAAAATACGCTGCAAATAGGTGTTTTAAAAATGAAACGAGCAGCATGAAAGCACACTAATGTAATGCTAATTGTCAATTAGATATTTACGAGACAACTTTTGGACTAGTAACAATACACAAAGGAAATTCAAAGAAAAAAAATCTCACAGTGAGGGCATTCACTTTTCACTAAATTAGAGGCACAAGATATCATCTGAAGAAAATACACTAGTTTAAACAAGAAATAATTAAACATTAAATTGCAGGAACCGGCTTGTTTACAGGCTCAGCTTTCACGATCAAAATCAAGTGTTATTCAAACCATATTGCATTTTTAGCATCCCTAAAAAACAAAGTAACAGAAAACTTTTATTTAGCTCAAGAGCATAAAGTTACAGATTACAAAAGGATTGGCTGCCTTTCTAATTGAAAGCACTATACAATACATAAAAAGATCGAGTTTATGCTCCAAACTGAAGACATGCCTGTAAAGCTAAAACTACAAGCAGTCTCCATAACCTATAGCAGTTTTGCAAATATATAACCTTTTCCCTCACACGCCTCAAGTCTTGCACCCAACATCTCTGAGAGAGCAGATTTCTGTAATATGGAAAAACATTTGTACTTCTTACCACAGAATTCAGGGGAAAAGGCACACCAATAAGGGAAGCCATCAGCGGTGCAATATCAGCCTGTGCAAAAAAGAAGCATCCCCCTTTTAAGATAGTTCCAGCTTCTAGAGCTAATAAATTCAGTTTAATTTTAATGTATCTGCATTTTCAAATGCAAATGGTAGTAAAGCTGTAAAGTTATAACACAAAAAATTATTTTATAGCATTTTCTTTCCAGTAGTCATTGTGGCATGATTAGATTCAAAATGTGAAGCTCCAATACTGTCAAAGCTTCAAAAATGCATTTAATTAAAAAAATAAATATAGCCCCCCCCGGTATTTATTCACAGGAATTCAGTACCTCCTTCACTGCACTCAGAAGCATACCACTGAAAGAATTAATTTCATATTTACAGTTTTAAGCAGTACACTGAATATACTGCTTTCCACAGCACTCCTTATCCCGTGTTTCCACAGTGCCAATTACTCACCTTCTCCCACTCAGAGGGGAATTCTGCACTGTCCCAGTCAGCCCTCAGGAAGGCCCCTCATTCTACACCAAGGCTTCTCATAAAACATTACCATTACCTTCTACTTCTGATGATAAACACTGGCTTTCACCAGGTTTATATTTTTCTCTGATATAAAACTATGCACCAAAATGCTTTGGTTTTCCAGCATAAATCTGAAGAAACTATACTGAAACAACAGGCACTGCTCCAGCCTCAGATTTGCTGTGCAGAAGGAGACTCCAAGCCATTATTTGTAGAGGACAATATATGCGTAATAATAATTAGAAGTCTAGTTTCCCATTAGAAGTCTAGTTTCCCATTTTTACCCACAGTCCTACAGTACAAAAGTTCTGTCTTTGGGGACCCCGTTACCAAGAATATAGTAACACTCGAGACTCTCACATACAGTCTCTTCCCGTAACTCCTGATCACCTGGAGAAGAAAATTTTGTACCAGGGCTTTGCTGAAAGCACCTCATCCAGAACATTCCCAACTCCAACCTCCTAGCACAACCTTACTTTCCTTGTTCGAGCAGGTCTGGAGGCTGTTATTCACATACTAGGTTCCACAGGATGATAGGAAGAAAGAAGCAAACAAGCTTCAGGTGCATACATGTGTATGCCATATTGTCATGATTTAAAAAAGCTTGGCTGATTTAATGTCAGGGGTCAAGTCATCCACCTCTTTTTGTTTCTTTTTTTTTTCCTTTTTCTTTCTTTACAGTACAAATTCTCTAAATTGCTAAGTCACTGGGCCATAATCACAGACCTTGTCGAAAAAACCCACTGTTTAACAGCATAGCAAGAATTGCCTTTGATTCAATAATGATAGCAACTTCTGGGAAAAGTGATAAAATACAGACATTGAAATAGAAAGCTCTGAATATCTACAATAAACACACACATGGCTAACTTTAGTGTAGCAAAAAGCATCCAGCAAACACTAAGAAATCTGGGAAACATGGTCATCAAACCATGCTTTTTTTGTGTTTTGCCAGGCACATTTATAGGACATAGCAAGGAGCTCTAAGCTCAGTTCCAGAACATTTTAAAAGCAGAAAATAGAGGGAGAGCACCAAAAGCTATTTCTAAAGGTTTGCAAAAACAAATTCCATTCTGAAAACATCAGATGCTATTAAAGTCACTTTCAGACAATGCACTGAGTTTTCAAGGTGTACCTGGAATATTGTACTCCACTCTTTCTACAATGGCATATGATCACATAACTAAAAATGGTGTGATTAGTGCATCCTCAGGAAGAGAAGTTGCATGTAGTTGCCACATGTTAATAAGCAACAAACTTTTTCACATTATATTCAGTTTGGGTGCAGCTCCTGCAACTCTAAAGTTCAAGTAATACATTCCAAGGAAATGATAAGCCAGTGTGATCATTCATTCAAATTCCATCAATTAGTTTAAAAATCACACAAAACTCAACTTAAGGCCAAAATTTATGAGCTATTAAATTAGGCATGCTTGATACCTGATTGACATCCAGTCTCTTCAAGTCCTCCAGTTTCCATTCTGCAAGAAATAACAGAGGGCATGAACAGCTCATCGACACAGATTTGAAAGGGATCATTCAGTTGACATTTAATGTGTTGTTATTGTTTTCTGTGAAGTGTTGTTACTAAAGAAAATTATAATTTTGTTTTAGGATGGTAGCTCAAGAGGAGTTACAGATGGAACTCAACAGGCAGAAACAATAACATGCATTCATTTCAGTTCACATTTTCTTTTATCCATCAGGATAAATTGCTGTTTGCAACTGTGACCCAGATCAGTTGAAGAAAGTCTCAGGTTTTTTATTTTTATTTTTTTCAGCACAGTATAGCAAGTGATGTATTACCTCCTGAGCCAACTAAAAGATTCAAATTGAGGTTTAGGAGAAATGCTGTTTAAATCTCTTCAATAGTTTTTTAAAAGAGGTTAACCCAAGGTCCCCAGTATACTGGCACAGGGTGGTACAAATATACTTCATGTTTGCCATAAGCAATACTGGCCAAGAGTAGGCTCAAGGGAAAAGTTCAACGATTTAGCAATCAGAACAACTATAACAAAGGCAGAGACAAAGCCAAAAGTACAAGCCCCTAAAGCTGTGGTGCATCATACAAAAAGCTGGTTCAAAACTCTATTTTCCTGCTCTCCATTAGCCTCTAAGGAAATAAAAGAGGAAATTGCCTGTTTACTTTGGGAGTAGAGAGTTATTCAGAAACAGTTTAGCAGGCTTTGGTGTTGTTTTTTTTTCCCCATGCCTTCTTTTCCTAATGTTTAAATTTGCTGCCTCGATACCCACAGTAATAATATGAACAGGAAAAAGACAACCAAAAAAACCCCCAAATATACAACACAGGGTTTTTTTATTTATTCAAGCTTAAAAAAAAAATAAATAGACAGGCAGGAAAACACCATAGGGGCTGAAACAGACTTGTTGATAAGACTACTTAAAACACTGTCAATGACTTACCTAGAGTAGATCTCAGATATAGCAGTAAAGACATTGAAGGCATCTACCCTCCACTTGGAAACCAAACAACATTAGCAACAGGGGCACAGTCACCTTCCTCAGTACGCAAAGCTAAACGGGCCAGTTGCCACTCAGCTAATGCCACTTGCTGAAACAACGCTGCAGAAACAGCACGGACAGAAGCAGGATTCTGCCTACTACCTCAGATACTCAACAGTATAGCCATGTTACCCAGAATTATCCTTTGGGTTTACTATGAGGTAGAAATTTAAATGCACCAGAGACAGGCTTTGTGAAAAGTACCAGTAAACCATCACTCAAAGGTCAGGCTCAACCTCACATATTTTCTCTAAACACACATCCAAAGCCTAGACTACACCTCTCTTTCTCCATCTTTTGATAGACCATGTCTGTGCTAGACCCAAACCTCTCAGCTGGTAACAACCCAACACAGGAAACATCCACATTTGCATGTACAAATTTATTTTCAGCAATTAGTTCATACCACTGCTAGCTTTGGAGATCTGAGTGCAAGTCCACTGTTATTTGGTCCCACAAGCACCCTAAAGAGCAGCCATGTACCTTAACAGCAGTGAGACGTACAGTTACAGCGAGTTCCCATGGCAACGCAGGAGAAGTATTATCAGCATTAATCATGAATTGTGTTCGTTTTGGTGTGAGTTTAACAAATTTGCTTCCTTTTACTTCCCAGAAAAGGAAACAGGTTTGCATTTCTAGAGGTATAGACTCTCATCCATATTTCTATCATATAAGTGCATTGTTTGTTTTCTTTTAAATAACGTTTTCCAATGAAAAATATTGGAAAATTGCGTGCACACACACACACACACAATGTGCTTAAGGTAGGAAAAAACTGTAGCTCTGCTAGAGGAATACCCAGCTTTGTCAGAAGCTTTTCCATCTCTGCCTCCCCCTACTCAGGAGTTTCAAAAAGGCACAGAGTTGGAGCACCTGCCTCAGACCAGGAGCTGTATGGAAGCCACTCGGAGGAGCTCTCGAGGACCAGGACACGTGTGGACTGGCCAGTCTGGGCTGTACTCTTGGGAGTGAGGTGTCTTGGGTGTACGTGGTACCCACTCTGGTTTACAATTCCAGCTCACTGTTGAGGTTTTCTGCAGAGTGCTCAGCACTCTTTTTCCATTTGCTCAATAGATTTGGTTTTTTCCTTTATCCTACCCTGCTTTTACTGCAGCCCACCAGGCAGTCGAATACAAACAGTCCAGGAGAAACATCAGGGAAGCACTAGTTCAAGAAGAGGCCGTGTGAGACACAGAAAATCTTGTGTCAAACCTCACAGAAGCAAAACCAGCGAAGGGGTATGCTGAGCTCCCTCAGTTGCGGCAAAGCAGGACGAGACCCCTTCAAAACAGGGATGTGTACAGACAACAACCACCTCACATCCTTCTGCTGCAGGTTGTGTCTTCACGTGCAAGCTTCTCTGGACTTGTGCCCCCGTGCTGATGAGCCAGAGAGCGGCTCTGTACTCCCTTTTTTTCTGAAGAAAGGTCAAGCCAATGGCCAAAAGGGTAATATTTCCCTTTGCCCAGGGGATGCAGCGCTGCCATCACAAATCTTTCCAAGATGATTGCATGCCCAGGCCTGAGTGATGGCAGGGCACAGGTGAAGGGACTGATGAGGAGAAGGCTGCCATCTCAGAGCACACACCGTGCCGTTCTGGCTGTCCAAGGAACACAATCTTTTTATGACAAATTGGACAGACTAAGACATGCCTGTTGGCACTGCCTCTGGGATGGCAGTGAAGAGAGACAATTCACTGAGCTGCCTACAGCCTGCTTGCACTGCACAGAGTGTATGAAGTTTGTCAGTGTTAGAAATACTCTGCTCCTCCATGAACTCTTCACTCAGAAATTAGGGACGTTTGACTCAAAAACTTCAACACAATCGCAAATGTTAAGTCAGACACCCGCATACATCCATGACACCGCAGTCTTGAAAACACTCCTCTCTGCACACAGTCTCAGCTGCATTTGTATGGAGCAGGAAAGGCAAATTCAGAGATCTTTAAGAGACTGCTTCTAAACATGCTTTCTTTCATTCATTAGCTTTGTGAAAATACCTAGGACTGTGAATTAGTGGAGTAGCTGAACTGTATTGACCTGCGGAAGTGCCAATTTTCATTTCAACAACAATTTTTTCTTCACTTTTAAGCTACATAGCCTACTAGAAGCTATAATGTACTACCACAGAAAGAATAGTTGCTTTTTAAGAATGTACTAGTTACTCAAATAGAGACCCAAAATCCCAAGGTGCTCAGAGGGACTGAAATCTCCAGTAAAGATTATCCCTGGCAATTAAGAACCCGTAAAGATAGTGTCTAAACAAACCAACAACATGCTCGACAGCTGGAAAGCTGCAGAGCAAGTCCAGAATGAAGGGAAGAGTTTCTGAGGTTTGCTTTGGGGTGCTTGGGTTTTTTGTCTGGTTCTTGGTTTGTTGGGTTTCTTTTGTTTTGTTGGGGTTTCTTTGTTTTGTTGGTTTTGTTTTTAAACAATCAGAAGGAAAATACGAAGCAGACATAGAAGGGTGCAGACATATTTCCTCCTTTAAAAAAATACACATTTCCTAAGAGATGACAGCCAAAACCCTTTTCCTGTTGTGTACTCAACACTTTTTTTTTTTTAAAATGCTCTCACACCATTTTCATCATTACTTGAAGTCAAATACTCAGCAGTACTCAAGCTGCCGAGAATCAAGGAAACTGACAGCTGTAAAAATCAACTATTACAGATCAACCCTTAAAGAAAGCAGAAGTCTACCAGATAGCTATCACAGACACCAAAAATGGTTGGTTTCACTGTCTTCTATTTTTTTATTCTACAGTTCATTTTCAATTTTATCAGAGATGTCATAGTTTTACAGCAGCATTTAATCACAAAGACTGAAATGTTTGCACGCTCTATATCCAAGTAGCCCTCTGTGTTTAATCTGTTCCCAAATATCCTGTAAAGAGCAGGGCAGGGTTAAAACCCCAGGGCTGAAGTGATTTTTGCCCATTTTCTCTTCGCTAATTCAGCTTGATAAACAATCCAATAGAACAGGAAGTCATTACCTCATTGATTGCGAGTAACAACCTGAGAGATTCTAGGCACCTTAAGAGACAGAACAGGCTACAAGAACAGAGCACATGAAAGAGGAAGAGCTTGTAGAGTTTAATCACATGTGGTCCTGGAAATCCATCGATATTTCAGTAAGCCAGTATTTATTACATTATATATCTGAAACATTAAAAGTGAAATGTTTTTTAAGAAGTTTACCCTTCTTAAATGGATTACAAATGGGAAAAATAGCAGTAAAGAGTCACAGGTTTTCATTGAGAAAGACCGTTCACATTTCCACAACAGCCACAAGGATACAAGCAAGACAAGACAGTGCCTGGAAAGTCCCCAGGGCTGTACTGTGAAGCTAGAGAAGAGTCTTAGACCACATCAACCCATCCTGTTTCTGTACAAATAGCTTTTAACCTCTGGGAGATTTCCTACAAATTAAAGCCTCCTCTGGAAGTAAGTTTTAGAAGTGTGAATAACCTCCTGTACTGAAAGACAGAAAGTCTTCAATTCCATGATTAGAAAAGAAAACTGATTTTGATATTGCCCACCCAATTCCGCTATATCCTCCACAGGCATGGCCTGTCACCTCTTCTTTCAACACCACACAAAGCAAGTCATAGATATTAGAACAGAAATCAGTGAAAATAAACAAGTGCAATGGTTAAACACCTCCCTTTCCACCAAAATCTTGCACTTAAGTTTTATATTTTACCTACCTTTCAAAAAATTGTCTTCAAAGAACTGGGATGTGACTTTCTGTGGATAATTCACCCCAGCACCCCAAACAATCAGTGGTGTTAAAGTTTCTGAGGGATGACCAGCTCCATGGGACCCTAAGATACATGAAACAAAAAAAAGTTTCTTTAAGATACATGGTGTAAAACCAAACAAACTCCATATATATATATATAAAATATATGCATACACAATGATTTCTTTTTACAGTATACATACTAAAATTCTGTGACAGACAACCTATTCCAGCTTAATAGCTTATTTCTCTGACACAATAAAAGCTAAACTCAAGTCACAAGTTGGGAAATTGGTACCATTTAAGTCAAGCCTATAAAGATGTAACGTTGTATATTAGAAAACTCACACCATTAATAAACAGAAACTAAAGCCAAAATATTTGAAAGCCTCAAGATGTAGAGAAATTACCTGCTCAAAACACACATATGCTTAGCCTGAGCATTCTATGGAAACCAGGGATGGCTGATTTCAGTAAAATGAGGCACGTGCCCAGAAAGAAATATAGAACTGATCTCTGGTCTGCAAATAAGGATTAATCTTCCATTTCAAAACCAGAAGACTATCTATTGCTACTGTCATTCTGTCCCTAGTGATACAAGTTCATATATAAGGTTTCAAAGCCAAAGCCTGGTAGAATATTTCTTAAAAATTGATAAAACATGACTTCCTTCCTCAGGGAAATTAATTCCCTCTCGATTAACGTCTCAGCCCCCAAAGGAGGAAGCTTTAAAACTATGATTTCTCAACAGCAGCTGCGTTGAAGCAAAAGCCACCCAAGCTTGAGAGTCATTGAACTCAATGGGTGAGGTACCACAGCAGTGAGATAACCCAGTCTCAAAGGGAATGACATTATTATACTAATGCCAAGCAGTTCACTGCATGGTCTACAAGATTATACATTTTCCTTGTATTTGCATAAACACACATTCTTCCCTCTGTGTGTTTATATACATATATTAATAGTTACAAAAGACAGAATAACACATTGTTTTAAACAAAAACCAAACCAGAATTGGGTATGAAATTGGGAATAGCATTGAGGTCGTACAACAATCACTATGGCAGAGCTGAAGAGCCAGCAGCATTGCTTTCTTTAAAGAGCTCTAAGCTTTGTGTTCTTACACAAAGGTCTGGGAGTAAGATTTCTGATGTTCAGAAATTCCTTGAAAAACACTCTCTGGGCTCAAAATCAGCAACAACTGCTTTTCTTTGCAGAGTTTGGCAAAAGAGCAGATGGAAAGAACACTTCCTCCATCCTCCAGGCATCAGTTAATTCCTTCTGTTGCAGAAGGAAAGTGCATTTTTTTGGTGTGTTTTCATTATAGCCAAGCTACCAGCTCCATCAGCATTTTACTGAGAAAATGTCTTCATGAATACTTTAAGGCAGATACATCTGGGAGAGGAAGCTGTATACACCCTCCATCTGTTAAAAGAGCCAGGTTTCAGCCTGCTCTGAATTATAATAGGGAGGAAAAAAATAAATAAATTATTTTCAGCTGGGTCAGTTCTCTGTTCCATCCCTCAGCACCCTCCAAACACCTTTTCAGAGGAAAAAGGACAGGGTGCTGTTGTCTACTTTTCTGTTCTCTGGTCCAGTGTACGACACAATAGCACTTATGCCATGATGGTAGCAGGAACAAGTGGTCACGGTGAGGGTGGGTGTGGGACCAACTATGTTGGTGGTCAGCAATTACACCTGAGACCACATTCGGGCAAAATCATGGAGTAAGACTGAGAAAACAAATGATTTTATTGGTCTTTTTCAACAGCCACATTTTCTTTGATCATGACAAGTTCAGAACATGTTCCCTTTCTTAATAGGTCCCCTCTGCCCTTTGAATTTTTAATTTGTTTTAAAACTGGTGCACATCCCATTCTGCAAATAACCACTGAAAGTCTATAGCAGTTGTTGATACTACAAGCTCAAATAAAAAAAAACAACAAACAGTAAACTAGCATTCAGACCTCTGGTTATGGGCCTTCCTATCATCTCTGGCTTTGCTCTTGGACTCTCTAAAGTCAACTTTAAAGTTATCAACACTTCTGGCAGAAGATCAAGCTTTTTCTTCTGATAGAAAGAGCTGACAGAAAACTACAACAGGTCAGGTTCTTAAAGCCTGAGGAGTTACTCCTATCACCTTTTATGCTCCCTTCAAAGGATCCAGTACATAATGAGAACGTTCCAGCAGTACACTCTGGCAGTGACAAAGGCCAGCTTCATCCCAGGCTGCATTAGAATCATAGAATCATCATCACAGAATCATAGAATCATGATTAACAAGAATCATTATGATTAACAAGAATCATTAATAGGAGCACGATCCAGGAAAGGGATTATCCTCCTCTACTCAGTACCTGTGAGACAACCTCTAGACCCTGGACCCAGTTTTGGGTCTCTTCAGTTATCAAATCAAAGCAGGGGCTCCAAATCTTCTCATGTGACAGAGTTCTAATTGCATCCAAAACCACAGCTGACTCAATATTTATAAAGACTCACCCCAATCTGTCATTCCATGGTCAGAAGTTAAAATAAATGCAGTTTTCCCATCATTTCCATAGAAATTTTCAATCATCAAAACAATTTCTTTTATACCCTCATCAACTTTTTTAATATTCTCCTTGTATTCCCTAGAAAAATATGAAAAAAAAACAAGTTATTACATATCAGGTGTCTCTCACACTTGGTATAAAGCAAGTTATCCATGGTCATAATGCCCAGTCCTTTGATTTTAGATAGCTTTACCCTCTACAGAAACTCAAGGTAACAAAAGGAACCCTAGACATGAAATCTCTTCTCCTTCAAGTCTTACATAAGACACTAAATGGTCACAGCACAGTCTGAAGGTTCCTGAAACTACAGTCTCTAGTGGATGTTTATTTATATTTCAAATCTGACCCATCCTTGATTAAAGACTATAATTTAGTCACCCAGAGCTATCAGGTAAGCTAAAGAGAATGCCAAAACTAAAGAATTCTGGAAAACTCACACTCTTTAGACTGTAAATTTTAAAAATTATTCAAAAATACTTTAAGCTAGTAACTAAATAAAGAAAGATCTGACCATGCAGGGACTGTTTTGAGATGATTCACAGATCAGCACTGATCCTACAATTTTGTGGAATAGAGTTTAAACCTAGAATTTGTGTATTATTAGAAAAAGTGACCACAATTACATTTCAGCCAACTAATTTTCTATTTGCTGCTGTTGCTAAAGTCAGTTTTAAAATTCTATATCAAAAAATCATAACAAAAATAACACAAGATATAGAGCAAGTTTGATCTTGGGAATGATGTAGGAAATCAGAGCAAGGATTTTGAAAGTATGCAAGGATCAAAAGACAAAATATCCTACATTCAAAGCATGCAAGTAAACGAAAAGAAAGTTCTCAAAAAGCACACTTCAAGTTGAATTGGTGATCAGTACTGGTAATCTACACTCTTCTTTTCATCCCATTATCCTAAGGAAAGCTAAAGCATAACGTTGAAATTTGCAGTCATTATTCCTGAACTTACTGTTTTTTATAAATTCAACCATACCATTTCAGCCATGGCGAATCAGAAAACTGTTTCCATTTTACATTTAACATTCAAATTTGCTATGTGTTCCCTAAATCATGTACTGACTATAGCTAAGACAACCTGCTAAAAATCAGACTTGAATAAAGGAGTATAACCACGCACACAGGATATGGCAAAAATTTGTCCCTTGTACAGAGGAGACCTTAAAATCAAAATAACATAGACAATTCAGAACATAAGTAATCATGGTGACATACAAGATCTACTGTAGACACCCTCAAGACTGCAAGTCTTGGTTCAGGCTTGATAAATAGCATTGTTAAAAAAAGTTACTGTATACATTTAAAAAACTAGTAAGACAGACATGATTAATAACTCAATTACCTTGAGTATGGCCGATGAGCATGTCCATTTGTGTCTATGCCTAGCAAGTGAAGGAACAGAACCACCTTGTCTTCATGCAGTGCAGAGAACAGCGTTTGATTACTTCTGGAAGAATTAAAGAAGCTCTGTATGGAATAAACCATTAAGATATTAATCAGGGTACAATGGAAAAAGATGAAAGGCAGATTATTAAAAATAAAACACAGCTGTTTTCGTCTCAAAATACTCATAGTTATTGGAGTTATAAAAGAGAATAATTAATTACTTCCCAATTCACTTCTTGGAGGATAACTACCATTAATACGGTCAGTCCAAAATTTCAGCCTAAGACAGGCAACACTCCTCAAGTCAAAAGGTCTTTTATTTTTTATTTTATTTTTTTTAAGTATTATTTGAGTGTCTTCAGCCAGAAATACCAGATAACTGGTTTCACCCCTTCTTTGCCTGCTATGTAATCATAACTATGCGCCATTCCCAAAATCCACTTATGGCTTTATATTTCCATTGATTTATCAATTCCAAGTTAGAAGCAAATGTCTCAAATACTCTTGTTTTGGAAGCAGGTGCTGCAGGGCTGAGATACCAAGCTACAATTCATTTGCAGCAACCACATTGAAACGGAACAAAACAAGACATGCTTTTCAAATACATGAACTACAGAACATACATCTGCCTTGCACATGTCCTACTTAAGCATCCCTGAGGCAGATGCCGGGGGAATTTTCCCCTCAGATTGAATGAGTCTTGACACGGCTACTCTGTGTTAGACCAGCCATATTACAGCACTGCAAGATGCAGGCAGACAGCTATTCCGACATGATCTCCTTAGTAACAGCACTGCCCAAGGAAAGAAAGTTAGGTAGGGTTTTAGTTCAAAGAGCATCCGGAGACCCTTTTCAGTAAACTAATGTACAGGAAAGCATCTTCAAATTTCACACAGGAGTCCAAGGAAAACGCTGATAGAGTCAGTGAACCATTTCTGCTACCAAAGAACAGAGCGGTCCACTACACGCTTGAGATAGTGGTGGAGCTCCTAACAGCTAAAGCTCAAACCTTGTGTAAACGACAGTTACTGTACCCAGAGAAGACCAAACTGGCAGCAAAGTACAATAGTAAGCCACGTCAGGATATCATGACAGTACACAATTCCATCTTCTCCCTTTCCCCCAAATATACACAAACCACACAGACTAATATTTGCACACTCTCAACTTCAGCTCTTGTCCAAACAAAATCATGAACAAAGCCTAGAGATATTTTATATAAAGATACAAGAACAAAATCCAATCACATTCAATAACAATATAATTATTTTTAGGGAGATTTTCATTTCTCACAGGGGTCTATCTACCTGCACATATTTGACCGTAGACTGAAGAAGCCTTCCAGAGCACACCAGTAATTTGCAGGATACAACATAACCCTGTTTTCTCATTTAAATTAAATGAAAGGAAACAACATACCAAAACAGACAAACAGGAAACTCCCAAAATTAAATCCATAATGGAGATCAGTATTAGAAGGCAGGTATTTTTCCATCATGGACTGATTAAGCCAAAGAATCTGTTGTGTGGAAGGCAAGTCCTGAGCTCCTGTTCTCCCACAAGAGGAGTCCCCGTGACATAGCAAAACCACCCCACTCCCCCAGACCCAGCCAACTCATAACCCAGAGCAGCAGCAGCCAGAAGAGCTTGCTCAATTTCTGGCTAATTCAGAATGAGATGAAAAAAGAAAGATGGGCGTGACCTAAGACATGGCATCTTTTCCCAAAGCAAATAGCAAACTTCATGCCATGGAACTGAACAGTCGCTGAAAAAAAAAGCACGGCCGTGAGTTAACCTAGACCCCCAGTATTTTGCTCCCTAATTTTTCTTTAGCACAAGCTCAAACCACTATCTAGGTAAAGGTTATTGAACTAAGACATATTGAGCCACATCACACTAGATTACACTCAGTCCCTTACTTATTTTGAAGGCTTCTTAATAAAATACAAAAATCAGAAAAAAACTCCCACAGTTAATCAACTCCACAACCATCTGAATCTCCAAGCCACTCCCAAGCTATTACCACGCATTAAAATTATCGAGTTTTAATTCAGCTGCAGATAAAAACTCCAGTCAGTTTAGTCTATACTCAATTTTCTGTTCCAATAAAGAGCTAGGATCACCTTGTACCATGAGCAGACATGAGAGGAACTATCAAGTAGCATACATTTTTCTCTCCTCCACTAATAATTTAAGCAGTCTGCTTCTGGTCCATATAAATAAAAACTAGACAATTTCACATCTGCTGGTCAACTGAGTTATCATTAGTTAAGCGCTTTTTAAGAGAAGTGGCAATTTCAGGGTGCCAGCACCAGTTGCCCAAATATTAGTTAGCTATTCTCCATTTTGTCCTCGCCTTTCTTGGGGCAGAAGAAACCACAAGTTGCCCTCATGATGCCTGGGACCTGCTGACTCCACAGTGGAGAGGGAGCACACCTTAGTGCCTTTACTGTCTAAAGTCAAAAATCCAGGAAACGTTTTGCCCAACATAGAGTTAAATGCTACATCATTAAGTATTTGAGATAAAACTCAAAGGAACTAAAAAAAAAAAAAATATTAGGCAAAAGAGAATTTAGATTTTGAGCAAGTTGTCATTGTTACTTATATATGATCTCACCAGCATAGCTGAGAGAAGCTTGAGTTATAACAGCAGAGTCACCTCAGTTTCAGCCAGCCTCAAGTTTCATGCTTCTGAAGCAATCACTGATGTGCCGCTGAAGAGATGATTAATGGAATGAGTGTTTTACACCAGTCAGTCAAGTCCTACCCATTCACAGTATGAAATTTAGATAGGCAAAATAAGTCTTTAAAATAATAGTGCTGGCTCCATGAAAAAGTCATGATTAACAGCATATATATCAAGCGTATCATTATAGTTTGAAAGAAGAAATGCCATTAGGCATTTTGAAGCAAAAGGTAGGTAGTACTACCCTCACACACCTGTGCAACTCCAAGTGACAGCAGAGTGGAACTTTAAGACAACAGCTATCTGAGTGTAATTGACAGTCTAATTTGATTTGTATTATTTTTACGCATTACAACATGCAACCAGGCACAAATGCAAGTTCAGGAAGAGGATGGCAGCTTGAAAAAACATCTTTTCACTTGCAAACTCAGGAAATCACTTACTTTGACAATTAGCAAACTATAAGGAATTTTTCCACCCCACATCACTGCTTAAAACAGACCAAGCCGTGGCTTCCTAATGAAGTTACTGACTCGGTTTATTTATTTGTTGGTTTGTTTTTATTTTTAGTTTTATTTCATTTATGCTGGCTGGTTAACGTTAATGAATACAGCCCAAAGATCTTGAAAAAGTCCATCAACATTCTTAGGAGATCCCGTAATTGCTCCTCTGATATAGATATTTATACATTAATACCCACTATCAGGATTTCCTAATCCAAGACAAGTGAGGCAACACGGAATAACACGAATAGAGGGATTAATCAATAATCAGAAACTACGTGCCTTGGACTATTTATACTTACAGTGACAGCATCACAGAAAACAAGAGTCACGAACCAGCACTGACCCAAGTCAGCTGAGCAGAGCACCACGTGAACAAGTTATATTGTTGTAGGGCCTAAACCATCTCCATCTCCCCCCTGCAACTAACCATGACTTGTGACAGCCAGAGCAGAGCACGAACCCCAGCAGATAATCAGGAGTCAGCTACATCCATCAGAACAAGCCGCGCTGTATAATTACAGTGGGTACAAGCCTGACTAAAATTAAGTCAATAACATTGTTCATTTCTTTCTCATCATGAAGGCTTACTATTTCTGTCATGTCATAAAACTTGTTATAAAATCCTTAACTAATCACATTCTGTAGTCCTCTAAAACGGGCTTCAGATTATACACAAATTTAAGACAAAGAAAAGACAATTACAATTTTAACCCTACTTTTATTAATGTTAGGGTTTTTATTAGCAATGAATGATGAAAATACTTCATCTAAGCTTCCACTACACAAGTCAGGATAATAAATTTAAATAGTATTTACCTATGACCCCAAGTGATAGGTCTCATAAATTTCTTACTTTCTAGTTCTATGATAAAGTTAATGTCCAGCTGTGCTTTTCATACAGAGGTAGCGTAAAAAGATACTCTGCTTACCTTAACATGATCAAAAACCCACGTGTCAAGCTTTGCTGCATCTTGTGCTCCGAAGTCTTCACTTTCTGCTGTGTAGCAAAATGTATAAACATGATCTCCAGTAGCACCTGCAAAAACAATATACATGGAATAGGAGACAGAAAAATTTTCATCCTTTTCTCATAGTCAAAAATACACAAATTGTAATGCATTATTTTAAACTTTGCCATCTATTATGTTTTGCCTTTTTTTTTTTTTAAGCTTGGATATAATTTTAACTTATTAGCTTATCAGCACCTCAGAGGAATGAGGAACAATGTTACCCAGTACGCTCAGATGAACTAATAAAATATGGAAGAACATACAGGAGTAGAACACGTCTCTGTCAAAGCAAATTAAACAAAATTCAGTTTTGAAACAAGGAATTTAACTGAGAAGCTTCTAACAGGGAAAGCTACATATTAAGTCTTATTTGAACATGTGGTTTGGAGTTTTGCTCCCCCTTTTTTTTTTTAAGAAAATATGATTAGCTCACGGTTCTTAAACTGAATCATACAAGATAATGAAGTCTTTTATACAGGAAAACATCATATACAACATATTGTGCTGGAAAAGTAACACAGCGAGCTGTAGACAATCCAGGAGGTTCCTGAATTCCTCCACGATACCTTCCTAAGACAGGAAACAGACAGCCCTGCCTGAGGGGATGCAATACTGGACCTGGTAGTCACCCACGCAAGTGACCTCACGTCAAGATTAGAGGCAGCCTGGGCTGCAGTGATCACACACTGGTGGAGTTCACAGTTCGAAAGGATCCATGTCAGATAAGGAGTGTAGTCAGGTCCCTGAATTTTAGGGAAACAAGTCTCCAGTTCTTCAAGGAGTTAGTCAATAGGACCCTGGGAAACAGTCCTCAGGGACAAGGGGGCAGAACAGAGTTGGCAGATCTTTAAGGATGGTTTCCATAGAGCACAAGAGGTCTGGATCCCCAGGTGTAAGAAATCAAGCAAGAAAGGGAAGAGACCAGCATGGCTGAGGTGGGATCTGCTGGTCAAACTAAAAGGCAAGAAGGAACTACACAGACAGTTCAAGTAGGACCAGGAATTCTGAGAAGAGCACATGGATGCTGCTGCCTGGTCATATAGAGATGAGGTCAGGAAGGCCAACGCGCAGCTGTAGCTGAACTTCGCAAAGGAGGCTAAGAATAACAAGAAAGGCTTCTGTAAGTATGTCAACCACAAATGAAAGGTTAAAGAAAGTGTACCCTCCCTGATGAGCAAGACTGGCAAACTGCTAACAAGTCCTGGGTTACAGCAAAAGAAGCGTGGCCAGCAGGTTGAGAAAGCTGATTCTCCCACTCTGCTCTTGCGAGACCCCACCTGGAGTACTGTGTCCACCACTGGAGCCCCCGGCACAAGGAGGATAATGACCTGCTGGGGCGGGTCCAGAGGAGGGCCACGAGGATGTTCAGAGGGCTGGAGCACCTCTCCTACAAAGACAGGCTGAGGAGAGTTGGAGTTGCTCAGCCTGGAGAAGAGGAAGTTCTGGGGAGACCTTATAGCAGACTTCCAGCACCTGAAGGGGGCCTACAAGAAATCTAGAAAGGGTCTGTTTGCAAGGGCATATAGCAGGAGGGTCAATGGTTTTAAACTGAAGCAGGATAGGTTTAGATCGGACGTTAGGAAGAAGTTCTTTACAATGAAGTTGGTAAGACATCTGAACAGGTTGCCCAGAGGTGGAGGCCCCATCTCTGGAGACATTCAAGGTCAGGCTTGATGAGGGTCTGAGCAATCTGATCTGGTTAAAGATGTCCCTGCTTACTGCAGGTGGGTTGGACTCGATGACCTTTAAAGGTCCCTTCCAACCCGATACATTCAATGAGTCTATGTAAAGGCAGCAACAGGAGGAATGTAACTTAGTTACTGGACATCAATTCCGGGAGGCAAGGCAGTATTGAAAGCTGAATGAACAACTTCAGAAAGACAATATTCAAAGTCTGCACCTTTAAAACATGGATTCAAAAAAACAAAGGGAGAACTACTGGACTATGTTCAGGCTTACAGTACAACATGAGGGCCACTGATGCGAAAACACAGCATCTGGACAAGGCAATTTCATTCTGTACTCACTGTCAAGAGAGCAAAGCAGGGAAAGGGGGTGGAAGGGGGAAGGAAGGGGGAAGAGATGGAGACCTAGAAGAAAGTAAACTTCTGAAGTCCTGGAAAGATCTGAAGTTAGGTGGGATTTAATGAACTAATTCAGTGAATGGCCGAGATGTTACAGCTCGGGGGTGCTATTTCTACCATGACTATGTAAAGTCCCAGAGGGAAAATGTTCTTCTATCAGCTGATGGCCAGAGAGAACATAACCTATTTGCTGGATGCCACAATTATAGAATGAGTTTTGTAAGCTTCCAGGCTTGTGAACGAACTAATATCCCAGTTTAAGGGAGCTGTTTAACTAAGATTATGTCCAAACCCACACAAGGGATGCAGGTATTTCAGGCCATGAAGATGAAAGCTGGCACAGATTCTCTAGTGCAGCTTCCCTCCATCCCCCAGAAGACTTTACTACTACTTATAACCCAGAACACTCGCAGTTCTCACAGTTTGAAAGAAAAAGAAGAAAACACTTCCAGGCATTAAAAAGTGAATTAAGGAGTTTCAATTGGTGGATAAATGACTTCAAAAGAAGAAATAAGCCCTGGCCATCACTGTCAGGATGACTGATGGTCTAAGAGGGTAGAGCACTGTAGTCTTTTTCTGCAGTTTCACAGCAAACCTGAGAAGACTTGTCTTTCAGAGGTACCACACCAAAGAAGCCAAATGAAAGCACGCAGTTTGCAGACCGGACAAAGGAACACATCTATTACTTACCCATTTCCAATTTCTATCACAGCAAATAAAAAACCCACCCAACCCTGCATTGCAAAATGACTCCATACTAGGAAAGTTTTGGATGCCAAAGAGTGAGAGAAATTAAGCTGTGCTCCCCTATCTCCTTTTTGGCTATTTTGTAAAAGTAAAGTTAAAGAACACACACTGGATTCCATTCCCTTCTGTATTGTAAAACCTTTCTCTTTGGAAACTCTGTATTACAAAATCCTTTCTGTATTATAAAATTTCTATCTGAAAGAAAGGGAAATACCCTTTTCTACTGAAAGACGTTAACCTACCTCTCTGTCATAAGAAACTATGATTCTTTTTCCCACACAGCACCTACTTCTCAGGTACATTGCTGCACTAAACCTTTCTGAATTTGGGGGGGATTTCCCTCCCCCTGCAAAACAAAGTTCCACAGTCGATGCTGCTCAGAACAAGCCGTACTGAGAGACAAAGCAACACTGCGGTATTACCCTTGCACATCCCTCCAGACAACATCAAAGCTGCTTCCAAGCCGTGCGCTTATCTTCTTACTGCAATAAAACTAGGAGAAGGACAGGGCTCTGGGAAATTCTTGAATTCCCCAAATATTTTCCCAAGAACACATCTCCAAAAATGTAAATAAGCTGTGCAAGGGCAGTGTACTACCTTTCCCCTCTCCCCAGCCACCACTATAATATTCCCAAATACAAGCTGTAATCTGAGGTCATGGGAAATTATCAGGAGATATTTTTACAGCTTACCATAAATTTGTGAGGATGAACCAAAGAACAGAGAAGAGGTGTGTGTGTGGGGGGGAATATCAGTAGGAGAGGAGGAAAAGAGTGGAATTCAGACAAAGTTCAGTAATCATCATGAGAAATATGATGTATACTTTTTCTAAAGCAATGTTAGATTCCATTCCTACCCTGACTATCACATTTTTCCAATTTGTCAATGCCAATACTCGAACAGAACAGAAGAACATGCCCCTGTCTTGTTCCCTTTTCACTTCAGTCTGTTTTAGACTGAGATTATGGGAAAGGGCGTATACGCCCTCATTCTTCCAAGAACAAAACCAAAATTAAACTTGGGAGACACTTTAAATGCTTGAAGTGTTGCTCAGCAATCTCTGCATTCTGAAAGGCTGATTGCATGTGGCTGACAAGATTTCAACACACTGTACACCATGGGGAAAAGAGTTCAACTTCAGGAATAGTACTGGGCAGCTCCTACTTGCATTAAGTTCTTCCCTTCACATGTTGTTTTTCTGGTGCAGAAGCAGGATAACCCACAATAAGCTACTTCTCCAGCTCAGACACTCAAACAGCACGGCTGAAGTTCAATCACCTGATTCACTGGGAAATGTATGCAGAGGAAGAAAAACCCCAGATGCAGGCTTGCAAAAAAGAGCTTTAAACCTCAAGCAAAGGAAAAATATTAGATCCTTGTAACTGTGTCTTTCATTTAGTGTGCTGATAGCTTTAGGTAAGATCCATTTTAAGTAGATGAATAATAATTGGGGGTAGCCTCTTTAAAAGCTTGCTTCTTTTTCTCCACCCCGTCCTGAATTTACAAACTAGAAATCAGGTATACAGAAACATACAAACTGGAAATACTTTATTCACCTTCTCCTCTAATTCACAGATTTTAAGCATCCCTGTTTTACCAGCTGACAACGATCTGTTAAGATTCATAAAATTTCACCTTACCTTTTGCAAACATTGGCAAAATATCTGGGCTTCCCCAGCTCCAAGTATATTTACTTTCATTGAAAACAGAGTCAAATTCCACTGGATTCTCCTTCCACCCTGTTAAACAAACACACCTGGATTTAAATGGCATTGCCAGAAGACCTCATTGACTGCTAAGATTGATAGTCCATGCAAAATGTTTGTTGTTGTCTTTGTTGGTTTGTTTGTTTTTTTTCAAGTTTCCCTTATATCATTTCATTATGAGTTCCACTCCTTGAGTCTTTGGTTTACTTCCATTACAATCTCTATTTGCAATTAGTCCCTATTCGTTAAGAAGCCAGGACAAAGCTGCAGACCTAAACCAATCTCATGATGCAGGGATTCAAACAGACAAAACACACAGCTAGTTTACCTTCAAAACAGTTAAAATTCTCCTGAATTCTAAATCCCCTGTTGTCTTAACTTAGCTTTTGTCATTTTAGGCAACAAATTCCACACTCATATTGTATTTCCAGCAGTCATGTTCCACCCTATCACAATAAAACCTTCAAGATGTTCTGTTTCCATAACAAGGCAGCTGACAGAAGTATAAAGAGATGCTCTTAACAGCCAATTCCTGCCAATCCTGCATTTGTCAGAAGGAAGAACCTTTTCACTAGGAACATGGGCAATCCCAAGTAATTCCTCTTACCTCCCTTGTCCAAACCCAGCACACAACATTACAAGTGCTTAGGCCTGGAAGCCCGGGGGAAGGCAGAGGACCACAAAAAAAGACCAAGTCAGTTGTGTTAACGCTTGTTCTGCATTATTAACCACCAAGCATGCAGTAATGGCTCTGGACAAAACACACAGTTGGGGTTTTTGTTTTATTTTGCTACTGATTCTCCAACTCAACCTAGCAATGGCTCAGCTGAGACATTGCAGTTGACTTCTTGTTTGTGACATCTACTTAGTCATATCCCATTACATCCCAAATGATAATAAAAAACTGTTGCAGGAAGAGATCATTCCCTCAAGTTCTGCTTTTAAACTCAGAGTACTATATTTTACAATGTTACAAAATATTAACTTATGTAAGCTATTTTCACAGCTATCAATATTAAGACTGAGAAATCTATCCAAAATGATTATTTGTCATATAATCTGGGCATACAAAGCACTATGCAGGTATTTATCAAAAATCATCTATAGAAGCCCAGCACATTACTGAAAACACCTGGTTTCGGAGGACAGTGTTCAGAGCTTTAGGACTGGCATACCTTTAGCAACTGCACTGACATCTTCATAAAATCCAGCTATAAGTGCAACATGTCCTGGCCTGGATTCTGTTGGGACCCGGGTGTGAGAGACTCCCCAGCTGCCACTATTCTCTAGAACACTCCTGGAAACAGGATACAAGGCAGTTAAGCTTATGACTTCTTGAAAGTACAATGAATTGCAGATAAAGAGAGTGACAGGTAGATGTGAGGCAGGAAATGCACAAAAACCCCAGACTAAAAGAGATTTTTCACTGGCGCCTGCTGTGCAACAAAACAAGCAGAACATTAACCTGCAAGTAGTTCTATATTATAACACCCCACAGAGAACATTACTATCGTTGCTCATCAGCATTGCAAACAGATGAGTTTAGCTGGTGTTCTAACACACTTTGAATTAACATACTATTTTTTCCCCTCCTGCTTTTTGCTATAGATTATTCTTTTTTTCCCCAGCAGATTGTTTCTGCCTGGTGCTACTTTCCTTTGTTCCTTCCATTTAGCTGAAAACGTCTAGTTCAATCTTCTCTCAATCTTAAATATGCTTAATCAGTTCTTGTGAGCACATCTGCCTTTATTTGTGCTGAATATTGGAAGCCACCATCAAGAGAATCTGAACAGGACACAAATCTAAGGTGTGAATCATTTCAGCAACATGGAGAAAATTTAAGTAAACTTTGCATCTCTTGCAATTACACCAAAGCAAAGGAGAATGCCTTCTCACCACATTTACAGAAAGACATAAGTTGTCTAGGGATTGTGCACATAGAATAGTTATAACAGATAAAAAGCAAAGAAAACAGAGGACTAAGCCCAAGTGTAAAAAACAGCCTCATAAACTACTCTTGTCTGCTGAAGATATGAACAACTGGATCCCGCTGGAGAGCAAGTGGTGAGCACTACCATATGCTGTTTTCTTGTCTCCATCTTCTGGAAGAAGAGAAAGATTCACTGCCCACTGTCAGAGCAAAGGGAGAAAGAAAGAAAGAAAACAAAACACACCAGGACAGATCTTATACTAACGTTTAGGAAAAAAGTATTAGACTCTTCTGAACAAATTCAAAGAAGTTTTTAAGAGCCAAATCTACCTGGAAATTTTAATTTTACCATTTGTTACATAAATCACAAAATTTGCTATATTTTTATGGCATGTTTCAACACGAGTAGACTCTAAGTTTGTGCTTTGTAACTTTATTTTTAACAGACTTGTTAATTTCAAGATCCATACACTCAGCTCTAAATATATTTCTCACTAATCAAGTATGAACCGAACCACAACCTAAAATTTCAGGCTCCACTCTAAGCTTGCAGGATTCACAATTTGCTTGTTTATTAACGCATCTTAAACCTCACATTGTCAGGTCTGCTAGAAAGCTCACAGAACCATTAGGAATAGTCCAAATATCACAGTGAAAAATGTAAAAGGTGATATCGCACTCTGGCATGTTATTCCTAGCTCTCCTCTCAGCTAGGTTTTAAAAAAAGCTGTATTGAAAAAAGTACTAATTTGAAAAAAGAATTTAAGTATGACTTAAAAAGCAGTTTCTAATTTATTCTCTCTGGAGACTGATAACAATGTATTGCAGTAGCATTAGTGGAAGATTTAAGACAAAAATAAAGCACTTATGGCTCTTCTCACAGTTCATTGTTCAAATTAGAATTTCATTTCTATTGAGTTTGGAAGTGATCCTTTACCTTTGTTTTTGCTGGACTGTATCACAGGATCTGAAGTCAGCAATAACACACACCAAGTAGTAAAAACTACAGTTGGATATTGTCATTTACTGATCAAAATTCATTTAGCCATTTTGAATTATTTCAAAGCCTTTTACTCAGAAGAACCATTAAAAAAAATTACTTTCCTTGACAATATAAAAATTAGCCACTCATAATAAATGATGAATCTGAATACGATAGAAGTGATACAGCTGAAACATGACAGGAAAAGAAAAAGACACAACATCTTCCCCAAAATTTCCACTACCACTATAGCAATTCAGGCCACCAACCATTCCTCACAGCTACCGCAACACAGTTGAAAAACAGATTTTTCAAGAATATTTGTAAGAGAAAAGACTAGGCACTTGGCATGTATCAGCCACAAATCTGCTCCAAGCCTAATGGATATTTACTATTAATTTTATGTACATACTAAAACTTTGCTTCTGTTTATAGCACATTGCTTCAAGAATGTGCTCCTTTAAAGGTAATCTTTCCTCATAAACACAGTTAAAATCTGATCTTGTCAACCCATTTACAAGGCTAACTTACAGAAGTTATGTCGCTCAAAGGTTCAGTAACAAAACATTGAGCATCTTGCTCTGAAATTGTACCATTATTTGTAACAAAACTGAAGATATGCCCTGGACTGCAGGGCCCTTCGCCTTTCAGAAGGCACAACATGCCACGTGTTTTTTCTTTTCATCACGTCTCACATGTACATGCTCACACATACACATATTTATATGCAGAATGAGTGATGAGGAGAGAAATACAGATTTCCCACAAATCTCTGCCTGGTGTTTTATTTCACCTGGTGACCTACTGGGACCTTTGCTTATCACAAGACTTTTCTACTCCTCCATTCACCCATGTACTTTCAGCACAGGTGACAATGTTTTACTTCTATAGGTTTTTGAAATAGAACATCCCTAACTTCAAGAACAACGTAAAACAGAGACAGTAGAAGTGTAGATTTCCCAACGTTGGACAGGCTAATACATGGTTTAACTTTTTATTTCTAGATAGGCATGATAATGCTGAATGGTTGAAATTGAAAAACTCAAGCCACTTAATGGCAAAAATATCCATTATAACCCTTTCCTAGCCAGTACCCACCACCGCTCCCAGTTATGGGGCCATTACAGCATTCACACCTTGTTGATAGTGCAGAAGACCAACAGTTTTACTGCTAAGAGAAGAAACTGCTCTGAAGCAAGTGTGAAGTTCACTGCTAAAAGACAACATGGAAAACTCACACTGATGGCAGACATCTGACAGACAACACCTTACAAAAACACTAATAACAGGAAAAGCAGGTACAAGTAATGCCATATAAGCTGGCGAGTGCTGTACCAAGGGCCCCTCAGATTTCTGTAGCAGACTGCAAATGCCCTAACAGCTTCAGATGGCTAATTATTCCAGTTTGCTCTCAAACCAGGGCAGATATTCAAGCCAGACAAGTGCTATCACAAAAAAAGTAGTCTTACTTAGATTTTTTAGCTCAAGAAATTATTTGTCTTATGATCAAATAATTATTTTGTTATAAGGAAACAGGGAAAGTCAATGAAAATTAGTTTTAAGCACTCAAGGATATGACTTTTAACACTTTTTGGCATGATTAGTTTTTCACAATCTCAAACCAAATCATTCCCTTAAGCAAACAGACACACACTAGAGAGCACAAGGGAGGCGGCAGGGTCACGCATGCAGGAAGGGTGGAACAAATAGGAAGTGGCAGCCTGCTGTTAGATCCATTCAGGCCATCTTTTTTTAATCACTCCTTAAAAAGCTTCATCAGTAGCTTAGAATTAGAAGACAAACACCTTAATGAACTACTACTTCTAAACTGAACATTCAGGAAGCAGTTTATATTAATGACTCTGTTAGGCTTCAGAACTGACACCGTCACCGTGCTGATGTGAATGGAGAAAGTTCACAGTCCTCTGTTACTGGTTGGCTGTAGTTTTCAGAGGACAATATTGACTCAATTTACTCTGTTCATGGTTTAGCAGCTTTACTGACAACAAGGGACACCAACTCAAATTCACGCATGTCTGCAGAGTGTGATTCTGCAAAGTTTGTTTCTTCAAAGGCAGAGGGAAAGCAGTACTCAAGCCACCATGGTTCCTGTTGTTCCTCTTATTCTCTTTCCAACATTACAGAGTAGCATACAGAAGCAAACTCTTCTGGATCAGTAGCATTTTCAGATGGACTTACCGCAGATAAGGTGCTCGGGGTGTACCGTTACTGTTCAGTTCATACAGCGAGTCTGCCCGCAGCCCGTCAGCAACAAAGAGTACGAGACGCTGTGCCGGAGGTGGCAGTGGAGTCTGCTGAGGAGTCATGCCGTGAACCAGGGGAGAGCTGAAGTAGATTTCAAAAATGGAGACCAAGAACACACAGTGCACGAGGAGACCAGCAAGTATGAAGACTGGTATACCCATGGCAGCAGCAGGCTGGCAAAGTCCAACACTGAGGGAGAGCGAGAAAAATAAAGTTAGGCAGATGAGACTTTTTCAGAAGTCCTGCACCTGGGACATGGCAACCCCAGGAACAAATACAGGTTGGGCAGAGAATGGCTGGAGAGCAGCCCTGAGGAGAAGGACTTGGNTTTAGATTGGATATTAGGAAGAAAATCTTTCCCGTGAGGGTGGTGAGGCACTGGAACAGGTTGCCCAGAGAAGTTGTGGAAGCCCCATCCCTGGAGGGGTTCAAGGCCAGGCTGGATGGGGCTTGGAGCAACCTGCTCTGGTGGGAGGTGTCCCTGCTCATGGCAGGGGGGTTGGAACTCGATGATCTTTAAGGTTCCTTCCAACTCTAACTCTTTTATGATTCTATGATTTAATTTGTTATAAAACAGGTGTACCATAATCAAAGTCATTACCCATGATACATAATCAACCTCTGCTTCCAACTAGCTTTTTCCCCAGCAGCTCTGGTCAAAAGTCACTGCATGGCTAATTCAGTCATTACATCCCAGCAGCTCACCCCTGGTGTTCAGTGGTGTACTAGATGGCTTCAAAAGGCCACTGAATCAGGCTAGTTTGCCTGATCCTCAGCAGGTTTTTCTTACCTACATCAGTAAGAGAAGACTTAGACAATTGCCATGTCTCTACGAACATACTACCCTCTGCTGGCTGACTGCATGACATTGTGGAGGTCTTTACAGTGAGGGAAAGTTATTCTATAACAAATATCCATCCAAAGTTGCTTTTTCTAAGCTCGCTATCAGTTCCGATATTGTCATTATATTCTGCCTAGAAACTTCTTTTAAAGAAAAAAAGATGCTCAGCAACAGTGCAGAACACTGCTCCTCTTCTAAAACAGATGGCAAAACACAACAGCCAAAGGATTATGTTTCATGGATAATGATACTCCTTTTCTGAATGCTTTTGCTGCCCTGAGATCCTCTGAAGTCAGGTTAGGAATACAAATATGCTTAATAATAGGTACACTGGAAATGTACGTGCCTGCCACGGGTACTGAGGGGTTCACATGATGCATGCTGAAAGCAAGGCAAATATGTGTATTGACTCAAGTAAGTGTGGGACCTGAGTCTGAATGAGGGTTAGTTCTGACAAAGTGCTATTAGTGCTGACCAGGCCGCTAACTTAGTTATTTAAATATTAGCTAATTATCAGCCCTAACAAAACACCACCTCCGCTCCCCAATTTAGAAACAGATGTTCCCAACAGCCTGGAAGGGTCAGATATTCAATTATCTATGTAAATACGCACCTCTCTAAAATAAACTCTTTGTTTCAGAATCTTGTTAGTGCTTCTAAATGACAATATATTAAATTTATCTTGTTCCTTACAGAATTTTAGTAGCTGAACAGACATAGTAAAGCTACTATTCTCATCAAAAAAAAAAAAAAAAAAAAGGCTTCACCACCACATAACCTTAACTCTGAAAGATGTTTTTCTTTTTACAATAAAAATTTTAAAATGTCAGGGAAACCACAGAAACCCCACACGCGCACTAAAAATATATATATATATATATATTTGAAAGTTAATATATATTACTGCTTATCAATCCAAAGAAAATTCAAGTCTGTACGCAATTTAACCATAACTTCCAATTCCACCCATTTTCCCTACTGAAATACAGATGCAACAACCTCAGTCCTAATCAGAAACATTAAGAGAGTAATTTCTCATTTTAGAGATTTGGACAGAAAACCACATCACAAGACTGAGATAACTAAATACAGCACTTCAAAGAGACACCTAGTAGTCATGCTTAAGTGATCAAACAAAATTTTTTCATTTATCAGGAACATACACACTGTTATGTCTATAAATGAAATACCAAGGTAGACTTGGAATATTTGTAAATATCAGTTTATTTCTCATTTAAGAACTCTGGGTTCCTGCATGAATTAAAATACATGAAATCACAGTCATAGAAATGTCATGAAGTTTAACACCAGAACTCATTCAGTTTTATGTTCCATAGGGCTTTATCTTTTGATGTAGTTGTGCTTGAAAAGAGTATCCAAGTTATTCATGCCTTAAACTGATGAGACTAAACATCCTACTAAACAAAGCAGTTCCTTCAGTTGGATACTTGCTGTTGTATTCTCCCAGTGCTACAATTCACATTTTGCTATCAGCAATTCTGCTTTCAAATTACTAAGCCATAGGGTGAGGTGTTGCAAATGAGCACTGGTCTGTGGTTAGTTAGAGAAGACTCCAACTCAAAGTTCAAATACAGTCAACAGCAATTCCAGAGAGGCACCAGTGACCTCCTGCACCTTTTCCTCTCAATCAAGCTATAGCTTGGTGACTGCCAGCTCAAAATGCCTAAAGTTCATTTAAAACAGCTGATTTGTGAAATACATCCTCTTGAAACATCCACAGTATCACGGAAGCACAAAATATTTGTAGTAACTGGTTTTCAATGGAAAAGGAAGGTCTTTATCAGTGCCTGGGTTTCTCTGGGAATTCCAAACCCCTGTAGGGGAAACACCCAAGATCAAGGCTTTTTTGGACTCAACTTTCCACAGGTCCATTCGCTTCTTGATGTCAGCTCCTCTCAACACACGCTATGCCACTTGGAGCAACACCCTTATTTCTTCTAGCCTGCAATACTGATACACATTTGACTATCGAGAAGGGTGTAAGAATAGTAAGCAGGGACACAGGTGACATTTGTTACAGAGATTCTTTTCTCTAATAGCTAAAAGGGGCCAGGGGCTGAGATCTGATAAAGCAGAGTAATGAGACTGTATCAGAAAAGAACTACTGCATACATTAGTCCTCTCAAAGGCAGATGATGCTCAGGCAAGGGCAAGGCCTGGGTCTTTGAAGAGTTAAGTTTCTCTTTTCACCCACGATGCGGAGTCATTAGTTTGCCTAAAAGGTATGGCAGCACAAATGAAAACAGGCAAGGTAATTTCCAGAAAGCTGTTCCCAGAGACAAGCAGAAGGGTGTTCAGGGATGCTGCCTGTGAAAGACGCTGTAACCAGCGTATGTACAGACCAGGTTCTGAGCCACTCTACCGCAGACACAACGGTAACCAAGATAACACATTCCAATGTTCATATTCACTGAATTACAAAATTACTTATCATGGACCTGACAAATACTCATACCTAGGAACAGATTCAGATATTAATAAAGTATTCCCTGTCAAAGAAATGCCTTCACTAGGCCCCTCTGAACTTCAGAGTTTCGCAGTCAAAGATAGACAGTTGAACAAAAGGCTGAAATGGCTCCTCATTTAAGAAACAGTTGGCATTTTGAGAAAGAGGTTGTCAGAGTGATCCACTGCTGTGCAGCAACAGGTCTTGGCTGACAGTGGTTCATTTCTTGGCTGAATTGGTACCAACTGGTGCTTTACACAGCTCTTGTAAGTAAAAAAGCCAGCAAGACTGGAAGGCAGAAAAATTAAAAAGAGCATCAGAGGTACCATTCAGAAGTCTTCTTCGGTTTGTACCTACACTGGTAAGAAAAAGGAGGGTGCTTTATCTCCTTTTACAAAGACAGATGAAGCAGTCACCCCAGCTACAATCCAAGTTAAGGGTGACAAAGCTGACAAGACCAGACCACTAGCATTTTGCTATCAACATTTAATTGTAAGCTTTTGGATTTAATGTGTTAGAACACGTCCTCCAAATCAGAGGACAATCCTCTTCCCTAATTGGAAATGCCAAAGTCACTTGAATTCACAATTTCAGGTATTTAAGCTTCTTAGATCTAGGATGAGCTACCGCTTTTCATTCTGCTGTAGAACAAGATAATTTTGTCCTTGCATTTCTAGCTAATTGACATGAAGACTCATTAGTTAAATGGATGCCAAGGCAACAGAGAAAAAACATCTCTTCTTGGAGCAGCCATCCATTCCCTACTATTAAAGCTGATTTACCATGCATCACTGAACCACGAAAGGCAAACCATCGACAAAGAAAGTGAAGGTAAAAGACAGAAGGACCTCTGAGATTTGTGAATGGACCTTCACAGAAAAGGAGGATTAATGCTAAGCAACATTTGTGCTGTGTAATTGCAGTTACAAGCATTTGTGGCACAAAGAAGAAAAAGATTAGTATCTTCCACTTCAAGTAGAAAATGCATGCATCTCTCCTCTGTTGCACTCTTGCATGAGGGGAGTTCAACATGGAGAGGGAAAGCTTATCTTACAAGATCTGGACATAATCTTCATAAGTCAGAAAAAGAAGATTAAGGAAAAACAAGATTTGTGGAAAAATCTCAGTGTATATCTCATGGGACATCTGGTTTTTTTCTGCCTATGATATTCTCCAGCTTTACATCTGTTCTTCCTCATCCATTTCCAAGAGGAGTGTAATCATCAGTTGATCTGTGTTCTCAAAGATGTCATGCAAAGTCAGACTGCAAGTCCAAGGAGGGATGTCATTTAGCAGTGAACACAGGTTCCACACAAGTGCAGGAACAGCTGAACCTACTTGACAGCACAGCACCTCACCTCCACATTTGAAAATGCACAGATCTTCACCCATCTGAGTCCTCTGCCATACAGAGATCTCTTCCACTCCTCTTTTCTTCCCCCTTTATGCTTTTGCATCACCATTTGACAGGCAAGTTCAAAAGCCAGTCTGAACCTACAGGTCCAATGTGGGAACCAGTGGCTGAATAGGATCTCATTGGTGTTATGACAGGTCTGTCGACATCAGGAGCTGGGAATGGAAGCACCAGTATCAAACTCCTTGGTGCCCAGCAGCCTTCTGGTGTGCTTTTCTGGCTGGGAAGAGGAGAGAGAAGCTAACCCAGTAAAATTTGGATGCTCAGACATCCCTCAAACCTATAGTGTTCCATGCTTTCTAGGCACAGAGAAAGCACGCCTGGCACTGCATGTGCACATGCCCTAGCACAAAACATTCTTACCTATATACCATTTTTCCATATCTCACATAAGATACAGAAATGAAATCCAGCTGCTATGGGATACCACAAGGGGAAAAGAAAAAGATAAGAGTCCTTTAGTTTTCTTCTCTCTTTTCTGTTACAGAGGTCATCATGAGCAAATTTCTCTGCAGAGCCCAGTTCTTCATGGTTCAAGGCAGAAATCTTACAAGGCACGCTAAAAGTAAGAAATAATAAGTATACAAGGAAAAAAGTGGATTAAGAACTAGCTTATAAGAAAGATCAAAAGCCACAGCCTGTCAAGAGTAGAAAATTAGAAAAGTATTAAACATACACCCACACCCGTTTTCATTTTGGAGGACAAGGAAGGAGATATAAATATTTTTTACTAGTAAAAAAATGCCTCTGCTCTCAGATGGCTGGCCATCCAAAAAGTGGATAAACAAACTGTCACTTGAAAACATGTCTTACCTCTTTCTGTCAAGAAAACTTAAGCCAAAGATATCTCAGCATGTTTGTGTCCTCTGATACTTTCCCAGGCAATACATAAAAAGTGACTTCATCTGCTACCTCCAACAGCCCTTCTTTTCAATAAGCAAAATGTGAGCTTTGCCCAAATCCTGATTGCATTATTCTACTTAATTCCATTACGCCATTGCCTATCACACCAAGAGGAGAGAAAGAAGACTGTAGATAATAAAGGGGCATGTTGCAACCTATTTGCCACGTCATTGCTTACTGTCCATCAAACATATCAACTCAGACAGCCAATTCACCTCCTCTACAGACCTGGCCCAACTAGAAAACTCAGATTAGGCTCAGATTTATTCTTTTCTCTCTACATTTTTTTCTCCTTCTGTCATCACCTCCTAAACCAAGCCAATAATGATACTGTGCAACGTCCAGCATGTCAGTATTTAAGCTATCCGAGCAAGGTATTTCTTGTTCAAACAATTTGGAGTGAACAACTCAAAGCTGGCATGGATTCTTAAAGACCTGTTTTGGATCCTTGACGAGAAGTACTAAGGATCCAGTAAGCTACTCATGGCCTGTTTAATGTAAGTTGTTCACGTGAACAGAACAAGGAGAAAAGTAGCACTGCCCTGGCTACACCAGGCCTTCAGCAGACTTCAGATCTGATTTTATTGGATGCCATACATGAGCAGAGAAGACAGCAAGCAGATGCAGTGGAGGAATCATTCCGAGAAAACAAGGCAGAACTAGCAGATATCTTTCTGAAAGTCTAGGAAATTAAAAGCAAGGACCTCCTGACCAAATGATTTGCACAGATTAGAGAAGGTTCTTTTTTTTTTTTTTTAGAATTCTGAGAAAGTTCAGCTCCCAGTTGGTGGCAGATGGGGTGAAGAGACCCCTCTTTTTTTGTACTCCCATCTATCCTCCCACCCCTTCCTATTAGCTAGAAGTTTCTTACCAGCAGTCACTTCAGAGCAAGGACAAAACCACCCAGACTGTGACAGTGGCAAGGAAGCAAGACAACGGCAATGAACCACATAAACCCAACTATCAGAGACAAGAAGCAAGCAGCTTATTTCACATGAGCTCTTCCCTCTTTCCAAGTAGATCTGTAACTTGCTGACAAGACTTTTTCCCCTCTTCTTTTTTTTTTTTAACTCATGCCTCAGAATTCACATCCATAGCCCCAGGCTGGATGAGGTCCCTTGGTGCTTAACAGGAAGGCTGACATAATTAAGGGCAGCCCCCATTTCCCCAAAGTAATCAACATCTAAGCTGCATTCCTCAAGTTATAATCTCTCAGCATTATTTATAAGACAAAGAAAATCATACTTGTGCTGAAATAAAATATAGTTCTTTGTGAGAAATGTAACATTTCCCTATTATATTTTTCTTCCTTCGAATATGCAATAAAACATACACAAAATACTACATGGAATATGCCTCATTGGCAGGAATATTTTTTTAAGGATAATAAAGTGTCAAGACAGGCAGTTCAAGATACATTAGTCATTTCTTTTAGAGGGACTATGCTTCACTAATACTGTCAAGTCTGTTGGTTAAGATGAAGAAAATCCATTGGAAATGCATTTTCAATAAGCATGAATGGCCTTGGTAAGTATCTTTTACAGAAAAAAAAAATAGGAATTTTTGCTAAGTTTCTGTCTGAGGAATAAATTTTTCAACTAGACAGTGCTGCACATTTTGTAATTGAAACTGTCGAAGCGGTGACAGGACAATTTGCCTGTACACAAAAAAAATGATCCTTTTGCTTAGGGGAGGGGAGTAAAGTGGGAGTTGTGTGGTCTAAGTGACAGCAGTTTACATGGTATGGCAGTTATACATCACCTAAGATGGTACTAGCAGTTCCCACTCTATTCTTTTAATAATTTAGATTTTTAAAGAGTTACGCTAGTCAAGAAATGCAACCAAGTCACTCCTGCTGACACAGCACATAGACCAATTGACTGCACCAATTAATTTATACAAGAGACTTACCACCTGGTCTCAGAGTAACTCTCTCTCATATTTTTACGCAGTACTTAAACACAGGAAATGCAAAATCCTCATCTTGACTTCATTGTATAATCATAGTACGAACAGAAGTGGGATAACGATCAAGTCTCTTTTTCTCCTTTCCAAAATTTCATTTCCTTTTCCTATTGAGGCATAACGTGCTCTGTCAGACAATGGAACTGCAACTACAGTACTTCCACTTGCTCTTGCACTGAAGTGGCTTTTGTAACTCAAACCATCTGTTTAAAATTATTTTATGTTCAACATCTTCACTGAGCATTTTAGGGATTATAATAACAAATTACATCTGTTTAAAATTCTAAATGTGGTTCAACAAAGTACATCCAAACCTGAGGCAAAGAGTGCAAAGAATATTTAATTTCATTTTAACATCACTTGGTAATCAAAATTACTCTGCCTGCACAAAATAGTGTCTTTTGCCAAAAAATGTCCAAGGAGAAATTTACTATGGCCTGCAAGGAGCCAAGGAAACATCAAGGGTCCTAATACTTGAACATCTTGCAAATCAGTTACCCCAGTGTCAGCCTGAGCAATTTTCTCTGAATTATCCTCTAATCATGGGAAATCGTACCCACAAGTCTCCCAGGCACAAAAACATTGATGAGACGTTGACAACAGGATAGCACTGACAAAAAGATGCTTCTTTAAGAAACAATGACTGCTCCAAGGCACAAAAGAGAAAACAAGAGCATCACCCCTTGGTAAGGCTTGTTAGGCAAGTGAAGAAAAAACAAAGAGTAAAATTCAGCATTTACATCTGCTCAGTATGCAGGCAGCCAGAAATGCAGAACTCAGAAAAAGCAAAACCCAGCAACAATAAACCCTGTGTGGTTTTGCTGTGAATGAGCTATTTCACTGGGTAAAAGCATTTTGGGGGCCTACACCTATTTTCACAGGTATTTGCAAATCCTGTGGAATAGTTCCTGACTTCGGAGTCATTCAGCAATACCATCAGCAAGTTTTCTCCAAGCACAACTGTTCTATAGTTTAACTTCATATTTTCATCTCAATATGGACTGCTTAATGCTTTCGTGCTGCCAAAAGTGTCTTTCATTACTTTGGGCAACCTCTCTATTCTTGTATAAAATAAGGAAATAAGGATTTTTTTTTAATTTTTTTTTTTCTGTCATTGTTTTTTCTTGCCCTGTTTGGAGATCTTATAAACAGATTTTTCAGTATGATGACTTTCACGGGTTATTCCCAGGGAAAGAATGGGAGCATCTAACAAAACCCAACCCACTAACTGACGTGGCTGCTTCAGTCAAGGGGCAAGCGGCCCTTAAAAGAATGCAAGCCCATAGAAGACAGTTTGCCCTTGAGGCATTTAAAAAATATATTTGCAATAAAACTCGGCAATAGAACACATGCACCAATAAAAGAAGCACAGTTCTACCCTTTAGCAATAAAAGGGACAATATTCAAATTCTTTAAAGTCATACTGAAAAATGCAAAGGTAGAGTACACAGGAAAAGGAGGGAAAAAGAACAACTTTCAGCTGCGTTGAGCTACCCTTGCAAAATCAGCTTGCAAACGAATTCATACACACACAGAAGGAAACACACTATGAAAAAAACCCAACAAAACAAACAGTGCTTAAAGTATGTTCCATAGAAGCATGAATAAGGAAGGTTTAGAAGAAAAGCTGACAGAAATTGTTTGTCTTTTATTAAGTCAAATTTTCTTACTGATACCAACAATTACATATAAACAAGAATTACCTTAAATAAAAACATGCCTCATCTGTTGAATCTTGCACATAAGCCTCTGAATGCCAACTTGCCAATAGCTTCAGTTTGAAAGAAGAAAAGGACTACAAAACAAACCTCTAAG